>JAOWBW010000545.1:496276-792594 GCA_026119855.1 Campanula takesimana
TGCAAGCTTGATCTCCTTCGATGTAATCTCAATTGCATCCCAAAGTTCTTTGGCAGTAGAGCATTCCATGATCTGTCGACGCTGTGACGTACTCAAGGTACTTAGAAGTATGCTTTTTGCTTTCACATCCATTCCAACCAGTCTTTTCTCTTCATCGGTCCATTCAGCCTTTGGTTTCTTGATAGTCGGTATTTGCACCTTGGTTTCTGGATCCGGATTAGCTTTCATTGGGAAGTATGGTCCAATGGTAAGACAATCACCAAGTTGCTCGTCCATGGAGTAGAACTGAGTTAGAATGCTGTGCTTCCATACGTCAAAATTATCTTCGTCGAACGCTGGAACGTGAGTGAAGTTAACCGTTTGCCATAGTTTTCTGACTTGCCATTTCGAATCGGCACCCAAGCTGTTAAGCTGAAAAACAGAAGTTTTATAAAGGTGTTTGCTCTGATACCACTTTTGTGGTCCCAAAGACACAACAAGGGTATGAAAGGAGGCTATAGGGGGGGTGAATAGCCTACTTAAAATTTCAAACCCTTTTCCAATTCAACCAAGTGCTTACTCTTGAATATGCGGTCAAGTAAAACCACACACTGTCAAGGGGTAATATGCACAGCGGACAGTGAAGTTTTCGTTAGAAATGGGAAAGGTTGGTGTTTTGACTAAAACTCTAGGAATAACCCGAAAACTCACGGTCCACCAAGTTGCGGTCAAGTGAGTCCGGTCAAGGTAAGTGCGGTCAATAGAAATGCGGTCAAGAGATTTGTGGTCAGATGGTTTGAGAGATTGAAAGTTGTTGTCTTAGAAGTTTTGACAAAATATAAGTTAGTCAGATTTTAACTTAGGCAATGTGTGAGAACAAACAAACACAATTCACAATACGTTTGAATATCTGTAAGATCAAACACTAAACGACAAACAAAAAGATATGACAAGTGAAGAACAAGATGAACAATACTTGAAGGTAAATTGCAGAAAGTAAAATGACACCAAGTATTTGGAAAGGTTCGATCTGTTAAAAGATCTACGTCCTTACCAAGATGGTCAGTCGTGGATTTTGAAGAATGGAAGTATATATGATTCTTGAGTGTACAGATTACAAGAGAGATGGAGTATTGAATCAACACCTACTTTCTATAAGAATAAATCCTAGACTTAGAACAGTGTAATCCCTTTTGATTCAATCTAAGTGATTGATCAATGGGGTGTGAGTGTGTGTAACGAACATTCTGAACTCTTTTGAAATCTATATGATTTAGAGCCTAAAGAATCTTATGTGTTTACAAGGCTGTGTGAGATGACTTGAATGTTGCTGGAGATCTTTAAAGGTTTGAAGGTGAGTTCTTTGAAGATCAAAGGATTCTGGAATCTTGAGTATGATCTTCAATCACCAAGTATTTCAACAGCAATTTCTCTCTTAGAATCTCAGCTTGGTTCAATGAAGAACTTAAGGGCTATTTTATACCCTTGAATGAGAAAATAGCTGTTGGATTTACTTGGGCTCCAAGTTGAAGGACAATGAGCTGTTGAATTCTGATTGGAGCTCAATCTGAGTTTGTCCTTTTTGCAGATAAGAGGGGTGTCCCACTTAGATTCAAATTTGAAATTACTTGGGATCCAAGTTTTGCAACGTTCTAAACTAACCATAGTTTGACCATGGTTAATTAGTTTGAACAAACTTGGGTTCTTGGGACTTCATCATTTCGGTCAAGGCCTCACGGTCGAGTGGCTTGCGTCGAGGGGTCAAATGTGACCTGTCAAGATATGCCACAAAGCTTCACGGTCACTGACTTCCGGTCAAGTGATTCACGGTCAAGTGGTCTTCCACGGTCAGGTGGTCTACCCGGTCAAGTGAATTCACGGTCAAGGTCTTGACCACTAAAATTTCCAGACTTAGAAAATTTTCAGCTATCAAACTAAAGCCTATACTATCAAAGTAGACTATACTAAAAATGAAGTTTCTCTTCTTTACAAATATCCTAAAGTCCACAAAAAGATAAAATTAGATTATGGGATCAATCAAATCTAGGTAATAGGAGTGGTTTATAATAAGCATACCTAACACAAGACATCTACTTTGATACTAGCACGTTCATGTTGGATTGAGACGCAGCAGACTGAGGTATGAAAGTAGGCGCAGAAAGCGGTGGTTTGCGCCTGATCAGTATGCGGTTGAACCTGAGTCTGCGCCGGAGGAGGAGAAGGCAGAAAGTTTGTCCTTGAGAGAGTTCATCTCCCCCTTAATGGCAGCGATCTCTTCAGATTGATCAGTGAGTAAGGAAGTAAGAAGCTCAAATTGAGACTTTATTTTTGTCTGTCCTTGCTCTAAATTTGCTTGCCCCTGCTGCAAAGAATGAAGAATGGAAGTACTCGCTCAAATCGGGAGCAGATGGAGGAGGCGCAGGGGTAGACAGGGCGCATTATCTTGAAGGGGCGCAACATCTTGAAGGGGCGCATAGGAGATGGAGGCGCATGAGGAGGTGATGAGTAGGAGACTCAAATTCATCTTCAGTTTCAACATCAAGTTTCAACAACAACTGTTTCCGTTGTGATTTGATCTGGTCCAGAATGAGGTGGAAGCGCAACTGGAGAAGGAGTGCGCTGAGGGATGGTCTCTTGCTCCCCCTGAACTGGTTCCTCTATGTCTGAAACATCATCGCCAAAAAAATCAGAGAGGAGTTGAACTCTTGACCTTTGGTCTGTTGAAATTTGAACGGAGGCGCACGGGGAGTGGGGGCGCGTTGAGTAGGCGCGGGAACAGAAGGCCTTTCTCAATATCCACACTTGATCCAGCGCCTTTCATGCGCTCTAGCTTCTCTGACTCACAGCAGTTGTTTGGCTTGAAAATCTTCATCTCTTTTTCTTTGAGCCTCAGTCTGCTGGCTTCCTGCGCTAGCCTTAGATCACGCTCTTCATCAGTTTCAAATCTAGTACGTTTGATAGGCGCAACGAGGCGGAGGGTCATCACCACCCGTTTTCCTTTGCTTTTCTCTGCGCCTGGCAAGGGATCAACGCTTTGTCTAGCGCTTGCCTTCACTGCGCTTTTTATTAATGGTGCGCCTTTAAGAGCTGGCGCATCGTCTGACTCTGTGTCTTCATCAACTAATCCTTCAACAGATTTGATTTGAATTCCTTGGCGCGCTTTGTAGGCTTCTTTCTGCGCTTTTGAGTCCAAATTCGCTTTACCAAACGTTGGAACATCATTGATCTTATACTCAGGATTCTCATTCAAAAACTTAACTAACTCAGTGTAAGTTAGAAAAAGTTTTGTGAGAAGAGCAGTGAGAGCGAAACCTGGTCTTTCCATCACTCTTGTTCTTCACAAACTTATCAATCTGCTCACGCAGCGTCTTGAATAAAATGTGAGGCCAGTGAACTTCTTCCTTGGCCATGATGGCAGCTGTGTATTCCCATTGTTCCACCGTGAATCGGTTCACGTTCCCGATTTTGAAGACAATCGAAGTTCCCACCACGTGCAAGTGTGTGAGTCAAGAGTCTCTCCTCCATCTCGAATTTCAGTGTTTTTGATATTATTTTGAAGTGTGGGAATATTCAGAAGTGAAGCAGCCATCCTGTTCTGATCATCAATAGAGTAAGTCATCGGACGCCCAATAATGCGATCTTCACCCGTAGATGGAAAACCGAGTAAGTGTCGAATTACAGACGAGGAAATATGGACGTCAACATTTTGAACGCGAGCCTCAATCCTGTAGTGAGTGCGTCCATTTACATCAATTTCCACTAGAACAGCCGTGGAAAAGAACTCATCTACGAGGAGCGCAGAATAGAAAGTTTGGTCCATGGTGAATAAAGGGAGCAGACCAGCTACGCGCAGGGTTTCAATTATTTCTCTTCCAACAACTTCACCAGATAACTCTAACAAATCAAGAGTTTCTTCTAATTTGAAATTTGCAAGGTCCTGAAAAAATAAACATTGATTGATTTTAGAAGTGAGAGAGGCGCATAGAAACATAAGATGATCAAAGTAACATAGGCGCATAAAGAATTGAGAGGCGCATAATAGAATCAGGCGCACAAGATCATAGACATTCAAGGCGCATGATAAGATTTGGCGCATAAAATTTTTAAGGCGCATAGAGTTACAAGGCGCATATTATGGTTCTATTTAAATACTAAGGAAAAATTAAAACAACGAGATTTGACTAAGTACAAAGTTAGGCGCATAAGATTTTAGGCGCAGAATAATTTAGGCGCATATACAAGTAGAGGCGCAGAAAGCATTCAGGCGCATAAAAAATAGGCGCATAAAGAAGTACATAGGCGCATATCGTGTGAAAAGTTTGACTTAGCAAAAACAAAACAACAAGTATTCAAATGAAAGAAATGAAAATCAAAAAGTTCAAATTTTCGAAAACAAGATAGAAAATTTTAGAGACCAAAACATGCAAGAATGACGAAGAACACGAAGAACGACCCTTGAGTGCTCGAAGAACACCAAGAACACGAAAATCATGAAACTTCACCAAAACAGACAAATAATATATCAAAATGACCGCATGACAACAAGGAATCTAAATATGTAAACAAAAACATGAATGAATCAATAATGAAAGCACAATGAACAAAAGAAGAACCGAAAAATTTGAAAAGTTTTGAAACCAAAAATTCAGATTTGTAATGAAGAAAGCATTGATCGTTGAAATGTTGGATACAAAAGATTCGAAATCATAAGATGAACACAACCCAACAAACGATATAGAAAACGGATCATCGAAACAAGAAAAATCAAGGATAAATGAATCCGGTTTTTGAAAATGCCGAAGAACGCACAAAAAAATGACGAAAAAAGGAAAAAGAATTCAGAAAATTAAAGAGTTAGGGTTTAGAATTCATACCATTTCGTCTTGCGTAGATGATGAGGCTTTCTTAGGACCCATAAACTTATAAATGTATATAGAAAATGAAGAAGAAAATGAAGATAGAGAGAGAGAGATATGGGGAGAGAGAGACGAGAGAGAGATAGAGAGATGGAGTTGGTGAGTAGAGAGGTAGGTGATGATGAGTATTTATAGGTCAGGTTAAAATTTTTGCACTGATAAAGAAAAAAATGGGTCAAAATTTTTAAAAAGATGGGAAGTTGAAAGGATGGCATTAATGAGGGATTTGAAAAAAGGCGGCTAATCAGGACTGGCGCATTTATGAGGGATTTTGAGATTTGAAGTGCATTAAATGCTGAATGACACAAAGTACGACTGATGTGACATCTTGATTTTTTTAAAAACTGCTCCACTTTCCCTTTAAGTGTATGAGCAATTTTGACTAATTTTTGCACAAACACCAAAAACATCTATTTTGGTGTAAGTTTGGGGTGCAAGAAATATATCCCCAGAAAATAAAATTTTTCGAAAAGCGTAAAACGAGGGAAAAATTTAATTGCACAAGTACCCTTGAACAATTAATGGAATGTCAAAAGACATAGATTCCTATAATAAATGAACAGAATAAACATACCTGGTACTTGTGTATTTAATACGTTCAATCATTGAAATTAAATTTGAGAATTGATTGAGCCGCAAAAGTTAATGCGCGCATTGAAGGGGCGCATTACTTCAACAAGGCGCATACTCATCTAGGCGCATTATTCATCAAGGCGCATTACACATCAAGGCGCGCAAAGATGGTTGAGGGCACATAAATGTTTGAAGAGCATTGGATGCTAGGCGCGCATGAATGACAGGCGCGCAGATATTGAGCGCGCAGAAAATAAGAGTTGGGCGCGCAGTTAGTAAGGCGCATAGATGGCGCACAGCTTCCTTGAAACTTTGAAAAATTGATCTAACATTTATACCTAATATACTCATAACTCAACACAACATAAAATCATTAGTATTGACAAAACTATATTGAATTTAGTTGAGTTCAAGCATACCCATTTCACCTCTCAAAAACATGAACCGTTTCGCGTCGAGTGCTTTCGTTAGAATGTCGGCGATTTGATAGTCGGTTCCCACGTGTTCCAAATGTATATTGCCTTTCTCCACGTGGTCTTTGAGGAAGTGATATTTGATGTCGATGTGTTTGGTCTTTGAGTGCATGACAGGATTTTCAGAAACCGCAATTGTTGATGTGTTGTCGCAGTAGATGGGACAATTTTCTTCGATGATATCATAGTCCACCAATTGCTGCTTCATCCAAAGTATTTGACAACAACAACTTCCCGCAGCGATATATTCGGCTTCGGTTGTTGAGACAGATACAGAAGCTTGTTTCTTACTTGCCCATGACACAAGTCGATATCCGAGGAAATGACAAGTGCCACTAGTGCTTTTTCTATCAATTGTGCAGGCTGCATAATCCGCATCTGAATAACCTACAAGTTTAAAGTTTGAATCTTTGGTGTACCAAAGTCCAAGGTTAACAGTGCCAGAGAGATATCTTATAATACGTTTCACAGCAATTAAGTGTGCTTCTCTAGGGTCGGATTGATAACGAGCACAAACACTAAACATAATATCAGGCCTACTAGCAGTAAGGTAAAGGAGTGAGCCAATCATACCTCGATAGAGCGTTTGATCAACACGTTTACCTTTTAAATCTTTGTCGAGTTTGTTGCCGGTGGCCATTGGAGTATCGTATGATTTAGCGTTCTCAAGTCCAAACTTCTTGATTAAGTCCTTTGTGTATTTGGCTTGGTTGATAAAAATGCCTTCACTCATTTGCTTGATTTGAAGCCCGAGGAAGAATGTGAGTTCTCCCATCATGCTCATTTCAAACTTGCTCTTCATTAGTTTCTCAAAGCGCTTGCACAACAATTCATTAGTAGAACCAAATATAATATCATCAACATAAATTTGAACAAGTAATTTATGACCATTATGTCTGGCAATGAAAAGAGTTGTATCGATTTTACCGCGAGTGAAGCCTTTTTCGATGAGAAACTTTGATAGTGTATCATACCATGCTCTTGGTGCTTGTTTGAGTCCATACAAAGCTTTCTGGAGTTTGTACACATGATTTGGAAATTGTGAATCTTCAAACCCAGGTGGTTGAGCAACATAGACTTGTTCTTGGAGTTCACCATTTAGAAATGCGCTCTTCAAATCCATTTGATATAACTTGAAGTTCTTGTGAGCGGCGTAAGCTAGAAATAATCTGATAGCTTCAAGTCTTGCTACGGGCGCAAAAGTTTCATCGTAGTCAATTCCTTCTTCTTGCCTATAGCCTTGTGCAACCAATCTTGCTTTGTTTCTCGTGATGATTCCATTCTCATCCATCTTGTTCCTGAACACCCATTTCGTACCAATCACTCCATGATCATTTGGTCTTGGAACAAGAGTCCAAACCTTACATCGTTCAAATTGATTGAGTTCTTCTTGCATTGCAACAACCCAATTAGGATCTTGGAGCGCTTCATCAGCCTTCTTCGGTTCAATTTGAGAGATAAAAGCAGTGTAAGCATCAAAGTTTGTAGCTCTCCTTGTACGAACACCAACTTGTAGATCACCGATGATATTAGCAATTGGGTGACCTCTAACTTCACGAATTTCAAGAGGTAAGTTAGGTTGAGTCGTAGAAACTTGAAGGTCTTCAATTGGTACATCTTCACTAGATTCAAAGTCATTGAAATTTGGGGGTTGAACTGGCTCAGAATTGAAATTTGGGTTTATACCAGATGCAGCAGTAGAAATAGGCGCGTGAGAGGAATCATGAGGTGCATCATTTGAGTGAGGCGCAATAGAGGATTCACCAGGCGCATTATACATTGAATTAGGCGCATTTGATGTAGATGGATTTCCTTGTGTTGATAGATTCTGATCTTGAGTAGGCGCAACATAAATAGGAGCACCTGTATCATTTAGCTCAATAGAATCATCAGTAACATTTGGAGCCAAATGTGGCTCAAGGAGTGAATGTTCATCAAATGTAACATGTACAGATTCAACTATCACTAATGTAGTTCTATTAAAAACACGAAAAGCTTTAGAGTGTTTGGCATACCCAACAAAAATACCTTCGTCGGCTTTGGCATCGAATTTACCTCTATGTTCATTTCCGTTGTAGAGGATATAACATTTGCAACCAAAGATCTTGAAGAATGCAATGTTGGGAGTTCTACCACGCCAAAGTTCATACGGAGTCTTGTTGTGAAGTTTGTTGATGAGGGAACGATTTTGAGTAAAACATGCAGTGTTGATAGCTTCTTCCCAAAAGTACTTAGGCAATTTAGCTTCAGCTATCATCGTCTTTCCCGCTTCAATCAACGTTCTATTCTTTCGTTCAACAACGCCATTTTGTTGAGGGACTCCGGCGGTTGAAAAGTTGTGATCTATCCCATGATCTTCACAATATCGAGCAACACCGTTGTTCTTGAATTCTGTTCCGTTGTCGGATCGAACACTAACGATGTCATCTTCTTTTTGGGTTTGGAGCAGTCGAAATAAGGTAGTGAGAATATCATAACAATCATCTTTTGTAATCATCATCTCCACCCATGTATATCTTGAATAATCATCCACCACAACTAGAGTATACTTGTTTCTTCTAATACTTGCAGTGAAAACTGGTCCAAATAGATCAATGTGAAGCAGTTGCAAACATCTTGTAGTTGAAGGATTAGACTTGCTTAAAAATGACTGCTTCGGTTGTTTGCCAAGTTGACATGCGGCGCACTTTTTGTCATGATGACAGCAACCTTGGGAATTCCTTTGACAAGATTATTCCTGCTGAGTTTAGATTGATACTTGAAGTTCAAGTGACTTAAGCGCTTGTGCCACAGCCAACTATTTTCGTTCATACTTTTTGCTACAAAACAAAGATTAGTACTAGAGTTCATACTATGGAAATCAATAATATAAATATTTGTCTTACGATATCCCGTGAGTAAGATAGCTCTAGTTTTGCCATTCTTGATAAGACATTGCGTTGAAGTGAAATGGCATTCTAATCCTTTGTCGCAGAATTGAGATATGGATAATAAGTTGTGCTTGAGCCCTTCGACGAGTGAGACTCTTTCAATGCACACTTTGTCTTTCTTGAGCTTTCCATATGCTACAACTTGTCCTTTGTTATTATCACCAAATGTTACGGAGGGACCTCTTTCATCATGGACATCTTCTAATAAGGATTCATCTCCAGTCATATGTCTTGAACACCCACTATCGAGAATCCATTCATAATTTCTAGCTTTTGAAGATCCAGCCATGAAACAAAGAACCTGAAATATAGACATTTAAGCAGGTCCCCTTTATTCCTTTTGGGTCCTAGGGTTAGCAACTTTTGACAACCCACTCTTACTTGACCTTAGGATTTTTACGTCCTTTGGCATTGGAAGTGAATCGCAAAAGGCATTCCACGGCCTTGTGTCCTGAACAATCACAAATGGAACAATGATGAAAGCCACCAATCACGTGAGTTTTCACAAACTCTTTACTTTTCTTGGGGATGGCATTCTTCTTTGGGTCAGATGAACTAGCCTTAACAAAATCTTTCTTTTGAAATTTTGGAGCGCTTTTTCTCGGAGGGCGCATAGGGCTAGGAGGCGCACGGCGATGAGGCGCGTGGCTCTTAGGCGCATAATGAGCACTCGGAGAAGGAGCGCACCTATTTTCAAGAATGATTTTGCTAGGAGATGGTTCATCTGTAGCTATATCTTTCCCATTAGCTTTCCCAAATTGCTTCGTTGGATAGACATAATGGAATGTTTGTCTCTTGACTTTTTCATGTCCTTTACCCATTGAATTAGAATGTTTTTCCTTGGGAATTTCAAAAGTTTGTTGGTTGGTAAATTCACTATCTCTTTCAGCACAGACATCACATTTAAAGTTGTCACTAGTTGATGAGAATCCTAAGCCACTTTTATCACCACTGACTTTTTGGGACTCAAATATACTCTCCATAGTGACACGAGAATTGGACCACTCATTTGTAATCTTTTTAAGATCAGTAATTTGAGCAACCAATTCATCGTTTTGAACTTTAAGAAGTGAGTTCTGTTCTGTTAGAAAAGTGTTTTTAACAGTAAGAGGAGTCATGCTCTTTATCTGCTCCTTAAGGAGGGTGAGTTCAGATTTAAGTAGAGATTTCTCGGTCTTAAGCTGGGAAATTTCATCACATGATAGTGCTAAAGCTTCCTTCATACTATCAAATCTAGTGATTACCTTTTCGGCATTCTTGAACAATTTTTCTTGTTCAGCAATCACTTCATCATTATTGATTTTGGAGATTGGTCTAATGTATGCTCCTTTTCTCAATTTGTTCCTTGCTCCAAGATCACATCGTGAGAATAACAATCCACCATCGTTTTGAGCCGGTGTGAGAAATCCTTGTTCAACGAGTTCGCTGATGGTTGGTCCTTTCTTCTTTTTCACTTCTTGAAAACCTGCAGATTTCTTGATAGGTTTATTCAAGGCATTCATATCGGGAACATCCTTGGAGAAGTCATCATCAGAATCATAAGCATCAACTTCATCATCATTTGCCATCAAACAAACGAGTCCATCATCGGAATCTTCATCGCTCTCATCGGAGTCTGTTTCAATCCAAGTGTTGTGCTCATTTGCTGGTGCTTCTTCTTCAGCAACCATTCCCTTGTGACGAGTGAATTTGGGAGTATGGCTGCTCTTCTTCTGCATATATTCAAATTTGGGGATCGGGCAGCTTGATGCAAAATGTCCGGGTTTCCTGCAATTAAAACAAACAAGATCTTCTTTTCTTTTTGAATCGCTGCTCCTTGTAAAATTTTGAGGAGCTTTGCTGGTAGATCCTTGAAATTTGTTGGTTGAGCCGGGTCTTGAGAATTTTCTGAACTTTTGAAATTTCTTCACAAATAAAGCGAAGTCTTCATCATCCATGTCTAATAGCTCAGAAGTAGAAAATTTGGGATCGGAACTTTTCTCATCTTGTACAGGCGCAGGAACAGGCGCAAGTGCAGGCGCAGTTTCTCTGTGCGCCACCATAGCCATAAATTTTGATTTTCCTTCAGTTTCGCTGATTCGCTGAAGTTTGAGTTAGTAAACTTTGAGATTTGCATAAAGGTTCCTTAATGTCCATACATCTAAAGTTCCAGCGTCTTCAAGAGCGCTAGATTTATGTAGGTATCTTGATCCAAAAGCTTGTAGAAAATTTACATTCAAATCTTTGTTAGTAAACTTCATGCCAAGTGAAATACATAGATTGATAATTTCACAGTAGCGTTCATAAGTTTACCTCAAGTTTTCACCGGGGAGTTGAGAGAAATTGTTGAATCTCTTTTGTACTTCGTATTTCTTGTTCTCCTTGCAGACGGTGTCTCCTTCAATATGCTCTTCAATATCATCCCATAGCTCATTAGCAGTAGCACAATGCATGACTTATTGTGTCATAGCCTTGCTTAGAGTGCTTAGAAGAATGTTTCTTGCTTTGCCATCATTTGCAACTCTTCTAATTTCTTCCTCAGTCCATTCATCCCTTGGTTTCTTGACGGTTGGTTGAACAGCATTTGTGCATGGATTTGGATTCGCCTTCATCGGAATATAAGGTCCATAAACGACGGTGTCATGGAGCCTTTCATCGATTGAGTTGAGATGAGTCAATATGCTGAATTTCCACACGTCAAAATGATCTTCATCAAAGACCGGAACGTGAGTGTAGTTTGCAGTTGCCATAGGTTTTGAGTTTGCCATTTAGAATCGGCACCCAAGCTGTTAAGCTTGAAAAACGAAAAATGTTTTATAAAGGTGTTTGCTCTGATACCACTTGTTGGTCCCAAAGGGCAACAAGGGTATGAAAAATAGCTAGAGGGGGGGGGTGAATAGCTGTTTTAAAATTATTTTCGTACCCTTGAAAAACTCAATTGCAAATGCGCACTTTATCAAGTAAGCGTTATGAAATGCGCCTAAGTGAGTGAGTGAAATGCACAGCGGAATTTAGTAATGAAAATAGGCGCAAAGTGTGATAAAGGGGCGCACACACACTCTAAGTAGTTTGGCTCAAAGTGGTTGAAATAAGGAACTAAGGCAAATGAAATAACAACACCACACAATTCAGTTCAATCAATCTACAATGAGTAAACAAGTAAATAGTAAGTGAAGATAATAACTTGAAAGAAAAAGACAAGATAATAACACAAGCTATTTGGAGAGGTTCGATCAATGAAAGATCTACGTCCTCTAGCAAGATGGTTAGTCTTGGATTTCTAAAGGAGATCTTATATAATGAGTGAGAGTTACAAATTACAACTTTTGAGCTTCTACACTAACTCAAGATCTAATATTCTATGAATGAACAAATCCAAAACAATAACCGGTGTATCTCTAAAAGATGGATCTAAATGATCAAACTTAAAGAGGTGCGTGTGTGAATTTAGGATCAAGGCTCTTTAGATCTTTATGATTTAGAGCACAATGAAACTAAAGTGTTATAGCTTGAAGATCTGGGCTAAGGATGAAGGTATGAAGATGTTCTTGAGAAATTCTGGAAAAACGAAGGCAATCTTCAAATCTTCAACAAATGCTTTGAGAGAGAAATTCTTGAAATTCTTAGCAAAACTCAGCAACTTCAAAATGTTGAAGTTATGGGGTATTTATAGTGAACTTCAAAAACTAGCCGTTGGAAATCCTTGTGGATAAGATGAGCTGTCGCTCGTTGATTGGAGCATGCATATATTATGGCCATTTTGACACTCAACATAAATGTGACCGTTGAGGACACGTGTCAACAGATTAGGCGCATATGTATCTTTTAACCACCGTTGGATCATTGGCGTAATTTGAATTCTCTTCAAGTCTTTGAATCTTCAATAAATCACTAAGTGTTGAATAAACACTTTAAGGCGCGTTTGAGCCAAGAGGCGCACATTATGTGTGCGCTAAAACAAGGGGCGTATAGGCGCGTAACATAGCTTATAAAGAAATCCTTATGCGCGCGCTCTAAATGGCGCATGGCGCGAGTGAAGAAGGCGCGTGGCGCGTGGCGCAGGAGGCGCATATGCGCGGCTCAAACTCACTGAGTGATTTTTCTTGAATCTTGATCTTCTTGCCCTATTTCTAAGCCTATTCTATAACAATGGACAATCTAAAAAAATGAAGTATAAATACTTCTTACATGAGGGTCTAAAGTCCATGAAATAAAACTTAGGTGATGGATCAATCAAATCTAATAAATCCTATTACATTAAAACTGAGATACATGTGAGCATACCCAACAGGAAAACAAAAGGGGGTCCTGGATGAACAACATTTTCCTACTTGACATTCATTTGATATGAGATTTGTCTCCCATTTTTTACAATTTGTGTAAGGGAAAAATATAAAGGCACAAAAAAGTGCCACAAAATATGGCTTACAAAATGATGTGTCAAAATTTTATTGGTATTTTTTATTAAAGTGTGTCGGGTCCACAATCTATTCAACCAATAAAATATTGTCACCTTACTTTGTATCCATCATTTTGTGAATTTTCTTTTGTGCCCCTAGCATTGCCTGTGTCTAAATCTCCTATGTGCCTAATCCCCTCATTCTCTTATGTGTTTCCTTGCTAAGTGTGTCTTCAAAAACCACTAGCGGGTAACCCGTGCTCTGCACGGGAAACCAATACTATGTCTTAAAAAATATTTTAACTATAGTTAACTAATATAGTAATCATCATTTTAACTAATACTATTAATAATAAAAATTAATCTATATGATTACTATTATTATAATAACTATTATAATTAATTAATACCATTGATAGTAATAGTTAATATATATATTAATAGCAATGATTAGTCTATATAATAATAATTATTAATATAATATAATAAAATAATATTATTAATAGTAATAGTTAATTGATATAGTAACTATTATGATTAATTAATATTAAAAATTAACAATCTAACTTATATAATAACTATTATAATTAACGAATACTAATAATAGTAATAGTTAATGTATGTAGCCTATTATAGTTAACTAATACTATTAATAGTAATAGTTAACTAATATAGTAACTATTATAGTTAACTAATACTATTAATAGTAATATTTAACTTGTATTGTAACTAATATTATTAACTAATACTATTAATAGTAATAGTTAACTAATATAGTTAACTATAATAGTAACTATTATAGTTAACTAATACTATTAATAGTAATATTTAACTTGTATTGTAACTAATACTATTAATAGTAATAGTTAACTAATATAGTTAACTATAATAGGAACTATTACTAATAAGAGTAATAGTTAACTATAATGGTTAACTATTATAGTTAACTATTACTAATAATAGTAATAGTTACTATAATAGTTAACTATTATAGTTACCCTTTTTAGTAACTATTATTATTAGCTAATAGTATTAGCTAATGAAAAGAAAATGAAAAGTCACTTATTTATTAGTATGTTGTTGATGTGGCTTCTCCAAATGCAAGCTTTCTCCATTGTTTGTCCACATGTCAATACCATAGCTCTTTTGGCCAACTTTAATATATATATATATATATATATATATATATATATATATAGATTTTGAGAACCAATAAGGAATCTAACCAAATCGATTCTCGGTTTTGATCAAAACAAACTTGCCTAAACAAGGTGACACATTTGTACATAAACACATTGTTGCTTAGTTAGGGCATAAAAGGCATCAAAATAAGGGAACAGTAAAATCAATTTAGGGGGAAGGCATGCTAGAGACTGAAGGGCTAGGAGGGTGTCTAACTCCTTCTTTCCTTGTAACTTAGCCCCCGAACCCGCTTTCTCTTTTTAAAATCACAAAATAGGGAAAAAGTATAAAACATAGTTAATATGATTATCATATTGTATGTGATTATAAAGCGACTTAAGTTGTGTGAGTTCTAGTGATCAATATGTTATCATACTTTTTCTCAATTTTGTGATTTAGAACTATGTCAAGAATCTAGAGATTAATGACGCTAATTTGGCATGTCGCCCAAAAGGCTATGCACTTATAGTCAGCCTCGTCAAAGTGTTGCTGGAAAGCTGTTAATTTAAGAATTGACATGAGAATCTAGGAAGACAATTATTATATACATTTCTATTTAGTGACTCAATGTCCGGACGATCATGTTGAACATACGGTTCAAAGGATTAATCTTGAGCACCTAAACTGATTGAGGTTTAAACACCGCTTATGAGGGATTAAGGGTGTTTAAAATTGATGTAATTATAATGTTTGGGTCATAGACTAGTTTTTTTTTATATACTAACGAGCAAGTGCAATGTTGGTATATGATACTTGATATAACACTCCTACCCCTTTTATTCTTTTCTCGTCAGTCGCACGCCTTACTTCTTGGACTA
This sequence comes from Campanula takesimana, assembly GCA_026119855.1. NCBI lineage: Eukaryota > Viridiplantae > Streptophyta > Magnoliopsida > Asterales > Campanulaceae > Campanula > Campanula takesimana. Next base: position 511,526 of record JAOWBW010000545.1, read on the forward strand.
TGAAGAGATGAGTATTTTATAGTACTCCCTCCGTCCCAGAGTAAATGTCCACCTTTTCTTTTTAGTCCATCGCAGAGTAAGTGTTCACTTCCTAAATGTTGGAGATTATACACTTGGCTCTTGAGAAAGGCCTTGTGTTACATCATGTTCTCATTTGTTATGGAGATAACAAACTTGGATTATTATATGTTTTATATGCTTATTACAATAATCCCCGTCCCTAGTACTTATGAAGAACTAGTATAAGTTTAATTGATGATCATGTGTATATGATACAAATTAAACTTATGGGTACTTGTTGGTGAATAAGTACTGGACATGATCCACCTATGAGATTTATGTCATGGTCAAATGTCATAATTAAATCTCATATAGTTATATCATTTGATATCCTTAGACCTGAGATTATCATGGTCTTCCACATGATGAACATTATTTGTGACATAGTCAACCGCTACCCTTAACCAGGTAGTCATAAAGGATATGATTGGCATAATCGGATTCTTGTAGGGAAGAATGATAAGTCAAGATGGAATCTGTCCCTCTCTCAAGAGAGATATCTGCTTGGGCCACTCGGAGAGTGAGATTGATGAAATGTGTGGCCACGCTTAAATGAATTTATGTGATCAATGTCATTTGCTCATATCAATCTACTCGGGATCGGGAAAAGTATTGAACAATATAAGTTGACGTGGACCATGACTTATGTTCAATATGATATCGTGTGACAAAAGGATTGTGATATGTTCTATGAGGAATAACGAACTTCGTTAAGTTATATTAATTGGGTAGTCAGGATGGCTTGCTAGAGTCCGCTCATGATTTATGGGTTTGACCTTGGTCGGACTCATTGCCAACTTAATATAATCCTATGGGGTCACACACAAAAGAACGAATCAAGAAAAGGCAAAAACTGAATTTCTAGCGGGCACGGTCGTGCCAATTTGTGAGCACGACTGTGCGAGAAACAAAGCACGACCATGCCAGTATTCGACTTGGGCAGGTCTTGTTCGCACCAAATGGCACGGCCGTGCCACTTTGTGAGCACGATCGTGCCAGAGTTCCTGGGGCCAGATTTTGTTCAGTTTAATTGGGTGACAGGATTTAGGTCTCCTAGGTCATTAAGGGTTAATGACTAGGGACTATAAATACATCTTTTCACCATCCATTAAACTAATGCAACCTAATATGTTTGAGAAACATAATTCTTGATCAAAGATTGTGAATCAAAGATCAAGAACGCATAATATTCATATAGCCTTTTGATAGAAAGAGTTTCTATAGGATCTAGCAGTCCAGATCTAGAATCGTTCTAGATATTCGTTCGCGTGTGGATACGCATAGAGGATGATAGCTTTAGCATCTCAAGTTCGTGTTCCTGTGATCGTGATTCGAAGAACGCGAAGAAGGAGGAGATCAAATCTAAAGCTTGAAGACTTGAAGATTTGAAGATCCGAAAATTTTAAACGCTAAACAACGGTAAGTATTCTAAATTCATCTTGCTATTAATTTAATCATCATGAATGGATCTCGGGGTTTAGGATTTTGTTGATTTGATTGCTGTTTTCCGCTGCGCAAGGACCCTCAAAACCCAACACTAAAATGGTAAAGAATCTTTACTATTACTTCTACTCATTCTCTATCCTACTTTACTTTTACACTCAGAACATCAATCAACTTACTATTCCCTACTCCACCTTCTATCTCCTACCTCACTATTCATACTCACAACACTTACATCACTTCCACCATTTCTTAATGCCTGTGCAAATAGATTGGTAGACATTTACTCTGCGACGGAGGGAGTACAATAAATTACTCAGAAAATGAAGGAAGAAGAAGGCACTATAGTGAAGTGATATTGGTAACTCTTCATGTGCGAGTGATTGTGATATTTACTTGTATTATATACTTAGTAGTATACAAAGGAGTTCTATGCATAACTGAAGCAAATATGTACAAGTTGAATAATTCTATACCAACTATGTACTGATATGTACTCACGATATACACAACTTGTCATCCGTGGAAGAAATTGGATCAAACAAAAACTCACTTTACACTACACCCCTTAACCTAAGCGGCACGGGTGTGAGGTGAAGCTTGTTAGAAAGAAATACCAACTGGGGATGCATTAAATTTTTGTTAACAAGTCAGCTAGAGGTTCGGTAGTGGCCATATATATTAGGCGCAAAAAACCTAGTTGAATGGATCTCGGCTTTTGGGTTTAACTCCGCTGAGTATGATTGCTCAAAACCCAAAATATTGAGCATGACTAAGAATAAGTGAAGATCAAGTGTAAGCGGTCTTAATTCCAAGAAAGAAACCGAGAGGCCCTAGGCATCGACTTTCAAAAGTGCCATATATACTGTCAATAACCTTAGAGACATCAGTAAGGGAAAAACTGTGGGAGATTATGCCCTAGGCCCTTGAGAAAAGCCTTTATATTATGTCATTCTCTCATTTATTATAGAGATAACAACCTTGATTATTATATGTTTTGCATGTTTAATGTAATAATCCCCGTCCCTAGTACTTATAAATAACTAGTATAAGTTTAATCGATAATCATATGATGATTGTGTGTACGGCATACAATTAAACTTATAGGTACTTGTTGGTGAACAAGGTAATGGTCATGACCCGTTATGAGAATTATGTCATGGTCAAATGTCATAATTAAATCTCATATAGTTATATCATCTGATATCCTTAGACCTGAGATTATCATGGTCTTTCACATGATGAATGTTATGTTTGACGTAGTCAAACTCTACCTTTAACTGGATAGTTATAAAGGCTATGATTGGCATAATCATATTCTTATAGGGAAGTGTGATAAGACAAGAAGAGATTTGGCCCTCTGCGTGAGAGATATCTGGTTAGGCCAATCGATGAGTGAGATTGATACAAATGTGTGGTCACGCTCAAATGAATTGATGTGTTCAATGTCATTTGCTCATATCAATCTACTCGGGATCGAGAAAGCATTGGACAATATAACTTTACGTGGACCATGACTTATGTCCAATATGATATCGTGTGACAAAGGGATTGTGATATGTTCTATGAGGACAAATGAACTTTGATAAGTTATATTATTTGGGTAGTCGTGATGGCTTGCTAGTGTTTGTTCATGATTTATGAGAACGACTTTGGTCAGACTCATTGCCAAAATAATATAATCCTATAGGGTCAAAAACAAAAGAACAAATCTTTTTTTAAGGCTAAAACTGAGTTTCAGGGGTTGCACGGCCGTGTAGCAAGTTTTGCACCCCCGTGTACCCAAGGACAGAAAGGGTCGAAATCTGGTGCTAGAGCACGGCCGTGCACCCTAAAGGACATGGCCGTGCACTTGCTGGGCCGGGCCTAAATTTCATGATTTCTGGATTACGGGAGAATACGAGATTGAGGTTATTTCTCGTTAATGGTTAAGGTTTAATAACCATAAATAACCCTCTATTCAAAACTAATAAATATGGCAACCTCCATTATGTTTGAGAAACATATTATTGAGTTTAGATTGTGAATCAAAAAGCTCAAGACATCAAAAAATCATATAGCGTTTGAAGATTAGAAAATCATTTTCTAATATTTGGATCTAGCAATCCAGTTCAAGAATCGTTCTTGAAATTTGTTCGCGTGTGGATACTTGTAGAGGGTTCTTCCTTTAGCATCTTCAAGATCGTGTTCCTGAGAACAAGAAGATAAAGTCTTAAAGCTTGAAGATTCTAAGATCCGACGTTTTAAAGCATCACAATGGTTAGTAAATTCATTTTGTATTTAATTTAATCATCATGAATGGATCCGGGCTTTTGAGTTTTGGTTTTGTTGTTGTTTCCACTACGCATATTCTCTCAAAACCCAACAATAACCAGTCACGATAAAATTGTCGACGTATACCAAAATAGTTCGATAGAAGATCGGGAATAACAAATCAAGAGGGAGTTGTCGGAATTGATGTTGAAGAAGTCGATGGAGAGGAAAAAATCATGTAACCGTTGAAACCAAGCACGAGTGGACTGCTTTAAGCTATAGATAGAGAGGTGCACGCGACATACATGGTCTTAAAAATCCGGATAAAAAAGGCAAGTAGGTTGTATTATATAAATTTTTTCATGGAGAATCCCTTTAAGAAAGGAGTTACGAACATCCAACAACTGAAGAGGCCATCACCTGGAATGAGCTCAAGCAAGAATAGTTTGGATAGTAGGAGTCTTGACAACATGATTAAAAAGTCTCGGCGTAGTCTACACCTTCTTGTTGTTTGAACCACTGGGCTACAAGACGTGCTTTATGTCGAGCGATATCCATCAGATCAATGTTTGACTTTGTAGATCCATCAACTGCTAACGACATTCATGGAGGTAAGGCAAGGTACTAAGGTCCAAGTACCATTTTTATGCATGGCATCTAGTTCATCCTTCATGGCTAGTTGCTAATGTTTGTGAGGTGCAGCCTGTTTAAGAGTTTGAAGCTCGAAATCAAAGAGTGTAGGAAGGTCTGCAGAGAGAGAGAGAGAGAGAGAGACATGGAATAAACAATGTCTGCTATGGGCTTGGGCAGAAAAACACCTGCTTTGTAATGTGTTACCATCAGGTGTACACTTTAAATGAGTTTATTGCCAGTTTAATTTGCGTACTATTACCAGATTGAAGCTTTGCCCCCGTACTCACGAAACTCACACTATGACCTGCGTACTATGATTTTAACAAAAAAGTGCCCAGGGATAACGCTGAGCCATTAGAAATCTAACGGGCGTATCAACATATGTTAATAATTTAACGGATTTACAATAAAAATTCAAATGTGACCCTAGTAATGATATTAACGTCGTAAAGGTCCAAAAAAATATTTATATTTACATGTTTTTCATTTTTGAATAATTAGAATAATAAATTTTATAATTACTCATTATTAATTCAAATGCCCACCCAAATCTATTGTCCACCTCTACCATTATATAAATCAACCACCAACGCAACCTCCTACCACCCACCAACACTGTGACCGCTATCACCGCCACTGCCGCCACCACCACTGAATAAACAGCAAAAAATTCTAACATGCGTACTAGTTTCTTAATCTAACCCCAAAGTCCAGACCTGCACCCATAAATACACACACAAGTACACACGAAGGGCGGTGATGATAGAAGACGGTGGCTGTGGAGCCGGAGGGCGGTGATGGTGGAGATCGGTGGAAAAAAAAGGCGGACATGGAATTGGGTGGTGAATGGAAGATGGAGAATATTGGGGAAGGAAGGAGTTGGGGAGGGAAAGGGGCGGGGTAGAACAGAAAGTGGGTAAATGAAAAAAGTGGAGAAAAGAAACTAACGGGTTTTTCTTTTCTTTTTCATTCATATCTTTTCTTTTACCTATTTATATTTGATTAATATCTTTTATTTGAATTAATGAATAATAAGTGCAAATTGTTTGGGGCGAAGAGTGTAATATTTAATAAATGTGGTATAATATTTAAAAGACCAAAATGTTAATAATAATGAGTACACTAATTTATCTTTTTAAATCTTTTCCTTTTCTATTTTTTTGATATTAGCTATGACAATTTATTTACTTTTTCTATTTTATTCTCCCTTAATAACAAATACTCCCTCCGTCTCAGCTCAATTGATACTTGTTTTCATTTTGGTTCGTCCCAGCTCACTTGACACTTACCAAAATAGCCTACTTTTTATGATTTTATATTCACTCTACTAGGGGTGGAAATGGTTCGGCTCAAACCGCGGTTTGGAACCGAACCAAGTCGTGCGGTTTAGCTCGGTTTTTAAACATATATGGTTCAGCTCGGTTTAGAAAAGTGATAAACCATACGGTTTGGTTCGGCATACGGTCTGGCCCTTCGAAGCCGAACCAAACCGAACCGAACCATATTAAGCTGAACCACGAACCTAACCGCGAAGCTGAACCGTTGAACCGAGCTAGCTGAACCATGGAGCCCTAGTATAGACCATTGATTAAGTTTAGTGATTTAATATCAACCGTTAGATTTTTAGAAAACCATAGATACCCTATATGAGTTGGATAATTCATTTCAAACGGCATCTCTCTTATCTCGGCATCTCCATTTTCTCTCGTCTCCTTCACCCATGAGGCCACGACCTAGCTTCCCTCCTACGCCCTTCCCCCAACCGACGCCATTCCTCTGGCCGACGTCCTTCCTCCCTCTCACTCCCACTCAAGCCTCCCCATTTTTCCCGCTACTCAAGACATCGACTGTTGAAACCCTATCTCGACCACGAGTTGACATCGCCGGTAGTATTTTCCTCCAACGATTCATCGCTGGATGACGAATTCTTAATCAACGACGTATCACTGTTCACAACCAATTCGAGAAAATCCAGTAATGGGGTATAGGAATGGCTGCAAAAAAAGAGATGTCTTTTCTCGGTTTGATTAGAGGAAACCCAGATCTGGGTTTGACCATGTACGGGTAAGGGTTTCGGTCTCCTTCCCTCTTTATTGATTTTTAGATCTCCAGATCTAAAGGGCGTGAAGAATTCAATTGCGTATTTGATTGATTTTTGAGGAGTTTGTTGAGGCTGTATCTGCTAGAGCTCATGGAAGTTTTCAACAACAATGATGGCGATGGCCTAACCAGAAATGTTCATCCCTTCTAATTAAGCACAATCCAGTAAGTGGTTTAATCTTCGTTGTCTGCTTGAGTCGTCATTCCTCCAGTTCTCTCCAGCTTTCTTTTTATTCTGCATTTTTTTTTATTCAGACTGCGGTTCAAATCGAGCCGAACCAGACCATTATGGTTTAGCTCAGCTCGGTTTGGACTTTTTTGTGGTTCAGCTCGGTTTGAGATTTCTCCAAACCGATGTATAGCGGGTTGACCTCTAAATTACCCCAAACCGAGCTAAACCGAACCATTTCCACCCCTACACTCTACCTCACTACTCATTCTCTCTCTTCATTTTCCACCGCTCAATTTACTCAACCAACACTACTATTTATCTCACTCATTCTCTCTCTTCATTTTCTACCGCTCATTTTCTTTTTTCTTTTTTTTTTTAGTTATTGTGCCCACCTCTTGCGCAAAATCTTGGGAAAAACGCGTTTTTCCAAACGCTTTAGAAAAACGTGTTTTAAAAAAAACGCGGTGGCATTTTTTGTAAATAATCAGAACTTCTCAATGGTTCTGGATATAATTATAAAACCTTCTGGATATGGTATTGATAGCCAGAACCTTTGAAAGTGATAGCCAGAAGGGTTATTTTTGTAAATAATTGGAACTTCTCAACGGTTCTGGATATCAATATAAAGACTTCTGGATATGAGATTGATAGCCAAAACCTTTAAAAGTGATTGTCAGATGGGTCCTGGATATCAATATAAAGCCTTCTGGATATGAGATTGATAGCCAGAACTTTTGAAATTGATAGCCAGAACCTTTAAAAGTGATAGCCAGAAGGGTTCTGGATATCAATATAAAGCCTTCTGGGTATGATATTGATAGCTAGAGTCTTTGAAAGTGATAGCCAGAAGGGTCCTGGATATCAGTATAAAGCCTTCTGGATATCAATATAAAGTCTTCTGGATATGAGATTGATAGCCAGAACATTTGAAAGTGATAGCCAGAAGGTTTTGAAAAACACGTTTTTCCTATCCATTAGGAGAAACGTGTTTTTACAGGAGACCAACCCCACCTCTTGGGTGTCAAGTGTGGTGGAACGGAGGGTGTATATAGAGAAATGTGAATTTTTTTTTTTGACATTTACAACATTAATATCATTATCATTATCAGGGTCACATTTGTTTTTTTTTAATTGTAAATTCGTTAAATTTGCAACATATGTTGACGGTCCGTTAGATTTCTAACAGCTCAGCGTTATCCCTAAGCCCTTTTTTTTTAATTAAAACCATAGTACGCAAGTTATAGTGAGTTTGTGAGTACGAAAATAAAGATTCAATTTGGCAATAGTACACAAGTTAAAATCACAATAAACTCCACTTTGAATAAGAGGGTGTAGAATTCGGACCAACACCAAATGTAGGGGCCTACCTTGAAGAGGAGCCACTGGCTGTTTAGGTGAAGAATCCAAAGGAGAGTCAAGCAAGGAAATGGTACCTGGGCTGTTGTTGAGACTGGGCCAAAGAGGAGTATACTGGACTACAGAGCCCAGTAAAGCTGGTGACATCTTGAGTGGGCTGTTCGAGCAATTGGCTTGCAGATAGCACAAGAAGTGCTTGTTCGGAGATGAGACGAACTAGTGGGCTGGCCCAATAGAGATGGGGAAGCAGGTGGATATAGCCCAGTAGCAGATACATGAGCTGGAGCATGTTGCTGTTGGGCCAGCTTGGCTGAACCAGGACAGATCAGAATGGTTATTTGAGCATGGCTAGTAACGGTACCTCAACATAGAGAACCTCCGTCCCAAACTAAACTATAATTCTTACTTTCCTTTTTGGTTTGTCCAAGATTAATAGTTCCTTTATTACTTAAAATAGACAATAAGACTCACTTATCATTCTGAAAACAAAAACCATTCACCCACTTTCTCTCTCCTATTTTCCTCTACTTTACTTTTTATACTCACTTTTTTTTTTAATTTTCGTCTAAAGTCAAACTAAAAACCTTAGTCCGGACTGAAAGAGTAACAAATAATATGTCTAGATATGTAAATCTTGCCATTTTCGAATCGAGACATTTATAACCCTTTCCAAAGCTGTAATACCTAAGGAAGATGCTTGGATTTTTGGAATAATATTGTGGTAATACATTGCATAAATTGTAAACAAAAGCGTGGTACATTTCATATTTTGGTCAAGAATATTGCATACATACGTAACTACAATTTTCTCTCCTCCTTTGTACCAAAATTCAAATTTCTCTTCTTTAACTATATAGTCAGGCTATAGATATGTAATAGATTTCATAGGAATTTGTAAACGATGTCAATGAATGATATGTTACAACTTAAAAAAAAAAAAACTATATACTCCGTTCTGGAAAAGTTTGTTCTTATCTTTTATTGTTAGTTTGATTGAATTTGAGCAATAATTTAAGTTATTTTTAATTATTCTAATAAAAATCTAAAACATGTTATTGATAATATTTATAACAGCGTATCAATAACAAGTTTTAAATTATCATTAGGATAACCAAAAGTAACCTAAATCATTGACCAAATTTATTAGAATTGACCTTGTTAAGGGGTGAGGTTAGCCAATTTATAATAGTTAATCAATTATTTTTTCTCCAAGTTGATGTGAAATACATGAGATTTCAACAAAAATTTATTCAAACTTACAATAAAAAAAAGAGGGAGTAACTTTCCGATATAGAGGGAGTATTTTTTTCGTTTATGGCTAATATTTTACAGTGAAAAAGCTAATTTTATCCTTCAATTACAATACCCCTTAATTTGACAACGCATCTTCCTATCAAAATTCACACTAATTTGCTAAGTAATACGTTGAACATGTCTGAAGATGATCTGCAACCTCATGAACGAGCTCTGTCATTCCTTATTACCTCCATACGTTGGACAGAATCGATGAATGTTCTGCAAAACCATGAGTTAGTTGTTAACATTTTCTAATGTAAGTTGAAAAGGTGAGTTTAGTAACTTAATTTCCTTAAAATGAATACTTTATCATTTACGGATTTTTTTTTAAAATAGACATTCATTTATGGACCGGAAAAAAAAATCCGACAACTATTAATGTTTCAGATAATGAGAGAAAGTAGTTGGAAGTACACGTACTGCCAAGGAACTTCGCCTGCAACAAGCCAATTTCTTTCATTATCTTGATACAAGAGGATGTAACCTGAACCATCATTTTCATCTTCCAAGTCTGTAATAGACATAGAAAACTCCAATGAGATACAATTAATGAAAAAGAATCCCCAAAATAGGAAAAAGAAAAGAAAAGAAAATATATATAAGAGAGCTTACAATTGGCAAACATGTTGATCAATGTCACTGTAAGCATCTGAAAAGAATGATAAAGATTTAAATCAATCTTTCTTCCAATGGCTACCCCTTCCATCTTCACCTTGACAAATATGGAGTTTGTTCGTCGTCCATGTCCACCCCTTTCAACCCTCCGATCATCCACAATCGCACCACCTTGATGTTCAAGGAACAACTTTTTCCTCCATGAGTTAATTGGTGGCCATCCCTTTATAAAGTTTATTTCTCCGTCGTCCTCCCTGTCATAATATATAGATTTAAGATTATTGAAACTTGGAATTATTTGCATCTTTTTCCACATTTTGAACAATATTCAACTTTTCTTCAAATTCCTACTCAAATTAACTCAAACTAATGGACTCTTTGACTCAGTCATCAGCCAAATTAAATTGATTTGGCTCACACTTCATACTATGCAATTGCATACACAATTTATATCTATATGAAAATCATTTTGGAAAGAAGCGTGTTAGTCATAGGGAGCTTGGGACTACACAAGATAAAACTCTATCCAACTCTGATACCATGATAAAATAGCATACACTGTCCATTTGACTATATCAATTGAATTTTAGGTGGTTTGATCTCAAGATCATATAACTGAATGCAAGGCTAGCTTATATATAAAATTTAAAATCCTCTATAACTTGGCTTAGTAAATGAACTTACCCGTTTCTATTATCCGAGTTTTGCTTCCTTCCTTCCTCATCCGAACCATCTTCCTCATTTGGGTCACCATTCCATGAAACCAAAGGGAACATGTGGATAGGACCACCATAATCAAATGACATGGGGGCGAAACCACGCTTGCGCTTATAGTGGTTGTTGATTTCCTTAGCGCAACGGTCGAAACCGCTCATGAGGTCTTGGGCCTCAAATTCGAGATTCCGGTTTAGGTCAAACCTATTGGTAGGAGTGTGAATTGGGAGAGAAAGGCTTAGTTGAAGTTCCATTTTCTTGCAAGAAAACCAAGCCTAAAGGAATACTAACATAAAGTTGAAAGTGAGGAAATGGGAATTAAAAGTGAGTGTGGAGCTTATAGCTTGAGTATTCAAGTATATATACTACATGAGTGAAAGAGAAAGGGCAAGAAAATAGCATTGGAACAAATTAATATAAATGGAAATTAGGTTATTACTCATTTATTTTATAAAAATTGTCCATTTTAAAATTTAAGAGACATTATATTAATATAATTTTTAAAATATAATTTTAATAGCAAGTACATAGTAATAATTCCATCCATTGTATAGGAATTATACGATTGACAGTACCTAATTAGTGTTTCTTGTAAAACTTTGTCTCAAATGTCCCAAAATAAATATTTATTTTTCGTGAAATACTTAAAAGCTCTTTGTCAATCATAGTATTTTTGTTTTTCTCTTTTAGTATCATATGTGAAAATCTGGTGAACAAACTTGTTTTACACTATTTTTAGGGCCTATTTGGTAAAGCTAAAAATTAAGCTCTGAAAATGTAAAGCTAAAAATGTAAAGCTGAAATCATTAACTTGCTGAACTTTGTAAGACTTCAATTTTTTGGTACCGACAAACTACATACATCTGAATTTAATCAAGATTGTAAATAAACACTAAAAAATTAGTCTCATCTCTTTCACTTGATTATTCTTTTGTTTATCCTTAAACAAAAATAGTCATATTTCTTAAAATAAATAATTATAATTCAAAAATATTATTTGTCAAATTATCTTTTATTTAGACCGATAATAATAATATTTGAACATATTTTTATTGGTACTTTCATTTGTCCCGCATTAATAAAGTTCATCTTAACTATTTTGATCAATTTTACTAAACTTTGACAAAAACAATTGTTAAAATTTAATTATGATACTCAATCAAAAAGTTATCAAAATTTATTATATAAAAATAATTTCATTTCAATTTTATCATATTTAAATTGTATGAAAAAATAAAATATTTTAACAAAAGAAAGTAGCATTAAATAAACAAATAAAAATGTTGATGAGTGGGTTTGAACCAATTCCCTTTTTTTTTTTTTTTTTTTTTTTTTTTTATCTTACCTCCTCTTACCTTGTTAAGATTTTGTCATACTAGCTTAAAATTAATAGCTTATTTTAAGATAATCTTAACAATTTAAGTGATTAAACTTTCCCTTACCAAACAAGCTTAATTTTTTAATTACTGTGTTTCAAATTAAGAGCTTAATCGGGTTACCAAACAGGCCCTAAAAAGTGTAAAGCTTGTTTTTCTTCCTTTATAAAAGACAGATTCCTATTACAAGAGCATTAAAAATATTTATGTATATATATACTAGTCCCTATGTCTTAATTTAAGGTTTTTACTTTCCTTTTTAGTCTGTCACAATTTAAGGTTCTTACTTTACTTTATTACCTAAAATGGAAATGGGGACTCATTTGTCATTTTCATAACAATAACTCCATACCCAGGTTCTATCTCTTACTTTACTTTCCACACTCACAATATTTACTTTATCTTAATATTCGTGCAAAGTTAAAGTAGTAACATGATAGTGGGAGAGAGTATTAAATAGCTTAAAAGTCAATGTTATTAGAACTCAAAAATGGACTTTGGTTTTAAGACGGAGGTTTAAGAGATAAGACAAAAACTTGTGTGAGACGGTCTCACGTGTGAGACGGGTTTTATTAAGAGAATAAATGGTTTGCTCCTTTATGGATGGAGGGGGCAAGCCCATTTTCTCTCACAAGACCCGTCTCACGTGTGAGACCGTCTCACAGAAGACTTCCTTTTAAGATAAAGCGAATAAACAGACAGAGGTGGGTGAGGAAGTGAAGTTAGGGAGGATTGGTCGGGTATGGAATAGAAGAGGAAGGAAACAGCATTGAAGATAGGTCGGGCAAAGGAGGAGCAGTGATACGGACAGGAGAGAAAAGGTGGTGCTTGGACCGCTTAACCCACCTAGCTCCCTCGTATCTTCTTTAGCAAATCCCGACCCCATTCTCTATTTCTTTTCTCGGTCCCCACTTTCTCACCAACTTTCTCTCATGGTTACTTCTAACCATGTTCGGATCGGTTCTTAGGCTATGTTTGTTTCGCGTAAAATAAATTATAGAAAATGATTTTTTAAAAATGTTTTTCGGAAAATGACATAAACATGTTTTTGGTTGTTTTGTAAATCTAAAAAAAATATTTTCCGGAAAATATTTTCATATAAGAAAAAAACAATTTAATTTGAGAAAAAAAATAATTTTGAGAAAAAAAAAAGTAATATGAAAATAAATTTGAATGGGGGTGGGGTTAGGGTGGGATGGATGTTGGGTGGGGGTAGGGGAGGTGGGGGGGGGGATAGGGGCGAGGAGGGGGGGTAGGGGATACGGGGGAGGTGTTCAATAATAATCAAAGAATTCATTAAGATTATAAGAATAGATGAACCTAGATCCGTTCGATTTCAGTTACCTCCTCGATTGGATCTAAGAGGTAAAACAATGGTCAATGTATCAATTACCCACATTAATGGCCCAATTGATAACCACAAATTCTAGGGCAAAAAATATCTTAACATAAATTTGAAACCTAAAAGGATTTAAGAATATTTTACCACTCTAGAATGATATTGAATTATGAATTAAGAACTATAGCATAAAGATCATGTATTGTTACTACCATTCCGCAAACCGAAGATTTAGCTATTCATGGACATAATTATTATCACAAGAAAAGAATTAAAATTCATAAACCTGGGTATTACGCTTGAATAGATGAAACCTTCAATCTTGTTACAAACCTTGAAAACTAAAATAAAGCATAAGAAAAACTAATGGCTGCTGGAGTTTTATATTTATACAAGGGTAATTAAGGTTACAAAAAGGAAAATCAATCAAAATCCTCGTAAAATTAGGAAACTGAATAGTCTAATCCGTCAATACTGTGCGGCCGCCCACTTTAGGATGTACGGTCGCCCATTCTATCAGGACTGAATCTGGGATTTTGGACTTGGAGGCATGTGCGGCCGCTCTCTTTGAGGTGTGCGATCGCGCTCATGATCTGAGAAGAAATTAAGCCTTTTGTAATCAAAGTGTGCGACCGCCCAAAAGGAATGTGCGGCCGCCCACTTCTTTGGTCTGCTATATTTCTTCTTTTCTCTTCCTTTCTTGGCTCAACTCCATCCCCATACATTCCTTGATGTCCATTGAGTCCCAAAACATCACAATTAATACATATTCCCTGTTTAAACATATATCTCCACAAAAGCTATTTAAAAAAAATATTCTCAGAATCAAGCATAAATTAACCTTGGCAGTATATCATTTAGATGTGTAGAAACACATCTATCAATTACCACGAGGTCCACCCTAAGTCCCCATCTCTATACCATCATTAGTATTAGCCACAAGGGCTGACATAGTTGCTTGTTTTTCTTTGCGAGATTCATCCATCACCAACCGATATCGGACTTCATAGAACTTGGGGAGGGGATTGCTCTGTTGAATGAAAGAAGGCACATTATCGTAACTATCTGTCAACTCGATAATTACCTGGAGAACCATGCGATTGTTGTACACCGGCGCTCCCTCGTTATCCAATTGTTTGGCAACATTTTCAACTCCTTGCAATAAGTCGAAATATCAAAAAAATTGTCAAGACAGACTTGAGAGAATTCATTCTCCACTTGAACTTGTTGGGGATTTGGGGGGATCTCCACAATCAAATTGGAGAAAATAATCAACACGTGAATAATATGAAAGAATAACACCAAGATTTGTTAACCCGGTTCGTTCAACACATGAACTACGTCCGGAGACAGCAAGCCAGGATATCACTATAATAATATATGAAGATTATTACAACTTAGTGTTGGGTTTCGATATAACATGCGCAGCGGAATATAGCAATTAAAATTTTAAGAAACCCAAAGCCATGGATCCGTTCATATGATTAAATCAAATACAACAAGATGAATAGAGGAATAACTAACCCTTGATGGCTATGAATTTTCTCTTTGGTCTTGGTGGAGATATTGAAGCTTTATCACGAACAAATCACGAACTTTGTGAGATGATAAAATTCACCCTCTAGCGGTATCCACACTTCGAACGAATATCAAAGGAGCTTCTTTGATCTTGGTTGCTAGACCAATATTATGAAAACCACTTTCACAATATAATAAAGAACTATATGGAATTTATTTGTGAATTATTTTGTTCCTCAATCAAGGATATCTTAGAACAAAATAAAATCTCTCTCAAACTCTTTGAGACTCACAAAAGCACTTGTCAATATGGTCTGGCCGAATTGGGGTTTTTATACACAATTAAGACCTATTCCAAATAGGTAACTTGTGTCAAAAACCATTCCTAATCGAATTAGGAAATTTCCAATCGGGAGCACCAGGAGCCCGCCTGGTACCACCCAGGCGCCCGCTTGTTTAGGCAGAAACTCCAGTCCTTTTCCGGCTTGAACAGGCGCCCGCCTGGTGCAACCCAAGCGCCCGCTTGGTTGACCAGGAGGCCCAGATATTTCCAGAAATTCCTTGGAAGTCCTCCGACCCTAAATGCCAATATAGTCCTTTTATTTAAGATTCGTTCTATTGTGTGTGACCCTCTAGGATTATACTAAGTTGGCAATGGGCTCAAACATGATCCCATAAGATATGATTAGGTTCTAGCAAACCGTCATACCTACCCAAATAGTATAACTAGATACAAGTTCGCATTCCTTTAGAATATGTCATAATCCCTTTGTCCACGATGTCATTGAACACAAGTCATGGTCAAACAGTCAACTTGTTTTGTTCAATACTTTCTCGATTCCGAATATGTTGATAATTCAAATGCTATTGATCCAATCAATCCATTTGAGTCCGGCCGAACATTTCATCAACATCATTCCTTCGAGGGGCCCAAGCTTGACATCTCTCCGTGGAGGGACAAATCCATTTAGCTTATTATTCTTCCCAACGGGAATCCGATTATGCCAATCATACCCTTTATAACTACCGTGTTAAGGTAGCGTTTGAATATGTCAAACACAATGTTCATCGAGTGGAACACTATAATAACTTCATGTCTAAGGATTCAAATGACATAACTAATATGAGATATATGTACGACATAGACCATGACATAAATCTCATACATCGGGTCATGTCCAGTACCTTGTTCCAAACAAGTACCCATAAATCTAACATGATCATCCCATGATCATTTAGCCTTTATACTAGTGCTTTAACAAGTACTAGGGACGGGGATTATTATAAGTAAACATGAACAACAATAATAATCAAAACATCTCTTTATTGATATGAAATAAATGATAACAATTACAACGTTTATTAAACGTGCCTAGGGCACCACTACCAACAATCTCCCACTTGCCCTAGGCTCAATCTCCCATGTATCTAATACCCATGGACCTAACATGACCATCATGTTTAGCTTGTGGAAGTCCCTTTGTTAGCGGGTCCGCAACATTGCCATCAGTAGGTACTCTGCATATATTTACGTCTCCCCTATCAATGATCTCTCGAATGATATGGAAACGCCTAAGTATGTGTTTGGATTTCTGATGTGCTCTTGGTTCCTTTGCTTGAGCAATAGCACCATTATTGTCGCAATAAAGGTCTATTGGATTAGCAATACTAGGAACCACTTCAAGTTCAGTTATGAACTTCTTAATCCAAACAGCTTCCTTTGCAGCATCCGATGCAGCAATATACTCAGCTTCTATTGTAGAATCAGCGGTTGTACTTTGCTTGGAACTCTTCCAGCTTACAGCTCCACCATTTAACATAAACACAAAACCCGATTACGATCGGCTATCATCTTTGTCAGTTTGGAAGCTTGCATCCGTGTAAGCATTTACAACGAGATCATCTTCCATTCCTCCATAGACCAAAAACGAGTCTTTAGTTCTTCTCAAGTACTTAAGAATCGCTTTTACAGCTATCCAGTGATTTTCGCCAGGGTCGGATTGGTATCTACTTGTCATGCTCAAAGCATAAGACACATCCGGCCTAGTACAAATCATGGCATACATGATGGACCCAATTGCCGAAGCATATGGAACATCATTCATTTTCTCACGCTCATCTTTTGTCTTAGGACATTGAGTCTTGCTTAGAGAAACTCCATGTAACACGGGCAAGGTTCCTCTCTTAGAATTTTCCATACGGAATCTTCTAATGACCTTGTCAATGTATGTATTTTGGCTTAAACCAAGTAGCCTCCTTGATCTATCTCTATAGATCTTAATGCCAAGTATATATGCGGCTTCACCCATATCTTTCATTGCGAAGCACTTTCCTAACCAAGTCTTCACAGACTGAAGTGTAGGAATGTCGTTTCCAATGAGCAATATGTCATCCACGTATAAAATAAGGAATAGCACTATGCTCCCACTAATCTTGTTGTATACACAAGGCGCATCTTCGTTCTTGATGAAGCCAAACTCTTTGACTGATTCATCAAAACGGAGATTCCAACTCCTTGAAGCTTGCTTCAATCCATAGATGGATCTTTGCAATTTGCATACCTTAGAATCTTGTTCAAAACCTTCTGGTTGTGTCATATACACATCCTCTTGGAGTTTTCCATTCAGGAAAGCGGTTTTGACGTCCATCTGCCATATTTCATAGTCATGATATGCGGCAATGGCAAGCAAAATTCTTATAGACTTGATCATTGCTACGGGTGAAAAGGTCTCATCATAGTCAATACCATGAACTTGCCTATAACCCTTCGCTACAAGCCTAGCTTTGTAAGTATGCATCTTCCCATCCATGTCAGTCTTCTTCTTGAAGACCCATTTGCATCCTATGGTTTTTACACCTTCGGGCGCATCAATCAAATTCCAAACTTGATTGTCTTGCATGGATTGCAATTCGGATTCCATGGCTCCAAGCCACTTGTCCGAGTCAGGAGACGACATCGCCTCTTGGTAGGTTGACGGTTCATCATTCTCAATGATTTCTACCTCATTACTATCCGTTACGAGAAATCCATATCTCTCGGGCTCGGATCGTAACCTACTAGATCTGCGAGATGCTTGTGTATTTTGAACAGGTTCCACAACTCCTTGTGGTTCTTGTTCTTGTTCCACTATTGGTTCAATGTTATTTTCTGGGTCTCGAATTTCTTCAAGATTTATTTTACTCCCACTGATTTCTTTGGAGAGAAACTCTTTCTCTAGAAAGACACCAGTTCGGGCAACAAACACTTTGTTGTCCTATCGGTTGTAAAAGTAATATCCTTTAGTTTCCTTAGGATATCCCACGAAAATACATTTATCAGATTTGTGTGCTAGTTTGTCAGAGATAAGTCTCTTGACATAAACTTCCCAACCCCAAATCCTCATGAAAGATAAACTAGGTTTCTTTCCACTCCACATCTCATATGGAGTCTTTGGAACCGATTTAGTTGGAACTTGATTTAGTGTGAAAGCAGCGGTTTCTAGAGCGTAACCCCAAAAGGATATTGGAAGATCAACTTGACTCATCATTGATCGAACCATGTCTAACAAAGTCCGATTTCTCCTCTCAGACACACCATTCCATTGTGGTGTTCCAGGCGGAGTCAATTGTGAAACTATTCCACAATTCTTTAGATGATCATCAAATTCTTGACTTAAGTATTCACCACCTCGATCTGATCGAAGTGCCTTTATACTTTTGCCAAGTTGTTTTTCTACTTCATTTTGAAATATTCTAAATATCTCAAACGCTTCACTTTTATGTTTCATTAGGTAAACATACCCAAATCTACTATAATCATCAGTGAAGGTTATGAAGTATTGAAATCCTCCCCTAGCATTGCTACTTAATGGTCCGCATACATCGGAATGTATCAACCCCAATAAGTCGCTTGCCCTTTCACCCAACTTGGTAAAAGGTGTCTTGGTCATTTTTCCAAGAAGACACGACTCACAAGTATCATATGACTCTAAGTCACATGAACCCAAAAGTCCGTCCCCATGGAGTTTTGAGATACGCTTCTCATTAATATGACCAAGACGGCAATGCCACAAATAAGTATGATTTACATCATTAGGTTTAGATTTCTTATTTACATGATAGACATTATTTTCATTCTTGACATCCAAGATATAAAGGCCATTAAATGAATTAGCAATACCATAAAGCACATCATTTAAATAAATAGAAAATTTCTTATTCTCAATAAGAAACTTAAAACCTTCATTATCCAAACAAAAAATTGAAATAATATTTCTGCTTAAATCCGGAACATAATAACAATTGTTCAAAACAAGAATTAATCCGGAAGGTAAAGTGACTTCATAAGTCCCTACGGCTAATGCAGCAACTCTTGCTCCATTCCCACGCGTAGATCTACTTCACCTTCTTTAAGCAGTCTCCTATTCTTTAGTCCCTGCACATTTAGACAAATGTGAGAACCACATCCGGTATCCAATACCCAAGAATCAGTGGTAGAAAGGAGAATATCTATCATATAGATACCTGAAGTCGACGCAGCCTTGCTGCTCTTCTTCTTCTTTTGCTCTTCCAAGAAAGCCTTGCAATTACGTTTCCAATGACCAATTTCTTGACAATGGAAACAAATTGCATCCTTTTGTGTATCGGGTTTTGCCTCAGAAGCCTTGGCAACCTTTGCCTTGCTTATCTTGGGTTTGACAACTTTTGCCTTACCCTTGCCTTTGGCACCAAGCTTCTTCCCATCATGAACCAAGAGCACGGGAGAACCTTTCTCCACAATTTTCATCTCTGCAGTTTTGAGCATCCCATGCAACTCAGAGAGATTCTTATCCATTCCATGCATGTTATAATTCATTACAAACTTATTATAACTTTTAGGCAATGAACTAAGAATGAGATCCGTGGCTAGCTCCAATGGGATTGGATAGCCAAGTTTCTCTAGGTGCTCTACATCACCTTTCATTTTAAGAAAGTGAGGACTCACTTGTTGTCCTTCATTCATTTTGCTAGTAGTGAATGCAACAATGGTCTTGTACCTCTCTTGCCTAGCTTGCTCTTGAAACATGGTTCTCAACTCCACGCCTATCTCATAGGCTTCCAAATGTTCCAAACTTTGTTGGAGTTTTGAACACATAGCAGCAAGCATGAGACAACTTACATCTCTAGAATCATTACGATGTTTCTTGTAATTGTCCCTTTCTACCCTAGGGGCAGTAGGCGGTGGTTCAGCAGGGAGAGGCCCATCGAGAATGTACAACTTATCTTCTTGCCTAAGAACGATTCTTATGCTACGGATCGAATCCCTAAAGTTAGTACCATTCTCTTCGAGCTTATCCTTCTCAAGGATCGATCGCAACGACATTGATTGAGTGTTATTAGTCATTATCTACAAATATGCAAAATTTCCAAAATTTAATAAGTACCGATTTTCATTAAAGAGATAAGTAATGTATTTTTCAAACAAAATACTCCCACTAAATTATATAACCTTCATATACATCCAATGTATAATATAATTTAAATGGGTTAAGATCCAACTTTAATTTAATTTCAAGTCCGCTAAGGCGGATTACACAAAATCAAATTAATTAGGTAGACAACTCTTGTCAATCATATCTCATATGACTCTTAGTTCCTTTTATGAGATTCTTTAAGAAATCCAATTTCAAAAAGCATGTTAAACCTCATCTTTGCCTAGGCCCAAAACTGTTTTGACGCCCAATTAAGTCTAACCATTTTAAACGCATAGTTAATGTGTCCCGCTAGGGCGTGCCCACATTATCTATCTTGCTCATACATAAATTAATTTAATGTACCTCGCTAGGGCGAATCTACATTAAAATCACTCATGTACTAACAAGTGTTTTAATCATGGCATGGCAATAAAAGACTTAAAACTTTCTTTGAAGGTTCATCACATGTAGCATATAACACATTTATGAGCACATAATATAAACATGTTACACATCAAGTTTAGCCACTAAATTAATCTCCATTAATTTAAGCATGGTATTTATGTGTCATTAGTTTCTCTATAATTATGAGGATGAGACTATTTCAACTTTGGTCATTATCTCCAAATCAAGACAACAAGAAGTGCGGTCGAACTAAGCCATTAGGCAACCACAATCCCGCACTAATTCAAGAAACCAAGAAAGTAGTCCATGTGGCCGAAACTAAGCAATAGATGGTCTCGATGAACGTAGGCCAATTGCATTCACAATTCCACATGGATCTCCAATCATTGAATCAAGAACTTTGTTTCTCAATTTTAGCAATTATGAACTCTTCATAATTCTAACTTCGTTTTATCTTTGAAACTTTGATTGCGATCAAGTTTGGGAAACACAATCTCGATGAACGCAGATTAGCCATCCAAACCTTGAACCAATCTTAGAATCACAAGACTAAAACAAATAGGAAAATCAAACCCCAAAATCCACACACAAACCAACTACCCAAAACCCATTCCAGATCAGCAAGTCTGAAGTGGTCTTGTTACTGGTTTTGTTGGATTTATCGAAAAATTCCAGAATCAGATTTTGAACAAAATCAGAACATTCTGGCCTAGCGAGCGCGCGCCTGGTCCAGCACGGGCGGGCGCCTGAAACGCGCGCGCGCCTGGTCCAGCGCGGGCGAGCGCCTGTATGGTCAGAATGGTATGGAATTTTCAAGTTCGAAAATTTTGTCTCAAAATTATTTTTCCCCGATTATTAAAACTTTGATCCAATCAAAAATCAATAATCGAAATAATTCAGAATCCACCATAATTTTTATTGCGATTGAATCGTGCGATTAAAGTTTGAAAAACAATAAACCACATAAAATAACAAAACACATAAACATCATATAATCCAATATTCATATCATGCTTGGCACATAAACAATTTATATACACACAACATGATCCAAGTATTGAATTAATCAACATGAACGGGGCTCTGATACCACTGTTGGGTTTCGATATAACATGCGCAGCGGAATATAGCAATTAAAATTTTAAGAAACCCAAAGCCATGGATCCGTTCATATGATTAAATCAAATACAACAAGATGAATAGAGGAATAACTAACCCTTGATGGCTATGAATTTTCTCTTTGGTCTTGGTGGAGATATTGAAGCTTTATCACGAACAAATCACGAACTTTGTGAGATGATAAAATTCACCCTCTAGCGGTATCCACACTTCGAACGAATATCAAAGGAGCTTCTTTGATCTTGGTTGCTAGACCAATATTATGAAAACCACTTTCACAATATAATAAAGAACTATATGGAATTTATTTGTGAATTATTTTGTTCCTCAATCAAGGATATCTTAGAACAAAATAAAATCTCTCTCAAACTCTTTGAGACTCACAAAAGCACTTGTCAATATGGTCTGGCCGAATTGGGGTTTTTATACACAATTAAGACCTATTCCAAATAGGTAACTTGTGTCAAAAACCATTCCTAATCGAATTAGGAAATTTCCAATCGGGAGCACCAGGAGCCCGCCTGGTACCACCCAGGCGCCCGCCTGTTTAGGCAGAAACTCCAGTCCTTTTCCGGCTTGAACAGGCGCCCGCCTGGTGCAACCCAAGCGCCCGCTTGGTTGACCAGGAGGCCCAGATATTTCCAGAAATTCCTTGGAAGTCCTCCGACCCTAAATGCCAATATAGTCCTTTTATTTAAGATTCGTTCTATTGTGTGTGACCCTCTAGGATTATACTAAGTTGGAAATGGGCTCAAACATGATCCCATAAGATATGATTAGGTTCTAGCAAACCGTCATACCTACCCAAATAGTATAACTAGATACAAGTTCGCATTCCTTTAGAATATGTCATAATCCCTTTGTCCACGATATCATTGAACACAAGTCATGGTCAAACAGTCAACTTGTTTTGTTCAATACTTTCTCGATTCCGAATATGTTGATAATTCAAATGCTATTGATCCAATCAATCCATTTGAGTCCAGCCGAACATTTCATCAATATCATTCCTTCGAGGGGCCCAAGCTTGACATCTCTCCGTGGAGGGACAAATCCATTTAGCTTATTATTCTTCCCAACGGGAATCCGATTATGCCAATCATACCCTTTATAACTACCGTGTTAAGGTAGCGTTTGAATATGTCAAACACAATATTCATCGAGTGGAACACTATAATAACTTCATGTCTAAGGATTCAAATGACATAACTAATATGAGATATATGTACGACATAGACCATGACATAAATCTCATACATCGGGTCATGTCTAGTACCTTGTTCCAAACAAGTACCCATAAATCTAACATGATCATCCCATGATCATTTAGCCTTTATACTAGTGCTTTAACAAGTACTAGGGACGGGGATTATTATAAGTAAACATGAACAACAATAATAATCAAAACATCTCTTTATTGATATGAAATAAATGATAACAATTACAACGTTTATTAAACGTGCCTAGGGCACCACTACCAACACTTAGCACATGCAATCACTAAGATCTAACCATGGCTACTCTCCAAGAACAATCTCTCTCACCTATATATTATTATATCACCTATTGGGTTTTGAGGCGCCATGCGCAGCGGAAACGGCGTATAAAACAAGAACAAAATCCAAGAGCCCCGAATCCGTTCATGATGATTAAATTAAATACGAGATGAATTTAGAATACTAACCGTTGTTATACGTTTAAAATTTTAGATCTTCAAATCTTCAAGTCTTCAAGCTTTATGATTTGACCTTCTCCACGTTCTTCAGATCACGATCTCAGGAACACGAACTTGAGATGCTAAAGGAAGCACCCTCTATGTGTATCCACACGCGAACGAATATCAAGAACAATTCATGATCCGGATTGCTAGATCCAATTATTAGAAAACAGACTTTTCTAATTTTCAAATGCTATATGAATTTATTGGTGTTCTTGAGTTTTTGATTCTCAATCTAAACTCAAGAATATGTTTTTCAAACATATGAAGGCTACCAATAATGATACAATATCAATTAGCACTGATTAGGGTTGAAGAGAGGTGTTTTTATACTCATTAGTCCTTAACCATTAAGGATTAATATTCAAAATCCCGTCTAAACCCGAAACCAGATTTTGTTTCTTACGGTCATGCATATCCGTGTCCTTTAGGGAGTTCGGCCGAGTCCTTTGAGGGGAGCGGCCGTGCAATACGTCCAGCAAAACAATTTTATTTCTGTAAATTGAGCACGACCGGGTTAGGAATATGACTCGCCCAAGTAGCTCGGCCGTGCACCCCAGAAACTCATCTTTAGCCTTTTAATTAATTTGTTCTTTTGTGTGTGACCCCATAGGATTATATTAAGTTGGCAATGAGTTCAACCAAGGTCGTTCTCATAAATCATGAGTGGACTCTAGCAAGCCATCATGATTACCCAATTAATATAACTTAACAAAGTTCGTTTATCCTCATAGAACATATCACAATCCTTTTGTCACGCGATATCATATTGGACATAAGTCATGGTCTACGTCAACTTATATTTTCCAATGCTTTCTCGATCCTGAGTAGATTGATATGAGCAAATGATATTGAACACATCAATTCATTTGAGCGTGACCACACATTTCATCAATCTCATTCTTCGAGTGGCCTAAGCAGATATCTCTCTTGAGGGAGAGACAAATCCCATCTTGACTTATCATTCTTCCCTACAAGAATCCGATTATGCCAATCATAGCTTTTATGACTACCTGGTTAAGGGTAGTGTTTGAGTATGTTAAACATAACGTTCATCATGTGGAAGACCATGATAATCTCAGGTCTAAGGATATCAAATGATATAACTATATGAGATTTAATTATGACATTTGACCATGACATAAATCTCATAATGGGTCATGTCCAGTACATTGTTCACCAACAAGTACCCATAAGTTTAATTTGTATCACATACACATGATCATCACATGATCATCGATTAAACTTATACTAGTTCTTAATAAGTACTATGGACGGAGATTATTTTAATAAACATGCAAAACATATAATAATCAAGGTTGTTATCTGTATAACAAATGAGAACATGACATAACATAAGACATTTCTCAAGGGCCTAGGGCATAATCTCCAACAATCTCACACTTGCACTAGGCCCAATCAACGCGTATCCAAAACCCATTAAGCTTAGCTTATGACCATCATAACAGCATGTGGAAGAACTTATGTAAGTAGATTATCCTTGTTATTGTCATTTTGTATTTTGCATATCTTGACATTTTCCTTATCAACGATTTCTCGCAGAGATGAAAACGTCTGAGTGTGTGTTTAGATCATTGATGAGTCCTTAGCACCTTAGCTTGTGCAATAACCATTATTGTCACAATAAAGGTCCATAGGATTTTATTTCATTAACTCAATATATATACAATGGTGTCCTAACTTCTATGATACTAGTAGGTAACCTGTGCTCCGCACGGGAATCTATTCCGTTAATGTTTTTGTATTTTCATTTTTATTGATGTTTATAATTGATAAATTAACATAATAATTTTATTTGAAAATATATGTATATTTTAAATTAATCAAAACATTTTCATAGCTTTGGTTGTACATAGTTGTAATAAATATGTTTTTTTTAATTAATTTAGAAGTATATTTAAGTTTGTTGTATGAAGATTTAAAAAACTTGATGGTATTAATAGAATTTTAACATAATCCCTATGTCCCAGCTCACTTGACACCTTTTGACCAAAATTGGTCAACTTAAGGTCGGTTTGACCAACACTTTATAGAAATATTTATGATCCGAACAAAAATTAAAAAAATATAAAATGATCACCATTAAAAATCCTCTCAATAACAATTTTTAAAATGTTTTTTGGAACATAAATATATCTATAAAGTGTTGGTCAAACCGACCTTAAGTTGACCAGTTTTGGTCAAAAGGTGTCAAGTGAGCTGGGACGGAGGGAGTATATATTAACTATTATGATTAAATAATATAATTAATAGTAATAGTTAATATATATTATAACAATTATGATTAATTAATACTATTAATAATAATAATTAACTTATATAGTAACTATTATAGTTAACAATTATATTTAACTATTATAATTAACTAATACTATTAATAGTATTTGTTAGTTATAATGGTTAAATATCACTCTCTCCATCCCGGAGTAAGAGTCCTACCTCTATTTGCACGGAGATTAAGAAATGATGGAAGTAAAGTAAGTGTTGTAAGTGTAAAAGTAAATTATGAGAGAAAATGAATGGGAGAGAATAATAAGTTGATTGGTTTTGCGTTAATTTTTTAGTAATAATTAAAATAATTATTATAATTAACTAATATTATTAATTGTACTTATTAACATATATAATAACTATTATTATTCACTAATAATATTAATAGTTATAATTAACCTCTATATTAACTGTTATAATTAATAATACTCCCTACGCCCTAGAGTAAGAGTCATACCTTGTTTGTGCACACTTATTAAATACACAATAGAAAATTGGTAAACATTGCAAATGTGTTGAGGGTATAATTGTCCAAAACAATATTCATTCTTTCTCATCATTTGTCCTTTTAGGAAATAGACTTTTAGTGAGACGTACAAAAATAGAAAGTAAGACTCTTACTCTCGAACGGAGCGAGTACTATTAATATTAAATATTAACATTAATTGTATAATGATTAACTAATACTATTAATAATAATAGTTAACTTATATAGTAACTATTATGATTAACTAATAATACTATTAATAGTAATAATTAATATATATAGTAACTATTATGATTAACTAATACTATTAATAGTAATTTTTATTTTATTTAATAGTTAATTATAATAGTTAAATTATAAATTGGGACACACCAAAAAGGAAAGTAAGAACTTTAAACTGGGACGGAGGGAATAATAATAATTATAATAAACTAATATTATTAATAGTAATAGTTAATTGATTAATATTAAAAATTAATATTTAACTTATATAATAACTATTATAATTAACTAATACTCTTACTATTAATAGTTAACTGTTATTTGCTTAATACCATTAGCTAATACTATTAGTTACTACATAAGGTAACTATTATAATAGCTATTACTAATAATAGTAATAGTTAACTAATATAGTTAACTATAATAGTAACTATTACTAATAAGAGTAATAGTTAACTATAATGGTTAACTATTATAGTTAACTATTATTAATAATAGTAATAGTTACTATAATAGTTAACTATTATAGTTACCCTTTATAGTAACTATTATTATTAGCTAATAGTATTAGCTAATGAAAAGAAAATGAAAAGTCACTTATTTATTAGTATATTGTTGATGTGGCTTCTCCAAATGCAAGCTTTCTCCATTTTTTGTTCACATGTCAATACCATAACTCTTTTGGCCAACTTTAATATATATACTCCCTCCGTCCCACCCGAATTAGGACAAACTCTCCCGACACGGGGATTAAGGAATAATATTATTCTATTACCAAAAGTGATGATGAGGCAAGATTAAGAACTTTACCATTTATAATTAGTCACAAATCATTTTTTTTAAAAGACAGTCATTAAGTTAAAATAGAATTTATTGTTCATCATTTTTACTTTCATGCTTCATCACCATTCTCTTTCCCCCATCACCACCACCATTACCACTGGCTCACCACCAGCCCACCACCACTGCCGCTGACAGCCGCCACCACCACCGCCGACGGCCGCCACCACAGAAACACCATTACTTCCCATCAGCACCACCACTTTCCCCCAATATCATATTCCTGCAACAAACACCAAACAATAGAAAATTCAAAAATCAAAAGACAAAAATTTGAACAAAAAGTAGCTTAAAAAATAAGCATAAGTTTAGATCTACCCAAATAAGAAGATCTGTACACATAAACACACACACACACACACACACAAAAACACGCCAAATCTACATGGATCTGCGGTTAAAATCAAAATCAAACATCAAAGAAAAAAAATCAGATCTACACTACAAACACCCAGATAAAACACACAAATGAACACAAACATCCAAGCACACCAGATCTACATCAATCTACACACCCAAAACGAAAAAAACATACAAACACAACATATCTATGAAGATCTGGGGAATCTGCAAACAAATGACTACACAAAAATGAACAAACAAACCAGATCTGCATCGAAAAATAATAAAAAAATCCAAAATCCGATTGAGAAAGTCCGAGAGAAAGAGAGGGAGAAAGAGAGAGAGATCGATGATTACCTGAATATGTGGGCGGCGACAATGGGTAGTGGTGAGCTTGGGAAGGTCGGGCGGCGATAACAAGATCGGCGGTGGCGACAAGATCTGCGGTGGCGACATGAACGGCGGTGGCTGGGAGCGGGGGCGGCGGAGGGTTGCTGGGAGACGGTGGGAGGTTGGGTATGAGAGAGAGGGAGAAAGAGAGAGAGGGCTGCTAGGTTTTGAGAATAAATAAAGGGGGAGGGGGGGTAATTTTAGGTTTATCTGTGGTGGGTTTTATTTTTGAGTGGGCCAGCCCATTTAGTTAATTAGGATAAGTTAATTAGATTGGGTTTAATTAAAGATGATTAAGGTAAATTGGGTGGGGTAGGTCTAATATAAAACTAATATAAACTTTCCATTTTGGGCTATCCTAATTCGGATGGGACGCCCAAAAAGGAAATTCGTCCTAATTCGGACGGGACGGAGGGAGTATATATATAGATTTCTCATGATCTCCCCATATCATTAGGAGGTACTCCCTCCGTTTCATGTCACTTTAGACTTATTTCATTTTTCGCCCGTTTTACGTGACTTGAGACTGCCCAAAATGGTAAAAAAAATCTTTACTATTATTCCCACTCATTCTCTCTCCTACATTACTTTTACACTCACAACACTAATCAACTTACTATTCCTCCCACTCATTCTCTCTCCTATTTAATTTTTTCATACTCACAAACGCTTCCTCCCACTATATCTCTCTCTTACTTTTTCTTAATTCGCGTGTTAAAATTTTTGGTCTCAAGTCACATGAAACGGAGGGAGTATAATTTACAAAGATTGAGATATCAATCAATCCTAACTATACCAGAATATACATGATACAATTATATACTCCTTCCGTCTCAAAATAATCTTTATAATTTTTTTGCTGTTATTGCGAAAAAACTTTGAACAATAATTTAAGTTGATTTGATTGTTTTAATGAAAATCTAAAATTTGTTATTGATACACCATCAACAATACTCCCCCCCCCCCCCCCCCCCGTCTCAAAATAGATGTCGTTTTGAGAGTTAATTTCTGTCTCAAAATACATGTCGTTTTACTATTTTCAAGGCTATTTTGTTGTTGTATACCAACTCTACCCTTATTAATGATAGTGGACTATCTCTTAAGCAGTTATTTAATTGCCTAGGTAATTGCAATACTTTAGGGGTACATAAGACTTTTTCACATACATTAATTGTATTTCTTAATATGTGTAAAGTGGTTGAAACGACATCTATTTTGAGACGGAGGGAGTGCTATCAATACCAAGTTTTAGATGTTGATTACAACAATTATATCAACCTAAAATTATCGCTCAAGTTTTCTTCGCAAATAACAGTAAAAAAAAAAAAGTATGAAGATCGCTTTCAGACAGGTATATCCTAACAAAAAAAAAATAAAAATACTTCAATTAAGAAAAAGGAAATTGCTCTATAAAAATAAGCTAATAACATTAAGATCACAAATATGCTGGAATCCTATCCTTTTTGCCATTAAAAGCCCAACAATTTGGTCATGTTTTTAAATTTAAAGTCAAAAGACATAATCATCAACTTACTAAGATCCTTTAATGAGATGCTTAGCGTAACGTATGTTAAACGACTTTCACATCTTGCATCACCAATTATGATACCACGAGGGAGCTTCGACCCACTTAAGGGTAATCGACATTCTAAACCACTGTACTTTGCTTAAGCTGTTGATTAACTCACCCATGTTTTTTTTAGCAGTTTTAACCATCCAACTGCATTTACGTTTTTAATAAACCCAAATGGCCTAACGACATCCAATAATGTTAGAAAAACCTAACAAAACCTAACCTAATCTAACGCTAGTTAATAATTTAACAAACCCCCATCCTCCTTCATCCTCATGCCTTGAACCACGTCTTCCCCTTTCTCTCTGGGTTTAGCCACCCCCTTCCAACATTCCCAGTTTGGCTACCCCTCCCCCTTCCCACCATCCCCATCCTCCTCACCCGTGAACTCCTCCCTGTTGTCAAATTCTCCGTCCTCCTCAATCCCGACTCTGAGAGCTGCGCCGTTTGTTTTTACGAATTCGAGCAGTTCGATGAGATCCGCACTTTGACCAATTGCCGACACATTTTTCACCGGAGCTGCGTAGACCGGTGGATGGATCACGACCGGAAGACTTGCCGCTTTGCCGGACTCCCTTTATACCTGACGATTTGCAAGACCATGTCAACAGGATAACATTGTTGATTGTTGGGTGTTTGATTTTCTCTCGAGCCATTTGATTTTTGTCAAATAATTTGCCTCTTTTTCTTTTCATTTTTTCTCTTTAAGGGGAAAAATTGGGAATTGTTCTTGAAATGAATCTAACTGCATATGAGTCGTGTTGAATCTGATTTTTTTGGGTTGGTGATGGTTTGCTGATTTGTTTTGTTGGCGGTGGTGGCGGGTTGAAGATGGCGGTGGTGGTGGTGGAGGCGTTGATGGTGGCAATGGTGGGAGGATTTCAACCTTGAGGACTTCTTGACCAGGGATAAATTAAGAATGAATGACATCCAAGTTAACTCTCGTTAACTAGCGTTAGATTAGGTTAGGTTTTGTTAGGTTTTTCTAACATTATTGGATGTCGTTAGGCCATTTGGGTTTATTAAAAACGTAAATGCAGTTGGATGGTTAAAACTGCTAAAAAAAACATGGGTGGGTTAATCGACAGCTTAAGCAAAGTACAGTGGTTTAGAATGTCGATAGACCTCCACTTAATTAAGAGTTGGTCTCTGTAAAACGCGTTTTTTCGAATGGTTAGAAAAAACGTGTTTTTCAAAACCTCCAGAAGACTTTATATTGATATCCAAAAGGCTTTATACTGATATCCAGGACCCTTCTGGCTATCACTTTCAAAGGTTCTAGCTATCAATCTCATATCCAGAAGGCTTTATATTGATATCCAGAACTAGAGAACCCTTCTGGCTATCACTTTCAAAGGTTCTGGCTATCAATTTCAAATGTTCTGCTATCAATCTCATATCTAGAAGACTTTATATTGATATCCAGGACCCATCTGGCTATCAATTTCATATCCAGAAGCCTTTATATTGATATCCAGAACTGTTGAGAAGTTCCGATTATTTACAAAAATGCTACCGCGTTTTTTTTTAAAACACGTTTTTCCTAAGCATTTGAAAAAACGCGTTTTTTCCAAGATTTTGCGCTTAATTAATCCCATACGTGGTTTGTAAATTGTATTTTCTCAATTCTAAATGAATGACTAATATTTACAATACAAATCTTTGAAATGTTTTAATAAAATCTTTGTTCAGACAAGTCTATTTTTAACCAATTTCCTTTACTACTCATCATATATTTGTGAAACTAAAAATTTAGAATGTGGATACTGGATAGCGAAAAACTATTAACCATTGTAATTAAGTACTCCTTCTTACTCCATCCGTCCCAAAACACCTTGCACTTATTTCCTTTTTGGGTGTCCCATTAGTAAAGTCTCATTTCCTAAAATGTTCAAAATTTATTGTTTTTCTATTCTCTCTACCCCACTTGTCATACTCACACACTTACTTTTGGGCCACACTTATAAATCTCACTCAACTTATCATACTCAGAACTTCTTTCCCACTCACAATACTTTTGAATATATATACCCATTCCTTAATTCCCGTGCATCCTCAAAAGTGTGCAAGGTGTTTTGGGACGGAGGGAGTATATCCCATTCAAAATAAAATGTTTTGTTAAGACCTTTTAAAATGAATTTTTTTTATTACTTTTTTATTAATTGCTTAATTGTTATATTCACAACAATTATTCTTTTATTATTCACTATTCAGTTTCTCTATCCTTTATACTCACAACACCTACGTTTTATATCATTTTCTAATAATATACCATAAGTATTCCTTCATCTCTATGTTGAAACCAAAAACCTTATTTCAAATGAGACGGATGAAGTATATATTAATCGACATGCAATTTGAAAGTGATAAAATACTAGTTAAAAAATAAAAATAAAATATTCCCTCCGTCCCAAAATACTTGTAGTTTTATGGGTTCAAGTTTGTCCCAAAATATTTGTAGTTTTGCAATTATCTAGGCATCTTTAGCATTGTTTACCAAATATGCCCTTATTTATGACTATTTAGTTGTGACTAACAAAGCATTTAATTACCTAGGTACTTGAGATGTTTCAAGGGTAATTTAGTTTATTAGACATGCATTGATTGTTTTTCTTAATATGTGTGAAAATTCAAAAAACGACAAGTATTTTGGGACTGAGGGAGTAATAAACATACTTTTTAAATTAAACATCTTGTTACGCAGTCAGGAGTAAGTATCTTTTGTCAACGTGGCACATCAAATAATGTTACTTACCGTCACAGTTTTATTTTTTAATTAATTCAAAATAAGTTCTTTCAAAAAAAAAAAAAAATTAATTCAAAATAAGTGTTGTCTATCAAAACACTTTATCCGTCACTACTACAAATATAATTTTTTTTTTCAGCACTTTGAAAAGTGTTGGAAAAGATATTTCTGACACATTTTTCGGCACTTTTCTAAGGGCTGGGAAAAGCGGTGTCGTTAATACTTTCCGGCACTTTAAAAGTACCGCAAAATTTCTGGCACCGCAAATTTTCGGCACTTTTTAAAAAGTTCAGGAGTTTTTCGGCAATTTGAATTTTAAATGAAAAAAATATTAAACTTACCAAGATTCGAACACTAGACCTACCACATACTCTCTCCGTTTCATGTTACTTAAGACTTACTC
The DNA here is from genome assembly GCA_026119855.1 of Campanula takesimana. Classification (NCBI taxonomy): domain Eukaryota; kingdom Viridiplantae; phylum Streptophyta; class Magnoliopsida; order Asterales; family Campanulaceae; genus Campanula; species Campanula takesimana. Next base: position 544,369 of record JAOWBW010000545.1, read on the forward strand.
CCTCTGGGTTGGATTCAGTTGGGCTATTTGGTGGATTGGGCCTCATTGGTTATCAACATCAACTTATTCAGGCTTTGGACTTAGGACATTTGATGGATCATTGGACTCCTTTGAATTTATTAGGATTGTTCTTTGGTTTAATTTTTTCAGGCTTTTATTTTTTAGATGGTTTTACCTTTTGAGGAGTTGGTTTATTTTTTGGATTTCGAGGTCCGGCTCCATATCCGACAATGAGTCGGGTGGTTGTCCCCCTCTTGTACTTATATTTTATAATTAATAAAATCTCCCCAGGTGCCGCCCTGGTTTCTTAAAAAAAAAAAAAAAAAAAAGACTTACTCCCTCTGTCCCGCCCGAAATAGGACGTTGGTAGCTTTTTTATACTTTGACCATGTAATTTAAATAAGAAATAATTATCTTTATATAAATTTAAAAATTGTTATTGAGAGTATTATTAATTAAGATACAATAACAATTTTTAAATTTTTATTTGGATTATTATATTTTCTTCAAAAGACTTCGTCAAAGTTGAGTTAAGTTTACCAAAATCCTATTTCGGGCGGGACGGAAGGAGTATTTCTTTTTTCGTCTTTTCCACGTGACTTGAGACTGCCCAAAATGATAAAAAAAATCTTTACTATTCTTCTCACTCATTCTCTTTCATACTTTACTTTTATACTCACAACACCAATCAACTTACTATTCTTCCCATTCATTCTCTCTCCTATTTAATTTTTCATACTCACAAACACCTCCTCCCATTATTTTTCTTTCTTACTTTTTCATAATTTGTGTACCAAAATTTTTGGTCTCAAGTCACATGAAACGGAAGGAGTATGAAGCAAGCTTTTTATTACCATTAGCCTAAATCATTCTTTGATACAAATTTACACATACAATTATTTATTATAACGCATAAACTTACATTAATGCATTTTTATTGTTGTAGTACATATAAATCTAATATAATTAATAAATTAAAGCAAAGTGAAATAAAAAATATGATTAAATTTTAAAAATAAATTAAAATATTAAAATAGGCCTATCTGTATTAGTGGCACATTATAAAAAAGTGTCGAAAATTAGTATCACTTAATAAAAGTGCCGGCTATTCAACGATACTTTTTAATTACTACCGCAAAATTTCCGGCACTTTCTATAAGTGCCGCTAATTTTCGGCACAATTTCCGGCACTTTTTAAAAGAGTGCCGGAAATCAGTGGCACTTTATGAAAAAGTGCCAGAAATTTAGCGGCACTTTGTGAAAAGTGCCGGAAATTTGCGGCATTTGTTAAAAATTATCGGAATTTTGCGGCACTTCATAAAAAGTGCCGGAAATCTGCGGCATTTTTTTAAAATAGTGCCACAAGTTCACGGAAATTTTATAAGTGCTGGTAAAAGCCATTTTTGTTGTAGTGCGTTTGGAATAATGTTTTTCATTTTTTTTTGTTTAAATGAATTTTGAATAATAATTAAAGGGAGATTTAATTGTCCATATAAACATCTAGCATTTGTTATTGATGCAGTACTTTTATAAATACTGCTGAAAATAATTTTTAGATTTTTATTAAAAATATTAAAAATATAAGGTTTGCCTACATTTCACCCTTGTGGTGGGGACCCTTCCCTGGACCCTCGCTATGCGGGGATGCCTTGTGCACCGGGCTGCCCTTACTACTAAAAGTTTATTAAAAAAAAGATGAAACATCATTCGGGACAAAATGAATAATAAATTAGTTTAATGTACCCCTTCCGTCCCAAAATGATCCTCGCGTTTAACTATTCAAACTTTTTAGGGATATGAACACGTGCTTCACTAGCCATGCTTTTAAGCCTAAAATGTAGAAATGTAAAAAACTTTTAAGGACAATGAGAAATGACAAATGAGAAGATCATTTTGGGACGGAGGGAGTACATTTTAGAGTTTTAGAGAGGGAATAAGTAATTTAATGATACCAGCAACCAGGGGCGGATCCACTTATAAGAGGTGCATCTGCCTCCAATTTTTTTTCTCATTTAATATAAATAATATATTTTCTATTAATAAATTCCTTAAATGAAAATCTGGAAAAAACGTGTTTTTCCTAACTAAGCGTAAAACGTACTCTCTCCGTCCCACCTCACTTGAGACCTTAGAGGTGGACACAATAACTAAGAAAAATTAATAAACTAAAGAAAATGTGGTAGAAAATGAAGAGAGAGAATGAGTGGGGTTAATAGTACGTTGATTGAATGAATTGTGTGGTGGAAAATTAAGAGAGAGAATGAGTGGGTGGGGTAGATTGAATATAAAATAATAAAATCATGGCCATTTTGGGAAGTCTCAAGTGAAGTGGGACAGCCCAAAATGGAATAAAGTCTCAAGTGAGGTGGGACGGAGGGAGTATTTTTTTTAAATGTTGTAGTGGCATTTAAGTAATAAATAGGAAGTTGTTTGGCGCTAATCATAAGAGCCAGTGGTAGTGTTAAAAAGTGACAGTCATGTACACTCACTTATTGACACTACCACTGACACTTTTAATAAGTATCAGTATCAATGTTTATAAGTGCCAGTGTAATGGCTGGCACTTTTAAACACTAATACTGGCACTTATGAAAAGTGTTAATTCCAATTTTTATAAACGTCAATTTGAATTACTGGCACTTTGTAATATAAACAATTGCCAGTTACGATGATTACCAGTTACGAAAATGCTACCGCTTGTTTTTTTTTTAAAAGCGCCAGTGTCTTTTGAAAAACACATTTTTCATATGGTTAAAGTAAAACACGTTTTTCACGAGAGCTACTCATTCCCTGATCACAAATTATAATTACACATAGTGCACCTCATAACTGTAGCATGTGTAGCTCCGTTTAGGGGTGTTCACGGTCCGGTCCGGTCCGGTTTTTGTTAAAAATTTACAAAACCGAAACCGGACCAATTATACGGTTTTGTAAAAATTTAGAACCAGAACCAGACCAATAAATTACAAAACCGATGTCATTGGTCCGGTCCTATTGGTTCGGTTCCGGTCCGGTTCTCCGGTTCTACTTGTATACAATTTTTTCCCTCAAGAAATACATCTATACACACAAAAACTAAAACAATTAAACATTGGTCCCAAACTCTCAACAAGGCAAAGTAAACTGCATGGAGTTTTACACGTATTCAACAGAAAGTTATGCTTCAAAGATAGAAGAACTAAGACAAAAACACTTAATGGGGGAAAAATAGTTGATACAACAACTTTAGAATTTTCGTGGTGAGGCTGGGATGTCTGGTGTCGAAGGGGATACAGATGGAGCCATGGTGATCGAGCGGGCTGCTTCTTTAAGATAGAACAAAGTTGAGAGAGAGAGAGATAGGGTTAGCGGATTTTGGGAAATAGGGTTTTCTCAGTAGTCCGTACTCCATAATCAGTAATCCATAGGACTATGTAAGTATTAGTAATACTGTAGTAATATAATATAATATTTATATATATATATTATGATTATGATTGGTCCGGTCCGGTCCAGAACCATAATTTTTTTTATCAAAACCAGAACCGAACCAATAAATCGGTTTTATGAAAATTTGAAACCAGAACCAGACCAACACTATTAAACCGGTCCGGTTTTCATTGGTCCGGTCCGGTTCTATTGGTCCGGTCCGGTTCTGTTTTTTTCTGCACAACCCTAGCTCCGTTAGCTAGTAAATGCAAAGCTTTTAGCGTTCTTGAATAATTTGCAAGTAAATTGCGGAGCTTTATGGTATTCTGGTATAATTTGTACACGTATTTAAAAAAAATACTCATCCATCTTCAAAATGATATTCTTACTTTTTTTATTGTCATTATATTATAAAAGTACTTTGAGCAATATTTTAATACTCCCTCCGTCCTAAAATGATCTTCTTATTTGGCATTTTTCATTGTCCCAAAAAATTCTTCACATTTCTACAACCTAGGCTTAAAAGTGCCCAAACAAAACATGACTAGTGAATCAAGTGTTCATATCCTTAAAAAGTTTGAATAGTCAAATGTGAAGATCATTTTGGGACGGAGGGAGTATTAATTTAGTTATCTTAATGAACATCTGAAATCTATTATTAATAGTATTTACAATAGTGTAAAAATAATAAATTTTAAATTTTTATTAATATAATAAAATTAACATAATTTTATTGCTCACACAACTTTTATACTCCCTCCGTCCCAAAATGATCTTCTCATTTACTCCTTCCGTCCTGAAGTAAGAGTCCTACCCCTCATTTGCACGCTTATTAATAAATATTGGAAGTGATGTAAATGTTGTGAGTGTAAAAGTAAAGCAGGAGAGAGAATGAGTGGGAGAGAATAGTGAATTGATTGGTGTTGTGAGTATAAAAGTAAAATATGAGAGAGAATGAGTGGGGTGAATAGTAAAGATTCTTTGCCATTTTAGGAATATGACTCTTACTCTGGGACGTACCAAAATGGAAAGTATGACTCTTACTCTGGGACGGAGGGAGTACCATTTTTCATTGTCCCAAAAAGTTCTTTTCATTTTTACAATTTAGGTTTAAATGTTCACAAACAGAACATGACTAGTGAAGCAAGTGTTTCTATCCTTAAAAAGTTTGAATAGTTAAATGAGAAAATTATTTTGGGATGAAGGGAGTATTATAAAAAATGAAAAAATCATTTAAGGTCGGAGAGAGTATATGCTACTGAAAGCAACCCACGAGGGCATAACTTCACAAGTCGACAACCCTTTTCATCATGAAATATGACTAAACGAAAATTATCATTTTGAAAAAGAGAAAACTAAACAATATGTTCTTGCATTGTTTGGTTCATGGAATGGAAAATAGGATTGAAGCAAAGGGAGTTTAACCTATGTAAATGGAGAATAAGTGCAATGGATACGATGTTCACTCTTTTGCTACACTCCAACATAGTGTCATTGAATAGTTCTTTTCAATCTTCAAGTCAACTCTAATCTTCTTTTATGAAGTGCATCCTAGATCAAGGTTAAATATAAGATATTTGTGAATTATCATATTTAAAGTTGTTCTGCAGATTTGTTGCTATGTTTTAGCAGTTGAAGAAGATTGATGCATAATGTAGTTATAAATGGTAGAAATCAAATGAGTTTTATTCCTTCCATTCTAAAATGTTCTTTATATTTTTTTCGTTGTTATTCCGAATTAACTTTAAACGACAATTTTTATAAATTTAATTGTACTAATGAAAATCTAAAACTTGTTATTTATTAATAACAAGTTTTAGATTTTCATTATTATAGTTAAATCCACTTAAAAATTTTAGCTCAAATTTTTTTTGCAAAAAAAATATTAATAGTACTATCTTTTTTTGACTTTGGACAGAGTTAGTATTTGAATAATTGAATGTTATCAACAATTCTGTATACAAAAACACTATCTTATGTGGGTATATCTACAAAAAAATCAACCGTCTCCCACATAAACTTGAAGCATCCAATTAAGAGAATTTCCAATTCCCAAAAAAAAAATTTGAAGATTATTCCTCAGTCCCATTTTAAACCTCAATTTTTTTTTTTTTTAAATATGTGTCACAATTTAAGGTTCAAAATCGCAAAAATAAAAGATTTTTACACTTTTTTGTTTAGTAAGCCTCATATATACAACAACTATTTACTATCTATTTTCTACCTCACTTATCTCTCATACCCACTTTCTATACTCACAACAACTCGCTACCACATTTTCAATATTTTACAATAAAACATTTTTTTTTAGCCCATTTTATTTTTATCTTAAAATGAGACGGTGTAAGTGATAGTTCCTAAAAGGCCCATACATACACTATGACCTAGGGCTGTTAAAAAAATATTGGAACCGGATCAGACAAATGGAACCGGACCGAACCAATAAAAATCAGATCGAACCAATAGTGTTGGTCTGGTCCTAGTTCCATTGTCTTTTAGAACTAGAAGATTGGTCCGGTCCTGGTTCTGAGTAATTTGAACAGTGGTTCTGGGCCGGACCGGACCAGTCATTTGTATACATAGTTTATTATTTATATTATTTGTATAAATATTGTCTATCTATATATATATATATTTGTATTAATATTTATATTTATACATAAAACATTAGTTATATTAAAAGCATTATAGTGCAGTTAAAATATGGCAAGTCCTAGACCTCCTGTACACTAATTGATCTCCTCCTGTACACTAATTGTTCTCCATACAAAGTTAATCCGGCAACAAAAATGAGGTCTAACAAACAAATTGAAAATCTGATTCATGCGACTGTCATTTATCTTAGCAAAATGTTAGGTATGATTTAGGAATATAACAATTGTGTAAATAAGAATTTAGCGGAACCGGACCGGAGTCAGACCAATGGAACCGGACCAATAGAAACGGTTCTTGAATGTACTAGTTTGGTCCTGATTTTAAATTTTTATAGAACCGTAAACTTGGTTCGGTTCCGATTTTATGATTTTTGACAAAAGTCGGACCGGACCCGGCCGTGAACACACCTACTATGAACAACGAAACTATTAGAATATTTCAAAGTATGTGTAGCTTCATGTCTCATTCATGATTATTCACCACTAACCAACATGCCTATCTATCTTTGTCACCATCACTCTCATTACTTCAAAAGATTGCCACTACATATTAATTATACCGATCCTAATAGGAGAAGAAAAGAATTAAAAAAGGTGAAAATTGGAAAAATTGAGCAGCGGAAATATTCGGCTAAATATAGGTATACATGCGGCCAAATATTTGAGGTTGTCTCAAAGGTGGACTTCCGACGTAAAGCATATTCGGGCGAATATGCTTGGGCAGCCGAATATGCGCCTGGATGGGAAATTGATGTTTTTTAAGGTCTTTTCAGGAATTCTTTTCTGCCTAGGTTTAGGACTCATTCTAAGTTGTGTACATAAGCAGGGTTCCATCACAAAACTCTGTTGGGTTTCCTAGTAACATGCGCAACGGAATTAAGCATTTAATTTTTTCATGAAACCCAAAGCCCATGGATCCATTCATATGATTAAGTCAAATACATGCATAATGAATACTAGAATACTAACCCTTGATGCCTTTGATTTTTCAACCTTGAATCTTGGTGGAGACTGCAAACTTGATCACGAACAAAACAGGAACATGAACTTTGAAGATGATAAGTTTCACCTTCTACCGGTATCCACACCTTCGAACGAATATCAAGAAATACTTGATCTTGGTTGCTAGACCGAATTGTGAAATATACTTTCACAATTATAAGAACTATATGAAATTATTATGTGTGTGTGTGTTCTTGTTCTTCACCCAAGAGATCTTAGAACAAGAAAAAAAATACTCTCAAACCCTTGGAGGCACTCACAAAGTTATGGACTGATTAGGGCAACTAGAGGGGGGGGGGTTTATACATGTTTAACCTATTCCAAATAGGTAACAAGTGACTAAACCCGTAAAAAAACGGATTAGGAAAATCCCAGCCGAAACAGGACTGGTCCGCCCGGGTATGCAAAGGGGTCCGACCGGATCCAAGCATGGTCCGACCGGGTCCTTTACTTGATCCGCCCGCATCACCAGGAGGTCCGACTGGGTACACTAAGGGGTCCGGTCGGATCTAAGCATGGTCCGACCGAGTCCTTTAGGTGGTCCGCCCGGACCCTCCCCTTTTCCATTTTTCTCCTCTAATGTCCGAATATTCCTCAAAGGCCCTTCGACCAAAATTCCAATTAAGTCCTTTACGATTCGTTCTATTTGTGTGTGACCCTATAGGATTACACTAAGTTGGCAATGGGCTTAAACATAAACCCATAAGATATGATTAGGTTCTAGCAAACCGTCATACCTACCTAAATAGTGTAACTATATACAAGTTCGCATTCCTTTATAGAACATGTCACAATCCTTTTGTCCACGATGTCATTGAACACAAGTCATGGTCAACAAGTCAACTTTTATTGTTCAATACTTTCTCGATACCGAATATGTTGATAATCCAAATGACATTGATCCAATCAATTCACTTGAGTTTGGCCGAACATTTCATCAACATCATTCTACGAGGGGCCCAAGCTTGACATCTCTCCAAAGAGGGACAAATCCAACTTAGCTTATTATTCTTTCCTACGTGAATCCGATTATGCTAATCATACCCTTTATAACTTCCTGGTTAAAGGTAGCGTTTGAATATGTCAAACATAATGTTCATAAAGTGGAAGACTATAATAACTTCATGTCAAAGGATTCAAATGACATAACTAATACAAGATCTATATACGACATAGACCATGATATAAATCTCATAGAACGGGTCATGTCCAGTACATTGCTCCAAACAAGTACCCATAAATCTAACATGATCATCCCATGATCATTTAGCCTTTATACTAGTGCTTCACAAGTACTAGGGACAGAGATTATTATAAGTAAACATGAACAACAATAATAATCAAAACATTTCTTTATTAATATGAATAAGATGATTACAAATAACGTTTAAATAAACGTGCCTAGGGCACCAACACCAACAATCTCCCACTTGCCCTAGGCCCAATCTCCCATGTATCTAATACCCATGGACCTAACATGACCATCATATTTAGCTTGTGGAAGTCCCTTTGTTAGTGGGTCCAACGTTATCATCAGTTGGTGCTCTGCATATATTTACGTCTCCCCTATCAACGATTTTTCGAATGATATGAAAACGCCTAAGTATGTGATTGGATTTCTGATGTGCCCTTGGTTCCTTTGCTTGAGCAATAGCACCATTATTATCACAATAAAGGTCTATTGGATTAGCAATGCTAGGAACCACTTCAAGTTCACCAATGAACTTCTTAATCCAAACAGCTTCCTTTGCAGCATCCGATGCAGCAATATACTCAACTTCAGTTGTAGAATCAGCGACTGTACTCTGCTTGGAACTCTTCCAGCTTACATCTCCACCATTTAACATAAACACAAAACCCTATTGCGATCGACTATCATCTCTGTCGGTTTGGAAGCTTGCATCCGTGTAACCATTTACATCGAGATCATCTTCCATTCCTCTATAGATCAAAAACCAATCTTTAGTCCTTCCCAAGTCCTTAAGAATCGCTTTTACAGCCATCCAGTGATTCTCATCGGGGTCGGATCGATATTTACTCATCATGCTCAAAGCATAAGATACATCCGACCTAGTACATATCATGGCATACATGATGGATCTAATTGCCGAAGCATATGGAATCGCACTCATTTTCTCACGCTCATCTTTTGTCTTAGGACATTGAGCCTTGCTTAGAGAAACTCCATGTAACACTGGAAACTGTTCGCTCTTAGAGTTTTCCATGCGGAATCTTCTAAGGACCTTGTCAATGTATGTACTTTGGCTTAAACCAATTAGCTTCCTTGATCTATCTCTGTAGATCTTAATTCTAAGGACATATGCGGCTTCACCCATATCTTTTATTGCAAAACACTTTCCCAACCAAGTCTTTACAGACTGAAGTGTAGGAATGTCGTTTCCAATGACCAATATGTCATCCACATATAAAATAAGGAATAGCACTATGCTCCCACTAATCTTCTTGTATACACAAGGTTCATCTTCGATCTTGATGAAGCCAAACTCTTTGACTGATTCATCAAAACAGAGATTCCAACTCCTAGAAGCTTGCTTCAATTCATAGATGGATTTCTGCAATTTGCATACTTTAGAATTTTGTGCAAAACCTTCAGGTTGTATCATATAGACATCCTCTTGTAAGTTTCAATTCAGGAAAGCGGTTTTGACATCCATTTCCCATATCTCATAGTCATAATATGCAGCTATGTCAATCAAAATTCTTATAGACTTGATCACTGCTACGGGTGAAAAGGTTTCATCATAGTCAATACCATGAATCTGCCTATAACCTTTCGCTACAAGCCTAGCTTTGTAAGTATGCACCTTCCCATCCATGTCAGTCTTCTTCTTGAAGACCCATTTGCATCCTATGGTTTTTACACCATCAGGTGCATCAATCAAGTTCTAAACTTGATTATCATGCATGGATTGTAATTCAGATTCCATGGCTCCAAGCCACTTGTCCGAATCAGGAGATGACATCACCTCTTAGTAGGTGGCCGGTTCATCATTCTCAATGATCTCCACCTCATTACTATCCGTTACGAGAAAACCATATCTCTCGGGCTCGGATCGTAACCTACCAGATCTGCGAGTTACTTGTGTATCTTGAATCGGTTCCACAACTCCTTATGGGACTTGTTCTCGTTCCACTATCGGTTCCATGTCATTTTCTGGGTCTCGAACCTCTTCGAGATTTACTTTACTCCCATTGATTTCTTTGGAGAGAAACTCTTTATCTAAAAAGACACCAGTTCAGGCAACAAACACTTTGTTGTCCGTTCGGTTGTAAAAGTAATATCCTTTAGATTCCTTAGGATATCCCATGAAAATACATTTATCATATTTGTGCGCAAGTTTGTCTGAGACAAGTATTTTGACAAAAGCTTCACAACCTCAAATCTTCATGAAAGATAAACTAGGTTTTTTTTTCGCTCCACATCTCATATGGAGTCTTTTGAACCGATTTACTTGGAACACGATTTAGCGTGAAAGCAGCGGTTTTTAGTGCATAACCCCAAAAGGATAAAGGAAGATCAACTTGACTCATCATTGATCGAACCATGTCCAAAAAAGTTCGATTCCTCCTCTCGGACACACCATTCCATTGTGGTGTTTCGGATGGAGTCAATTGTGAAACTATTCCACAATTCTTTAGATGATCATCAAATTCTTGACTTAAGTATTCTCCACCTCGATCTGATCGAAGTGCCTTAATACTTTTGCCAAGTTGTTTTTCTACTTCATTTTGAAATATTCTAAATATCTCAAACGCTTCACTTTTATGTTTCATTAGGTAAACATACCAAAATCTACTATAATCATCGGTGAAGGTTATGAAGTATTGAAATCCTCCCCTAGCATTGGTACTTAGTGGTCTGCATACATCGGAATGTATCAACCCCAATAAGTCGCTCGCCGTTTCACCCAACTTGGTAAAAGGTGTCTTAGTCATTTTTCCAAGAAGACACGAATCGCAAGTATCATATGACTCAAGGTCACATGAACCCAAAATACCGCCCCCATGGAGTTTTGAGATACGCTTCTCATTAATATGACCAAGACGGCAATGCCACAAATAAGTATGATTTACATCATTAGGTTTAGATTTCTTATTTATATGATAGACATTTTCATTACTTTCATTCTTGACATTAAGGATATAAAGGCCATTAAATGAATTTGCAATACCATAAAGCACATCATTTAAATAAAGAGAAAATCTCTTATTCTCAATAAGAAATTTAAAACCTTCATTATCCAAACAAGAAATTGAAATAATATTTCTACTTAAATCCGGTACATAATAGCAATTGTTCAAAACAATTATTAAACCGGAAGGTAAAGTGACTTCATAAGTCCCTACGGCTAATGCAGCAACTCTTGCTCCAGTCCCCACACGCATGTCTACTTCACCTTCTTTAAGTAGTCTCCTATTCTTTAGTCCCTACACATTTAAACAAATGTGAGAACCACATCCGGTATCCAATATCCAGGAACTAGTGGCAGAAAGGAGAATATCTATCATATAGATACCTGAAGTCGACACAGTCCTACTGCTCTTCTTCTTCTTTTACTCTTCCTTAAAAGCCTTGCAATTATGTTTCCAATGACCAATTTATTGACAATGGAAACAAATTGTATCCTTTTGTGCATCGGGTTTTGCCTCTATAGCCTTGGCAACCTTTGCCTTTCTAATCTTGGGTTTGGCAACCTTTGCCCCACCCTTTCTTTTTGCCCCACCCTTTCTTTTGGCACTTGCCTTCTTCCTATCATGAACCATGAGCACTGGAGAACCTTTCTCCAGTATCTTCATCTCCGCATTTTTCAGCATGTTATGCAACTCGGAGAGATTCTTATCCATTCCATGCATGTTATAGTTCATCACAAAGTGATTATAACTCTTAGGCAATGAATTAAGAATGAGATCCGTGGCTAGCTCCAATGAAATCGGATAGCCAAGTTTCTCAAGATGCTCCACGTAGCCTTTCATTTTAATCATGTGAGGTCCCACTTGTTGCCCTTCACTCATTTTGCAAGAAGTGAATGCAACAATGGTTTTACACCTCTCTTGCCTAGCTTGCTCTTGAAATATGTCTCTCAACTCCACGCCTATCTCATAGGCTTCAAAATGTTCCAAACTTTGTTGGAGTTTTGAGCACATAGTCGCGAGCATGACACAACTCACATCTCTAGAATCATTACGATGTTTCCATTGATTGTCTCTCTCCGCCCTAGGGGCGTTGGCTTCGGGTTCATTAGGAATAGGCCTATCAAGAATGTACAATTTATCTTCTTGACTTAGAACTATTCTTAGGCTTTGGATCCAATCCATGAAGTTTGTACCATTCTCTTGAAGCTTATCCTTCTCAAGGATCGATCGCAACGAAATTGATTGAGTGTTGGTTGTCATTATCTACAATTATGCAAAATTTCCAAAATTTAATAAGTATCAATTTCATTAAAGAAATAAACAATGTATTTTTCCAAAAAATACTCCCACTAAATTATATAACCTTCTTATACATCTAATGTATAATATAATTTAAATTGGCTAAGATCCAACTTTAATTTAATTTCAAGTCCGCTTTGGCGGACCTCTCAAAATTAAATTAATTAGGTAGACAACCCTATCAATCATATCCAATATGACTCTTAGATCCTTTCTGAGATTCTTTAAGAAATCCAATTTCAAAAAGCATGTTAAATCTCATCTTTGCCTTAGGCCCACAACTGTTTTGACGCCTAATTAAGTCCAACCATTTTAAACGCATATGAAACTCTTATTCACTCATCTTGCTCATACAAAAATAAAATCAATGCACCTCGCTTTGGCGAGCCCACATGAAATTACCCGTGTACTTACAAGTGTTTTAATCATGGCATGTCAAAAGGAATTAAAATTTTCAAGAAGGTTCATCACCATATAGCATGCAACACATTTATAAGCACATAAGATAAACATGTTGAGTATCAAGTTTAGTCACTAAATTAATCTCCATTAATTTAAGCATAATGTTTATCTGTCATTAGTTTTTCTATAATTATGAGGATGAGACTATTTGAACTTTGGTTATCATCTCCAAATCAAGACAACAAGAAGTGCGGCCGAACTAAGCCATAGGCAACCACAATTCCGCACTAATTCAAGAAACCAAGAAAGTAGTCCATGTGGCCGAAACTAAGCAACAGATGGTCTCGATGAACGTAGGCCAATTGCATTCACAATTCTACATGGATCTTCAAACTTGAATCAAGAACTTTGTTTCTCAATTTTAGAAATTATGAACTCTTCATAATTCTAACTTCGTTTTATCTTTGAATCTTTGACTGCGATCAATTTTGGGAAACGCAGTCTCGAGAACGTAGGCTAGCCATCCAAAACATGATCCAATCTCAGAATTCACAAGACTAAAACAAATAGGAAATTTAAATCCCGAGATCCACCCTGAACCCTAAGATTCGTCCGCACCAGCCCACAGGTCCGGCCGGGTATTCACTTGGGTCCGGTCGGACCTCCTCGAAAAATCCCACAATTTTTTAAATTCAAAAATTGTCTCAAAATTGTTTTTCCCCCGATTCAATTAGGATTTGGTGTTCTTGGTGATCCAATCACCATGATCATCAAAACCTTGAATAAACTTTACTCATGAATCTCTAGATTATAAAAACTTTGATCAAATCAAAAAATTGATAACCCGAACAATTTTAAATCCACCATAATTTTTATTGCGATTGAATAGTGCGATTAAAGTTTACAAAACAATAAACCACATAAAATGCATAGATCACATAAACATCATAATCGCAATATTCAAATCATGCTAGGCACATAAACAATTTATATATACACAACATGATTATGTATTGAAATAATCAACATGAACGGCGCTCTAATACCACTGTTGGTTTCCTAGTAACATGCGCAGCGGAATTAAGCATTTAAATTTTTCATGAAACACAAATCCCATAGATCTATTTATATGATTAAGTCAAATACATGCATAATGAATACTATAATACTAACCATTGATGCCTTTGATTTTGCAACCTTGAATCTTGGTGGAGACTGCAAACTTGATCATGAACAAAACAGGAACACGATCTTTGAAGATGATAAGTTTCACCCTCTGCCGGTATCCACACCTTCGAACGAATATCATGAAACACTTGATCTTGGTTGCTAGACCGAATTGTGAAACACGCTTTCACAATTATAAGAACTATATGGAATTATTATGTGTGTGTGTTCTTGTTCTTCACCCAAGAGATCTTAGAACAAGAAAAACAATCCTCTCAAACCCTTGGAGGCACTCACAAAGCTATGGACTGATTAGGGAAACTAGAGGGGGGGGGGTTTATACATGTTTAACCTATTCCAAATAGGTAACAAGTGACTAAACCCGTAAAAAAACGGATTAGGAAAATCCCAACCGAAACAGGACTGGTCCGCCCGGGTATGCAAAGGGGCCGGCCGGATCCAAGCATGGTCCGACCGGGTCCTTTACTTGATCCGCCCGCATCACTAGGAGGTCCGACCGGGTACACTAAGGGGTCCGGTCGGATCTAAGCATGGTCCGACCGAGTCCTTTAGGTGGTCCGCCCGGACCCTCCCCTTTTCCATTTTTCTCCTCTAAAGTCCTAATATTCCCCAAAGGCCCTTCGACCAAAATTCCAATTAAGTCCTTTACGATTCGTTCTATTTGTGTGTGACCCTATAGGATTACACTAAGTTGGCAATGGGCTTAAAAATAAACCCATAAGATATGATTAGGTTCTAGCAAACCGTCATACCTACCTAAATAGTGTAACTATATACAAGTTCGCATTCCTTTATAGAACATGTCACAATCCTTTTGTCCACGATGTCATTGAACACAAGTTATGGTCAACAAGTCAACTTGTATTGTTCAATACTTTCTCGATACCGAATATGTTGATAATCCAAATGACATTGATCCAATCAATTCACTTGAGTTTGGCCGAACATTTCATCAACATCATTCTACGAGGGGCCCAAGCTTGATATCTCTCCGAAGAGGGACAAATCCAACTTAGCTTATTATTCTTCCCTACCTGAATCCGATTATGCTAATCATACCCTTTATAACTTCCTGGTTAAAGGTAACATTTGAATATGTCAAACATAATGTTTATCAAATGGAAGACTATAATAACTTCATGTCTAAGGATTCAAATTACATAACTAATATGAGATCTATATACGACATAGACCATGATATAAATCTCATAGAGCGGGTCATGTCCAGTACCTTGTTCCAAACAAGTACCCATAAATCTAACATGATCATCCCATGATCATTTGTACATGAAATGATATTCCCATGAGGTAAGGGATTATACCTCTAATTAGGTATTTGATGTTCCGTTTCAATTGTTAGGTTTCCGTTAAATTTATTGGAAATGTCCGTCTTTGAAAACCCTAAAATCAACCTTGATTTGATTATTGCTTTGACTCCGTCGTATTACGTTCTTTGATAAAAATCTATATTTTGACATCGCACCTTTGTTTGATTTCATGTTAAAGTTCAATTGTACATGAAATGATATTCGTTCGTTTTGAGTAACTGAATATTTTCTTCAACAGGAATTGACCTTTTGACCCGCATGATCACTTAAGTTAAACAACTCGTATTAACGGGGTAAAAATTGTATTGGCCTTTTAGGCATTTTCACTACTGATGATTAGTAGTGGGGTGTTCCGGAATCACTGTTTTGTATTGTGCTCCTTGTGAGCTTTTGGTTTGTTAAGGTCATTAGACCGCTTATGTGATCATGAATCTTTGAATGTTCATTATCGAAAGATAAAATCTTATTGTTTGATTGTTCGTTTCTACCTTCGAAAAAAATTGAAATCTTTTTCCATTGATTGTATTCGAATTGTTAAAATTGTTTTGAAAAATATATTCTTTTGTTGGTCACCTCTTCTTAGTATTCGAAGGGGTCCGTATATGAACTTACTAGGCATTGTTCGCTCACCCTTCTCTTATTCTCTTTTTCTTACAGGTAAGCACTAGATGGAGAATTACTTGGGAACATTTATTATTTAAGTCGAAGCTATGTAGTATTTAAATAATGATGTAAGACTATTTTTAATTACTTGTAAGTATGACGGCTGGGTTGTAACCCTAGACAGTTGGGTTGAAATAAGTTTATGGAAATTAAATGTTATTGATGTATTTGAGACGATTTAGTTATTTTGTAAGGGAATGAGTAACAGACTTAAGATTGGGTTCCATAATAAATGTGACCTAGTTTTGGGTCGTTACAGAATGGTATCAGAGCTTTGGGATTTAGATCTTGAAGGGAGTTCGAGTTTTGAGGATTATAGAGTTTTAAACATTTGAGTTTTTTTTTTTTGTTGTTGAAGATATTACATTAGCTGCAAAGCATTAATTTTAAGGTTTCATTAGGTTTCAACAAATAAGGAATTTGGTTCATTAATGCGGCTTTCGAAATTCTGGCTTAGGGTATAGAATCGATATGTTTGGTTGTGACGTTGAGATAGAAACTTTGACTTATTATTTTATTGGATGAACAAAATTATGATTAGTCCAAGGTATTAGAGTGATTAATACTAGGGTGTGGTTTTATAATGTCTGAAGTGTACATCTTAGAAATTTGTGGAATAGTTTGTATATCTTTATAAAGTATGTTTTAGCTAGTCATCATTAGTTAGTTTTGATACTTAACGACTCACTCATAAGTAATAAGATTAGTATAAGAGTGTGTTGCGGAACGGAAGTGTGATGGTGTTACATCTTTTAGACAAGCACTTTTAATTAAAAAAACAGTGGACCAAATTTAAGTCGGTGGTGAAAGATTTAATAATTCTACTTCTTATTTTAGCATATATAATTTTTATTTGGGACAGAGAAGAGATATTTTCTTTATACATTAGGTGCTCGGAAGTGTTATTTTGGCGTTAATGAATTTCGACTTGAGAAGCATCATTTAAGGTTGATTTTTTTTTTTATTTTTTTTTTTTTGTGGACTAATTGATTTTGTTAAAATGTGAGAGACACTTAAATGTGGTCTCAAGGATTTTGTTGAAGGATGTAAGGCACTTTAAGTTTAAAAGATTTGTTTTTATGGTATAATAACTTAAAGATTTACCAATTTTTTTATTTCAGGATTTTAATTATATTTTGGGTCTATAAAAAAATAGTTGTGGTAAATAATTCTTTTAGTTAAACATTCATGTTACTATGTTAATTTGGGTCGGATGGTAAAGATAATTTTTTTTATTCGGGCAAGTATAATAGTATAACAACAATATTTGGGGGTTTTGAGGTTGCATAGAATTTGACAAGTTGATATGGTTTGGCCTATCATTTAGACTATAAATTTAAGATATGTAGTTCATTATAACAAGTCTTTTCAAAGTTGTTTCAAATTTGAGTTTAGAAATTTACCAAAATTTGGTTTAACTTTTGTTTAATAGGTTTGGTCTTATTAAGTGCATTGATTTTATGATGGATTAAAGGTTTTAAAAGAATTGATTTCGGAATGATATTATGAGGTTAGAATCAGTGCCTCTTTTATACATTATCTTCAAATAATTAATATTTGATGGTTTATTCAGAAAAAAAAAGGTTATTATAGTGTACACCAAAAGTTATGGTGATAAAATTTCTTAAACTTGGATGTCAATAAAAATATTATTTATAGTGTTACATTAAGAGAGTATTGAATTGGGGGGTTAGAATTTTAAAAAAATCAATTGGATGTTAATTGTGAATTTTAAGAGGAAAAATAAATATTGTGTGAGTTATACTTTTGGAAAGAGTATAAATGGGATAGAAAACACAGATTATTTGGTATCAAATCGTTTGAGTAATTGTCTAGTGATGATGGAGAGAAAAATACATTAGGTGGGCACCTAGTAGCTCTTCGGTGGCTAATAAGAGTGAGAAATTATATTGTGAGATGAATCATTGAAGATTTCTCTCTAAATTAAATAACAAGAGGTGTTGTAATGTGTTGTTGAATTTGGGTCAGAGCAATGTCAATGGTGATTTAAAGTTAACTAGGATAATAGTTGAAAGTTGGTACGTACAATAAGTTTAGAGGGCTAAACTTCTTTTAAGGGGGTAAGTATGTAATATCCCAAGAAAAAAAAAAACAAACAATTACAATAAACAAAATAATATAATATAATAATGTATTCATTACACATTAATGAGTGATAATTGTATAGTAATAAATTAGTTTTAAAATTTTTATTTAATACGTATTAACCAAGGTAATAATGATATAGGTTTAAATTGGTAATTATGAGTAATAATAATAGAGATTTAATATGAAAATAAATTATTGTATTAATTATTTTTGACGTTACAATTTTTGGTATGTCTATAAATAGAAGGGTTGGTGGAGGATTCTTACATAGACAAAAATAAAATTTGAGGGAGAAGAATCTCGGCTAATAGAGCAAGAAGAAAGGAAATTTTTTGGAATGTGTCCTTGAAGGATTTACTGTATTTTGAGATTTTAGAAAAGACGTTCGTTTGAGGTAAGGGATTATACCTCTAATTAGGTATTTGATGTTCCGTTTCAATTGTTAGGTTTCCGTTAAATTTATTGGAAATGTCCGTCTTTGAAAACCCTAAAATCAACCTTGAGTTGATTATTGCTTTGACTCCGTCGTATTACGTTCTTTGATAAAAATCTATATTTTGACATCGCACCTTTGTTTGATTTCATGTTAAAGTTCAATTGTACATGAAATGATATTCGTTCGTTTTGAGTAACTGAATATTTTCTTCAACAGGAATTGACCTTTTGACCCGCATGATCACTTAAGTTAAACAACTCGTATTAACGGGGTAAAAATTGTATTGGCCTTTTAGGCATTTTCACTACTGATGATTAGTAGTGGGGTGTTCCGGAATCACTGTTTTGTATTGTGCTCCTTGTTAGCTTTTGGTTTGTTAAGGTCATTAGACCGCTTATGTGATCATGAATCTTTGAATGTTCATTATCGAAAGATAAAATCTTATTGTTTGATTGTTCGTTTCTACCTTCGAAAAAAATTGAAATCTTTTTCCATTGATTGTAATCGAATTGTTAAAATTGTTTTGAAAAATATATTATTTTGTTGGTCACCTCTTCTTAGTATTCGAAGGGCTCCGTATATGAACTTACTGGGCATTGTTCGCTCACCCTTCTCTTATTCTCTTTTTCTTATATGTAAGCATTAGATGGAGAATTACTTGGGAACATTTATTATTTAAGTCGAAGCTATGTAGTATTTAAATAATGATGTAAGACTATATTTAATTACTTGTAAGTATGACGGCTGGGTTGTAATCCTAGATAGTTGGGTTGAAATAAGTTTATGGAAATTAAATGTTATTGATGTATTTGAGACGATTTAGTTATTTTGTAAGGGAATGAGTAACAGACTTAAGATTGGGTTCCATAATAAATGTGACCTAGTTTTGGGTCGTTACAAACAAACTCATTGTAACTCTATATTAACATATTATAGCGCAAGATCCTGGCTTGGTAGTGCCCCCAGACGTAGTAAAAAATATTGACGAACTGGGTAAACAATTCTTTGTGTTCTCTTTACTGTTTTTGCTTCTTTTATCGTTCTTGCTTGTTGGGTTTGCGTATCATATTCTTGCGATATGTTTGTGTTTGGAGAGTATATACCAAACAACTGGCATCAGAGCTCTGGTTAGACGAGCAAAGGTTTTAGTCAAGCAGTCAAGAATGGGTAAGGATAAACAAGCGGTGGAGAAGTTCGATGGGTCTGACTACGTGTTTTGGAGGATGCAGATAGAATATCTCTTGTATGGTAAGGATCTCTATAAACCTCTATTGGGAATCAAACCGAAAGACGAAAAACAGGCAGATTAGGATATCCTGGATAGGAAAACGCTAGGGGTGATTAGATCTACTTTGTCAAAGTGGATCGCTAAAACCACCAAGAAGGCTAAGAACACCAAGGAGCCACTTGATTATCTTACTAAGAGATTCGAAAAACCATCTGCAGTCAACAAGGTTGACTTGATACGCAAGATGGGGAATCTCAAGATGCAAGAAAGCACATCGATGAGTATACGGATGTTGTAGACTCATTGGCTGCGTTGGAGATTACTTTCGGTGATGTAGTTCGTGCTTTCATTTTGCTAGCATCCTTACCAAGAAATTGGAGGGGGACGGTGACAGCGTTGAGTAATTCAGCGGGTAAGAATAAATTGAAGTTTGATGATGTCAAGGATCTAATTCTAAGCGAGGAAAATCGTATGAAAAGGTTGGGGACACCATCTACTTCTGGATCGACTTTGGCTACGACTAGTAGGGGGGAAGTTGTTGGAGATTATGCTCTAGGCCCTTGAGAAAGGCATTACGTTACATCATGTTCTCATTTGTTATGGAGATAACAACCCTGAGTTATTATATGTTTTACATGTTTATTATAATAATCCCCATCCCTAGTACTTATGAAGAACTAGTATAAGTTTAATTGATGATCATATGATGACCATGTGTATGTGATACAAATTAAGCTTATGGGTACTTGTTGGAGAACAAGTACTGGACTTGACCCACCTATGAGATTTATGTCATGATCAGATGTCATAATTAAATCTCATAATAGTTATATTATTTATCCTTAAACCTGAGATTATCATAGTCTTCCACATGATGAACATTATGATTGACGTACTCAAACGCTATCCCTAACCGGGTGGTTATAAAGGCTACGATTGGCATAATCGGATTCATGTAGGGAAGAATGATAAGTCAAGATGGGATTTGTCCCTCCCTCAAGAGAAATATCTACTTGGCCTCTCGATGAGTGAGATTGATGATAGTGTATGGCCATACCCAAATGAATTGAACTGTTCAACGTCATTTTCTTATATCAATCTACTCGGGATCGAGAAAGCATTGAACAAGATAAGTTGGCGTTGACCATGACTTATGTTCAATATGATATCGCGTGACAAAAGGATTGTGATATGTTCTATAAGGATAACGAATGTCGTTTAAGTTATATTAATTGGGTAATCATGATGGCTTGCTAGAGTCCGCTCATAACTTTTGGGTTTGACCTTGGTCAGACTTATTACCAACTTAATATAATCCTATGGGGTCACACACAAAATGACGAATCAAGAAAAGGCAAAATCTGAATTCCTGGCTGGCACGGCCGTGCCAGTTATAAAGCATGACCGTGACGATTTGCACGGCCGCGCGAGTTAACTGACTCGACCGTGCCATTATTGAACAGTAGCAGATTGAGCTCGGACCAAGTGGCACGGCCGTGCCATTTGGTGAGCACAACCGTGCCAAAGTTCTTGGGGCCAGAATTGTGCAGTTTAATTGGTGACGGGATTTAGGTCTTCTACATCATTAAGGGTTAATGACTAGGGACTATAAAAACATCTTTTCATCTGCCATTAAACTAATGCAACCTAGTATGTTTGAGAAACATAATTCTTGATCCAAGATTGAGAATCAAAGATCAAGAACACAAAATTCATATAGCCTTTGAAGATTAAAAAAGTGTTTTCTAATGGGTCTAGCAATCCAAATCTAGAATGGTTCTAGATATTCATTCGCGTGTGGATACACATAGAGGATGCTTGCTTTAGCATCTCAAGTTCGTGTTCCTGTGATCGTGATCCGATGAACTTGAAGAACGAGGAGATCAAATCTAAAGCTTGAAGACTTAAAGATTTGAAGATCCGGAAAATTTAAATGCTCTACAAAAGTTAGTATTCTAAATTCATCTTGCTATTAATTTAATCATCATGAATGGATCTTGGGGCTTAGGGTTTTGTTGATTTAATATTGCTTTCTTCCGCTGCGCATGTTACCTCAAAACCCAACAGTGGTATCAGAGCCCCGTTCATGTATGGTTATTTTAATATTATCATGTTTAATATATAATTTGATTATATGATCTAGCATGATGAGAATTTAGAATAAGGGATTTATGTGAATTGTTTGGTGAAACAATTATATATTTGATATAGTATGATTATGAACAAGGTTTTCAAGTTGCATGATTAATATGATTAATCTATTTATCGGATAATCAATGTCTTTAATTGGATTATTAAATTGATGATTCTTGATCTTGAAGAACAAATTGTTTGTTCTTAGGGTTTGATGTTTATGATAATTTGATTATCATAAATAGTTGAATTCTTAAAAGATCAAGATTTGATAAATTGCGATCGTGCGGTTCGCGTGCAATGCACGTTTTCGTGCAGAAATTTCGACCAGATTACGTGCAGCGCACGAGCAGTCCAGAATTTTCGTGCAGTTCGCATGCAATGTACGTGCAATGCACGAATTCGTGCAGATTTTTCGTGCAGTTCGCGTGCAGTGCAGATTTCTGAATTCGTGATTTTCAGACTTGGAGATGCATTGTAGAATACGTATTTTTCATGGAATTGGATTCTATGAAGTAATGTATTATTGATAGAGTTGGACTCTATAAAAGAATTCATTATTCAATATGTATTATACTTAGAGTGGGACTCTATGAAAATTTAAAATTCATAATTATATTCACATAGTATCCATTCATTAATTAATTAGATTAATTATACCTATGTTATGCGCGTTGCTATATGAAAGAACCTTCTTGAAAAATTTAAGTCATGTGCCAATCCATTATTAAAACACATCTGAGTACACCGGGTATTTTTATGCGGGCTCTAACCATCGCGAGGCGCATTAATTCTATCAGTGTATGAGCATGATGAGTGAAAGAGTGGTTCCTATGCGTTTAACGTGGTTTGACTTAATTAGGCTATCATAAGAGTTATGGGCTTAAGGCACAAGATGATATTAAAACATGTTTGACATTGGATGTCTAAAAAAATCTCATAAAAGATATAAGAGTCTTTATGATATGATTGACAAGAGTTGTCTACCTAAATAACTTGGTTTTGAGCAGTCGTGCCCTAGCCAACTCAAAATTGGGTGAAATACAGATCTTAGCCCACATAAATTATATTATACAATTGTTGTATATGAAGGTTATATAATTTAGTGGGAGTATTTATGAAATACAATATTTATCTCTTAAATGATTGGTATAAAATATAGGTGTATATTTATTTGCATATTTTTGTAGAATATTATCTTATACTTTAATTATGTTTGTTACTGCGATCTGTTCTTTAAAATAAAAAAGTTAAAAGAGAATGAAATAATTTTTTTTGATTGGATCATGTGTCACGCCCCGGAAATTCTAAAAATCCATAAATATAAAATTTACATAATTAACATCTCCAAAAATGCTAAATACCAAACCGGGCGCGTGAATTCTACTATAAACCCATACCAACAAACAATACCTCAACGAGATTATAACTCGGAGACTAGAAACAAACGCGGAAGCAAGAACAACTGTTAATAATATAAATTCCCAAAGGACCACAGTAAATACATAACCCTGGACGACCACGACCTTTCAACCATATACAAAGAGGCTCTGAAGAGTAACTACCCCAAAGTCGATCAACCTGCTCAGAAGACTCCCGATACAACGGACCTCAAACGACACCACTTGCTTTCCTGGGGGGGGGGTTAAGGAAAACAATTTGAAACAAGAAACGGGGTGAGATAAAATCTCAGTAAGTTACTAAATGCATCTACATGGCATAAATATCATGCAAATCAATTGTATAACTGAGCAAGTAAATCATATAACAACAAAAGAGAAAGCTCCCTATCGCCAACCGTCCCATACCGGTTGGAAATAACGACTAACTCATCATGCAGCACATAAGACTGAAATAAACACGTTACAAAGGATACTGAGCCAAGGTTTCACCAAACCAATAGAACAATCGCTGCGCAGCTTCTACCGATAAACCAGTCAACAATAGCAGCATAACAGCTGAAGAGAGCCCCGGTCAGAACCGACCCATCAATCAATCAACCAATCGAACCATCTTCGTAGTAGCATAATAGCTGAAGAGAAAACCCCCGGTACCGGATCTAATAACAAAGTAATGTGCCACAAAGGGCGGGAGCCATGCCACAAAGTCATGCTCCAAACGTGTAGCTAGAATACTCACAAAAGGAGCTAGCTCATCCCATCCAGGCCAATCTGGATGAGGAAGAAGGACCAATGGGCGATGCTATACTGGACTTGGCTGTGCCATTATAGCATTATCCATTGCCTGACTCGATACACAAATAACCAGCTGGACTTTCAATTAAATGCTAGGTAATAAATACTAGCTCGATAAATAACCAAAGATTCCAAAGTAGGGAACCATACAATTAATCACCATAAAAGATGCAAACGATTACTCAAGAAGAGTTCAACAACAATAAACACAAGGAGTTTCTCATAAAAGAGTCCAACAACATTGACCATTAAAACATAATGATTCCAAGATAAGGCACGTACCAAATACATCCTATATATGATACCCACAAGTTAATCATAAAGAGCACAACCCAAACGGTCGCTCACAAATGGCACAATGACTATTACCAAAATGACCCCAAACATTTACTCATAAAGATATACTAGGACTATGAACTCAACCATCTCATCACACCTGGAATTCCAAAGTAGGAAATCAGAATGAATACACCTTAAGGTTAATCAACCGTAAGTACCCAATTGCCAATTCACGCTTTACCTCCGTTCATAACGAACCAATTCTAAACACCCCAAACGAATCCAAAAGGTTACACTTATTAGAACATGATCACGACCGGACTAAACCCTACACTTTGGTGTTCAATAACAACCCTCTAAGTACTATTGGACATCGCCGAAAACCTAGACCAAGTCTTACTCGAAAATCAATTCGATTGGAACAATCACGAACACATCATAAGATGCCCAAACATTCCCAAACAATACTTGATCAAATTACATAACACCATTGTTCACAAAGGAACCAATTTTAATTACTAAAGTGTTCCACGGTGCCCAACTAAGTCAACTAGAATAGTACTACGGAACCTAGACCGAGACTACACCTTAATCTTAAACCTCAACGAAAAGACAACCATTCTAATATGGAACCGTGCGGCCAATAGGACCATTTCATAGCACTCGAAAAGATCTTTACAACGATAGTTTACACGTCCAAAACGGAGTCCGGACGAAGGAGTTATGGCCTTCGAAAGATTAGACAAGAGAACAATGATTTTCACAGAAGGTAGAGGGGTGCGCGCGCCTCCCACCAACAGGGTGCGCGCGCCTCCCTTAATCAGATAGGAATGCGTCACAATGGGGAAGAAGGGTGCGCGCGCCTCATCGCCAAGGGGTGCGCGCGCCTCCTTAGTTCAGAAGGAAAAACACCAACATGGAGATGGAGGGTGCGCGCGCCTCATACCAAGGGATGCGCGCGCCTCCAAGAAAATTCAGTAAACCCAGATCTTCTTCCTGGGTTCTTCAACCCGAAAATAAACACCAAGAATCACCATTACACCCCAAATTAACACCAACACTCCCAACTAATTTACCCAAGTGCCAAAACAACTTCTAAGCCTAAAATAACTCATCTTGCAACATTTAAACAACCCAAACCAAAGGATGATTCAAATACCCAAATTTCACAAAAATATGAATAAATTGCAAATAGGTTCCAAATCAACCAACGAAGCCATATATATCAACTAGACATCAATGGAGTTAAAGATGAACATTTTTAGCATAAATGGGGGAAAAGTAACTTACCCGGATTTTCTCAAGGTTGACGGAATTCAAATATTTTTAGCTCCCTACGATCCTATCGACGATCTAAACATGTTTCAAGTTATGAGAAATGAGAGATAATGAGGGGAAGATAGGTAGAATGTAGAGAGAAGAAAGAGAAGAAAAACTTACCCAAAATGGAGAGAGAGAGGGAGAGTTGCTGGGAATGAATGAGGTGAGGGAGAAAGAAAGAGAGTAGGGAGAAGATGATTAAACCAAACTTACACTTAGACCCCTCCCTTACTACTACTCTCTATAAACAAACTCCCCACTAACAATTAAGACTCAACACTTCTACACTAGCACAAATGACCCAAATAAAATGCTAGTCATAATTTATTATAACACATAAAATGCACACATAAATTATTAATTAAATAATAATTTAAATAAATAAATAAGCAAATAAATAAATAATAATTATTTATTACTAATAAAATAGAGCCTAGTTTTCGGGTCGTTACAATCTACCCTCCTTAAAAAGAATTCGTCCACGAATTCACTCATCAAACATCACAACACGCGGTCAAAATGAGGCGACAACATATCGACTCTTCCATAGCACTCATAACCTCAATCGAGTACCTATTAAAGATTTCAGACATCGATTCCATGACTCAAATAAACTCACACATAATGAACACATACATATCTCAAGCATACTCGTATTAAACATTCTAAAGTCAACTTCTTCTTTCATCCGGGATTTCAAATTCCCACGACTATCACTTGATCACCAATTATGAAACATAACTAATTTGATCCTGATTAGCGTTATGCTCTCAATCAATCCTTAAATCACCAACATTCATCGGTTTTATTTTTCATTATCCCAATAGTATTTGGAATCAACTCCACTACAAAAGTCATCTTCCTTATGTAATACAACTAATACAATCATAATCTTTGTATTTCTCAACCTACTTGAAGAACATATAACTATCCAACATTGATAACCCATAACATCATTTCTAAACTTGGTCCCATAAAAACAACTATAGTTTGCTAAGGCGATATCAATAAAATCACAATCAATCCCTAGTCATAGATAGCTCTATTTATTAATCCCGAATTTTAGAATACTTACCCGAATGATCCAATAGCCACGGCTACTTTAGTTCCGTCTCTTCCCGAATTTCCCAATTATCCACTTTAACCCATCATATAGTAAACTTAAGTAATGCTTACAACATAGTAATCTCTCGTACCGAACCTTCTTCAATCACTATCTTCACTCCTAACTAAAATCCATACCCAAGGCCAGAATTGAAGAATCCAAATTTCTCTTAAACATAATTCTCGAGATACTACAAACTTGTCTTATTCACAACCCTAACTATATTGTAAAGATACTTCCATTAGATAATCGCATACTTAATATTACTTCCTTTACACATCCTTAATCCGAACGAGAAATGTCACAAAGAAAAGATCCCGAGCCATGTGACAACTGTTTAACTAAAACCCAAAATTCCTTTAATATTGCCCGAGAATTTCTTACCTTCTCAAAATATGTTTAGTCCTTTAAACTTAACGCGCTTACTATCATTAATGATTATAACTTCCTCAATATACTCATAACTCATATTGCTTTAACTCAACTCCAGTCATATACTAAAATGATCCCAAAAGTATCATAACTCAACTTCTTAATATGACCCATAATAAATTAAGTATTTCCTCATACTAAACAATTCCGATGCACTCGCGCGGATGTACTAAAAGTAAAGAAAGATCTCCTATCAAGAAATTCTCAAATTGAATCTTTAACTCTATTAACCCAATCGGTACTATATGCTCACTGATTCACCTATCAGTATCGTAGCTTATATCAACTCATCATATAACCGAAGTTCTCTATCGATCGAACGACATATCGCACCCAGTATAAATTATACTCAAGATTTCAAAATTAATATTGCTAACAGAGTAAGCTAAATTCCCAGCACAACCTTATAATAAAGATTTTCTGATTTTCAATATAGAACCTGAACATTATATTTATACCTAGTATGCTCCTAAACAAAGTCAAACATACTAATATAGAAATACTCACCACCTATCGATGGCACACAAGAAATTCGTAACTCATAGAAAGCTAAACCATACCATTCAACTCGTCGATACCCTGAATAGGTGACATAACTAAATCGCCTTACATATACCAGTAGCAATCACGAAATTTCGTACTCGAGAATACACCTCAACATAAATCACTTAATGAGAACAAACATACGAATATAGCACAAGACCTTTCCACTTACAAAATAGGTACGTCCAAGCCTTCAAACTCGCACTCTCAGTTCCCAAACCGACTAACCCCAATGGAACCAACACTATTGACACCAATCCTACACTTGATATACCACATGAGAAGAAACACTCGACGTCGATATCACGACTCATAACTCAACCAACTTCTACCTTATCCTCATCCTTTAAGAAAACTTAGTTTCCTAAACCGCTCAAAGTTATAACGCCCAAGTATTGAAACCTATTCAATATCAGAGTTCTTATTCTCTTTAAAGATCTAAAACCATTGCTCTGATACCAACTGTCACGCCCCAGAAATTCTAAAAATCCATAAATATAAAATTTACATAATTAACATCTCCAAAAATGCTAAATACCAAACCGGGCGCGTGAATTCTACTATAAACCCATACCAACAAACAATACCTCAACGAGATTATAACTCGGAGACTAGAAACAAACGCGGAAGCAAGAACAACTGTTAATAATATAAATTCCCAAAGGACCACAGTAAATACATAACCCTGGACGACCACGACCTTTCAACCATATACAAAGAGGCTCTGAAGAGTAACTACCCCAAAGTCGATCAACCTGCTCAGAAGACTCCCGATACAACGGACCTCAAACGACACCACTTGCTTTCCTGGGGGGGGGGGGTTAAGGAAATCAATTTGAAATAAGAAACGGGGTGAGATAAAATCTCAGTAAGTTACTAAATACATCTACATGGCATAAATATCATGCAAATCAATTGTATAACTGAGCAAGTAAATCATATAACAACAAAAGAGAAAGCTCCCTATCGCCAACCGTCCCATACCGGTTGGAAATAACGACTAACTCATCATGCAGCACATAAGACTGAAATAAACACGTTACAAAGGATACTGAGCCAAGGTTTCACCAAACCAATAGAACAATCGCTGCGCAGCTTCTACCGATAAACCAGTCAACAATAGCAGCATAACAGCTGAAGAGAGCCCCGGTCAGAACCGACCCATCAATCAATCAACCAATCGAACCATCTTCGTAGTAGCATAATAGCTGAAGAGAAAACCCCCGGTACCGGATCCAATAACAAAGTAATGTGCCACAAAGGGCGGGAGCCATGCCACAAAGTCATGCTCTAAACGTGTAGCTAGAATACTCACAAAAGGAGCTAGCTCATCCCATCCAAGGTCAATCTGGATGAGGAAGAAGGACCAATGGGCGATGCTATACTGGACTTGGCTGTGCCATTATAGCATTATCCATTGCCTGACTCGATACACAAATAACCAGCTGGACTTTCAATTAAATGCTAGGTAATAAATACTAGCTCGATAAATAACCAAAGATTCCAAAGTAGGGAACCATACCAATTAATCACCATAAAAGATGCAAACGATTACTCAAGAAGAGTTCAACAACAATAAACACAAGGAGTTTCTCATAAAAGAGTCCAACAACATTGACCATTAAAACATAATGATTCCAAGATAAGGCACGTACCAAATACATCCTATATATGATACCCACAAGTTAATCATAAAGAGCACAACCCAAACGGTCGCTCACAAATGGCACAATGACTATTACCAAAATGACCCCAAACATTTACTCATAAAGATATACTAGGACTATGAACTCAACCATCTCATCACACCTAGAATTCCAAAGTAGGAAATCAGAATGAATACACCTTAAGGTTAATCAACCGTAAGTACCCAATTGCCAATTCACGCTTTACCTCCATTCATAACGAACCAATTCTAAACACCCCAAACGAATCCAAAAGGTTACACTTATTAGAACATGATCACGACTGGACTAAACCCTACACTTTGGTGTTCAATAACAACCCTCTAGGTACTATAGGACATCGCCAAAAACCTAGACCAAGTCTTACTCGAAAATCAATCCGATTGGAACAATCACGAACACATCATAAGATGCCCAAACATTCCCAAACAATACTTGATCAAATTACATAACATCATTGTTCACAAAGGAATCAATTTTAATTACTAAAGTGTTCCACGGTGCCCAACTAAGTCAACTAGAATAGTACTACGGAACCTAGACCGAGACTACACCTTAATCTTAAACCTCAACGAAAAGACAACCATTCTAATCTGGAACCGTGCGGCTAATAGGACCATTTCATAGCACTCGAAAAGAGCTTTACAAAGATAGTTTACACGTCCAAAACGGAGTCCGGACGAAGGAGTTATGGCCTTCGAAAGATTGGACAAGAGAACAATGATTTTCAAAGAAGGTAGAGGGGTGCGCGCGCCTCCCACCAACAGGGTGCGCGCGCCTCCCTTAATCAGATAGGAATGCGTCACAATGGGGAAGAAGGGTGCGCGTGCCTCATCGCCAAGGGGTGCGCGCGCCTCCTGAGTTCAGAAGGAAAAACACCAACATGGAGATGGAGGGTGCGCGCGCCTCATACCAAGGGATGCGCGCGCCTCCAAGAAAATTCAGTAAACCCAGATCTTCTTCCTGGGTTCTTCAACCCAAAAATAAACACCAAGAATCACCATTACACCCCAAATTAACACCAACACTCCCAACTAATTTACCCAAGTGCCAAAACAACTTCTAAGGCTAAAATAACTCATCTAGCAACATTTAAACCACCCAAACCAAAGGGTGATTCAAATACCCAAATTTCACAAAAATATGAATAAATTGCAAATAGGTTCCAAATCAACCAACGAAGCCATATATATCAACTAGACATCAATGGAGTTAAAGATGAACATTTTTAGCATAAATGGGGGAAAAGTAACTTACCCGGATTTTCTCAAGGTTGACGGAATTCAAATATTTTTAGCTCCCTACGATCCTATCGACGATCTAAACATGTTTCAAGTTATGAGAAATGAGAGATAATGAGGGGAAGATAGGTAGAATGTAGAGAGAAGAAAGAGAAGAAAAACTTACCCAAAATGGAGAGAGAGAGGGAGAGTTGCTGGGAATGAATGAGGTGAGGGAGAAAGAAAGGGAGTAGGGAGAAGATGATTAAACCAAACTTACACTTAGACCCCTCCCTTACTACTACTCTTTATAAACAAACTCCCCACTAACAATTAAGACTCAACACTTCTACACTAGCACAAATGACCCAAATAAAATGCTAGTCATAATTTATTATAACACATAAAATGCACACATAAATTATTAATTAAATAATAATTTAAATAAATAAATAATAAAATAAATAAATAATAATTATTTATTACTAATAAAATAGAGCCTAGTTTTCGGGTCATTACATCATGAGCTTAAGAATTGTTCTAAAGCAAGAACGGAAATTATACATTCTTAATAATCCTAAGTAACCTAAATTGCAATATTAATTTGATTAATATGTTCCGTAGGATCATCAAAATTTAATTTGATTAACTTGTTGATGATCTTAGATTCATGAATAAATTGTTTATTCTGAGTTTTGATAATCATGATGATTCGATCACCATGAACACCAAATCCTAAATGAATCAAGGAAAACAATTTTGAGGTAAATATTTTGAGTTGAATTTAATTGTCAGATGGCTGGTTTTAGAAACCGTGTTTCCTGAAATTATATGTCAAGTTCAAAATTAATCTGGGATTGAATCTAGTTTCAGATGGCTGGTTTTCGAAACCGTTTTGCCTGAAAAGTGATGTCAATTCAGAATTCTGATAAACTGAAATCAGAATCATGAATTGTTCTTGATTGCTGAAATTAGTTAAATTGATGAGACATGAAATTTAGAAACAAGACTACAGATTCATACGGAAATGTGGATGCCTTTTGGCTTAGTTTCGGCCGTATGGATTGTTCTCTAAGTTTCTGAATGATGTACGGAATTGTGGATGTCTTTTGGCTTAGTTTCGGCCGTACAGTTTGTGCTCTCAATATCTGAACTAAAGTGCGGAGAGATGATGATATAAGTCGAAAATTTGATTTTTGACTTAATGAATTTCTAAAAGGAAAGAGGATTAAAAGGTAAAGGTAAGACAAATGTTGTCAAACCTAAAGGAAATAATTATGGCTAAAATAATAACTCTAAATAATGCAATTTGATAACATGGCAATTGGATTGACCATTTAAAATTGCAATCAAAATTCTGGATGATCAAAGAAAGTGAATGGTAGTGAGACTACCAATTCGGAAATTTATGTTATAAGATTAATCCTTCTAATTTTAATTATTGGGTATTAGATACCGGATTTGATCCCACATTTGTAAAAATGTGCAAGAATTAGTAAATTGAAAGACTACTTAAAGTAAAGTTAATCTACGAATGGTAATAATGCAAGAGTTGCAACATTGTTCGTAGAACACTTATGAAGTGGCTTTATTTATTAAGTAGAAATTATTATTTTGTTATAAGATAATGAAGGATATTTATTTCTTATTGAGAATAAGAAAAGTGCTTTATTTTTTATGATTTACTTTATTGTATTGTTAATCACCTAAATCTTGAAGAACAAAATAATAAATAAGGTTATAACGTAAATAATTAAATTCTTAAGGCATTATTGTTTTGATCGAATAAATGAGAAACACATATCTAAAATTCCATGTGACGGAGTTTTAAAGTTATATGATTTTGAATCATGTGATTTATGCAAATCTTATTTACTTGGACCAAGACATCTTTTACTAGGAGTAGTAAAAGGCTAATATCTTATTAGACCTAATACATATCGATGTATATGGTCCATTAAGTAACAATGCTAAAAGAGTATTTTGGTACTACTTGGTAAAACTATTCAAAGATTTCGATTCGATCGAGATGATGAATAATTGAACCAAGAATTTGACAATCATCTTTAAGGTTATGAAATTGTTTCACAATGGACTCCACAAAGAACACCATTTTGGAATGATGTGTCTACGTGGA
This sequence comes from Campanula takesimana, assembly GCA_026119855.1. Classification (NCBI taxonomy): domain Eukaryota; kingdom Viridiplantae; phylum Streptophyta; class Magnoliopsida; order Asterales; family Campanulaceae; genus Campanula; species Campanula takesimana. The sequence continues at coordinate 577,290 of JAOWBW010000545.1, forward strand.
GGTATAGAACTTAGGTTATACATTGGAAACCGCTATAATTACACTAATTTGAATTCCATCAAAATAGGTTCAAAGGGTCCATATGTGATATGAAATGAAAGAAAAAATCGGTTTGTCTTTCATGAAGATTTAAGAAAGTGAGACTTTTGTGAAAAGACTTATTTGGAACAAGCTCACACTTAAATCTAATAAATGTATTTTCATGAAATATCCTAAGAAAACTTGAGGATATTATTTTACTTCTAAGAAACAAATTTGTTTGTTTGAAATGATATTTTTCTAGATAAATTGTTTATCTCTAAAAGAATCAGTAGGAGTAAAAGATATCTCGAATGGTTCGAGACCTAGAAAATTACATTGAACCTAAGATGGAAGTTGAACAAACTTTCACAAGGAGTTGTGAAAAACCGTTCAAGTTACACAAGTTACTTGCATATACGATAGGATACAATCTATAACAAGAAATACTGGATTTCTCGTAATATAAAGTATTGAGGTAAAGTTCATTTAGAATGACATATTTACCACCTATCAAAATGCGAAGTCCGCTCCATATTCAGATTAATGGCTTGGAGTCATAAAATCTAAAAGGCAATCCATGTAGTATAATCAAGTTTGGAACTTGATCATTCTAACCTAAGGTGTAAAAACCAAAGGATGGAATTGAGTTTTCTTGGAGAAAAACATATATGGGTAGCAAGGAACATACTAATTAAGCATGACTAAATGTGAAAAGGTTGACTCATATTTCGACTATGATAAAACTTTCTCACTCTTAGTCATGCTTTAAGTTATTAGAATTCTCATTGTCATATCTTCATGTTTGGAATATGAAATTTAACAAATAGATATCAAGACAGTGCTTCTTAACGGAACTAACTTAAGGATGTATTGGATACAATCTAAAGGTTTTGATAGTCTAGAAAATTCTAATAAAGTATGCTTATTTGTGAAAATCCATGAGATGTATTGAAGCAAGCTTCTTGGAGTAGAATCAATCATTTTGATGAAGTATTCAAATCGTTTGAAATTCATAAAAGATGAGACTTGTGTTTGCTAAGAAATTATTGTGAGCATAGTCTTATTCCTAGTCTTGTATATGTGGTTGACACATAATTCATTTTGAAAGAGTTCTTTAATGAAAGACTTAGGAAGAAGCCGCTTACATCCTTCAAATTAATATCTATTCATATATATCTAGGAAGTTGATTGGTTTGTGTCAGAGTGCTTATAAAGACAAAGTACTGAATTATTCAGTATGCAAGACTCTTGGAGAAGAACTTGCAAAGTTGTCTAATGACAATGTTCTTGGCAAGACTTAGTCTCAGTGGAAGACTAATAAGCAAGAATACATGATTAGGATTCCATGTGCTTCGGCAATTGGATCTATCATGTATATCATATTATGTACTTAGACGGGATAACTCATATACTTAGAGTATGATGAGCATAAACTAATCATATCTTAGTGAAAGTCACTAGATAGTGGTCAAGAATGTCCTTATGTACTTGAGAAGAACTAAGGATGCATTCTTGATGGTTGTTGACATGGGAGATGATCTAGTAAATGGTTACATAGATACATGCTTCCATATCGACAAGGGTAATTTAAATCGCAGTATAAACATAAGTTTAAAGTAAGTGCTATTAGTTGGAATAGTCCAAGCAAATACACTATAAATTATTCTACCAATAAAATTGAGTATTTTGTTACAAGAGTTGTAACTAAAGGGGTTGTTTGACTATAGATGTTATTAGTAAAACTAGAAATAGTTTCTAGTACTACTAATCCTATGGACCTTTATTGTGAAATAATGGTTATTCCACAAGCTAAGGTGCCAAATATTCATCTATGATCCAAACACGCACTCAGACATTTCCATCTCTACAAGAAATCGTTGACATGGAAGATGTCAAAATATGCAAAATACCATATGATGATAACAAGGATAATCTTCCTACATAAGATTCTCCGCATGCTGTTATGATAGTCATAAGCTAAGCTCAATGGTATTGGATACGCATTGATTGGGCCTAGTGCAAGTGGGAGATTGTTGGAGATTATGCTCTAGGCCCTTGAGAAAGGCCTTACGTTACATCATGTTCTCATTTGTTATGGAGATAACCACCCTGTGTTATTATATGTTTTACATGTTTATTATAATAATCTCCGTCCCTAGTACTTATGAAGAACTAGTATAAGTTTAATTGATGATCATATGATGATCATGTGTATATGATACAAATTAAGCTTATAGGTACTTGTTGGAGAACAAGTACTGGACTTGACCCACCTATGAGATTTATGTTATGGTCAGATGTCATAATTAAATATCATAATAGTTATATTATTTATCCTTAGACTGAGATTATCATAGTCTTCCACATGATGAACATTATGTTTGACGTACTCAAACTCTACCCCTAATCGGGTGGTTATAAAGGCTACGATTGGCATAATCGGATTCATGTAGGGAAGAATGATAAGTCAAGATGGGATTTGTCCTTCCCTCAAGAGAGTTATCTGCTTGGCCTCTTGATGAGTGAGATTGATGATAGTGTATGTCCATACCCAAATGAATTGAACTGTTCAACGTCATTTGCTCATATCAACCTACTCGGGATCGAGAAAGCATTGAACAAGATAAGTTGTCGTTGACCATGACTTATGTTCAATATGATATCACGTGACAAAAGGATTGTGATATGTTCTATAAGGATAACGAACGTCGTTTAAGTTATATTAATTGGATAGTCATGATGACTTGCTAGAGTCCGCTCATGACTTATGGGTTTGACCTTGGTCGGACTCATTACCAACTTCATATAATCCTATGGGGTCACACACAAAAGGACGAATCAAGAAAAGACAAAATCTGAATTCCTAGCTGGCACGGCCGTGCCAGTTATAAAGCACGACCGTGCCGATTTGCACGGCCGCACGAGTTAACTGACTCGACCATGCCATTATTGAACAGCGGCAGATTGAGCTCGGACCAAGTGGCACGGCCGTGCCATTTGGTGAGCACGACCGGGCCAAAGTTCCTAGGGCCAGAATTGTGCAGTTTAATTGGTGACAGGATTTAGGCCTTCTTGGTCATTAACGGTTAATGACTAGGTGTAAGTACCCCGATCTGAAATCGACAACCTTAGAGGAACTCTTAGCACCATTCAGGGATAAACTGATGGGCTGGGACCTCACTAGGATAAACTGAAAATTCCAGGACTGCTCTGGAATTAAACTTGGAAAAATCCAAAAGCTCGCCAGGCTGAGCCGTACGGATGGTTCGGACGCGGGAAGGGCCTAGCCGTACAGCTGGTTTAGGCACCTTTAGTCCCTATAAATTGAGACCCTTGCTGATCATTTCAGGGGGGGGAGAAATATAGTTTTGTAGGTGAAACTCTGCAGAAATTCAGTAAGGAAGATAGGACATAACCACCATAGGTAAAGCCTCATTCTCCCCATTTTCTCTCCATCTCAAACTCTTTTGTTGTTGTTCATATTGTTTATTTACTTGCATTTCAAGCCTTGCCCTTGTCAAGCACATTTATATTGCAAGTCTTGCCCTTGTCAAGCACCTTTATATTGCAAGTCTTGTCCTTTCAAGCACCTTATATTCTTGTTATATGTATCTTGGAACCAAATCATGAAATGATTCAAGGTGACCTCACATCCAAGTATGTGAAAATGGATAAAACCTAAAGAAGATCATGATTTGTTAATTTCTTATCTTTAAATAGCTTGATGTCCATTTTTATGGTGAAAGTATGTATCTTTATGTTGTATTTGGCCATGTCAAGCACCTTTATATTGCAAGTCTTGTCCTTTCATCAACTTTTCTCAAAGTATGGCTAGGAACGCTCAATTAAGAAAATGAACGCATGCCCATGATCCTTAAAACTTCAATTTCATGAAAATGAGGCCAAATTCGCAAAATGCACCAAAAGGCCCAAGAATCCCAATTTGCATGAACATAAGCCCTAGGTCTAGGCACTGTATGCATTTAACATAGAAAGGCTTAGGAATACTTACCCCTTCGCCTTGACATAGATGTACGGTGGCAGACTTGTAGAAACCCGCTCCCGCATCCCAGAGATCAACGGTGTAGCCGCGAAAATTCCGAGCCATGTTAAGCCTCTTCTCCGCCCCTCTAGGGTAGCCCGAGCGCGCCCGTCCCTCCATAAGCAATCCTTGAGCGATCTAGAAGAAAAATTCGAAAGTTGATGGAGTTTTCCCTCTCAATTTCGTCCCTGTTCTCTCTGTTTTTTCGGCTGCGTTTTGAAAAAGTGAGCAGACCATCCGTATGGCTGCTGTGTTTTAAAAAAGAAGGGATGACCCCTCAATCCGTACGGATGGTTTGAGCGAGGAAAAAACTCAGCCCAAAAGTTACACTCTGGCCCCTGGCGCCTTCCCCGAGAAGAACTTAGGCCCCCTCCCCTTGGAAAATGTCCAAAATCTCCCTAGGTGGGACACTACGGCCGTCCTTGACATAAGCCCAGTAAAATTTGTGAGGATTATCTTCCGGCAGTCTTTGACGTAAGCCCAGTAAAATTTGTGAGAATTGCTTGATGTGAGAATACACTTAAGCTCGGTGAGGAAATCACATCTGCCGGCAGTTTGTAAGCCCGTCTTTTGCCTAAAATGAGCATAATCTTAGGCAGTCCTTGACGTAAGCCCAATAAAAAAAATTGTGAGAGTTTTCCTAGTGCGAGCATACCCTAGGTGGTCCCCATGCGATGTAAGCCCTTTGACTCTTCTCCCGGCCGTTTGTAAGCCCGTTTTACCTAAGAAGACCCTGCCGTTTGTAAGCCCATCTTTGCCTAGTATGAGCAAGATCCCGTCCCCCTGGCGAGTCTTAGGCCGTCCTTGACTTAAGCCCAGTGAACTCTTAGGTTTATAAAACCTCGTCCTGGCAATCTTTACTGGGATGTAAGACCAGTTTTCCCGTCAAACTCCCCAAAGATGGAGTTGACCAAACCTTGATTCAAAATATTCATTATAGGTTTAAGCCCTTGTCCCGGCAATCCTTAATGGGATGTAAGACCAGTTTTCCCATCAAACTCCCCAAAGATTGAGTTGACCAAACCTTGACTCAGAATAATCATTATAGGTTGAAGCCCTTGTCCCGGCCAGCCTTAGTGGGATGTAAGACCAGTTTTCCCGTCAAACTCCCTAAAGATGGAGTTGACCAAGCCTTGACTCAGAATAGTCATTATAGGTTGAAGCCTTTGTCCCAGCCATCCTTAGTGGGATGTAAAAGATGGAGTTGACCAAGCCTTGACTCAGAATAGTCATTATAGGTTGAGGTCCTTGTCCCCGGCAATCCAAAATGACGTAAGACCATCCTTGTGTAAGTCAACCCTCTCCATAGAGCCAAGTTGACCATGTCCCGCCTCTGACCCTGAGAGTCACGCTTCCTTGTGTAAGTTAACCCTCTCCATAGAGCCAAGTTGACCATGTCCCGCCTCTGACCCCGAGAGTCACGCTTCCTTATGTAAGTCAACCCTCTCCATAGAGCCAAGTTGACAATGTCCCGCCTCTGACCCTGAGTGTCACGCTTCCTTGTATAAGTCAACCCTCTCCATAGAGCCAAGTTTACCATGCCCCTCCTCTTAACTCGCCAAGAGTTATGCTCGTCCCCCTAGGAAATGATGATTGATATCCGCCTAGCCATTAGGTTTGGATAGCCTTAAAACTTCTCTCCTTTTCTGAACTACGTTAGGCTTGATTCCCCGCAAACGGGATACGTAGGAATCCTATAACCCTAGGTCCAGCCATGCAAACCAAAATCGGTCAAGCCGTTCTCCCATCAGATTGAGATGCTTATTTTATCGACAACCCCGCTTTTCCAAAGCGACGTTGCCGAGGGGCTCTGGAAGTACCCCAATCTGAAATCGACCAACCTTAGAGGACCTCTTAGCACCATTCAGGGATAAACTGATGGGCTGGGATCTCACTAGGATAAACTGAAAATTCCGCCTAGCCATTAGGTTTGGATAGCCTTAAAACTTCTCTCCTTTTCTGAACTACGTTAGGCTTGATTCCCCGCAAACGGGATACGTAGGAATCCTATAACCCTAGGTCCAGCCATGCAAACCAAAATCGGTCAAGCCGTTCTCCCATCAGATTGAGATGCTTATTTACTTGCATTTCAAGCCTTTCCCTTGTCAAGCACCTTTATATTGCAAGTCTTGTCCTTTCAAGCACCTTATATTCTTGTTATATGTATCTTGGAACCAAATCATGAAATGATTCAAGGTACCCTCACATCCATATATGTGAAAAGGGATAAAACCTAAAGAAGATCATGATTTGTTAATTTCTTGTCTTTAAACAGCTTGATGATCCATTTTTATGGTGAAAATATGTATCTTTATGTTGTATTTGGCCATGATGATCATGTTGGGTGATAAAGTTCCAATCTTTATCATCCCAACCTTGATTTAGCCTAAAATCCCATATTTGGGTCATAAAGATTCAATCTTTATGTCATCTTATTGTCCCTAAAGGTTTAATCTTGTGTAAAAATCCTATTTTGATGGCAAAGTTTGCATCTTTACTCATCAAAATGGCCATCTTGACTCAAAAGCCACTTTCATCAACTTTTCTCAATAATTCCCCAATGATTATCTTAATCACATCCAAAATTCTTATTTTGGTGTCTAATCTAGTGATTAATGACATAGGGATGGTTTAATTTGTGTTTTGTTACAAAAGAATGGCTGGAAATGATCAAACAGTCCAGTTTCAGACATAATGCTTTGTTTCTGTATAGAACTGGACTGATTCCTGGGAATCTGTTAAAATTCCCAGGAAGACCCTCTTTAGCCATACGACTACTTTGTCCAGGGGCATGTTTCAGTCCAGTTCCCCTTTAATCCATAATTTTTACAAAAGAACCCCCTTTCTGTTAAAATCCTAACCGTTTTCTGTTAAAGTCAGTTTTTTCCGTTTTCTACACACACACACATATGCACTTTTCGTTAACAAACACAAGGGAGACTCGGCTTTATCCGAGGCGGCTTGGGTGACGTGAAACTCTTCCCAAGCCGTAACCTGACCTCCGAACTCATAAATCTCTAACCATTTTCATTTGTTGGGTTAAAAGTTAACAAATGTAGCGACTCCGTTAAGTTTGTGAAGTTACACGTATTTGGCTTTTCTTCCTCGAAACGAACCCGTTTCGCCCCGAGGGGGGGATCCTTACACTAGGGACTATAAAAACATCTTTTCATCATCCATTAAACTAATGCAACCTAGTATGTTTGAGAAACATAATTCTTGATCCAAGATTGAGAATCAAAGATCAAGAACACAAAATTCATATAGCCTTTGAAGATTAGAAAAGTGTTTTCTATTGGGTCTAGCAATCCAGATCTAGAATGGTTCTAGATATTCGTTCGCGTGTGGATACACATAGAGGATGCTTGCTTTAGCATCTCAAGTTCGTGTTCTTGTGATCGTGATCCGATGAACTTGAAGAACGAGGAGATCAAATCTAAAGCTTAAAGAATCTGGAAACAACATCCGTATGGCTGCTATTTAGGCGAACGCCTATTAATGAGCCGTATGGCCCCTGTTTACAGAAATCTGCAGATTGTCTGCAAACTGCTGTTTTTCGCCTCATGATAAGTCAAAATTGATCTTTAATTAATCTTCTGGATTACATGTGCTGGAAACAGCTGCGCTTATACTAGATTGAGTTTCATTTAAGGAGGATCGACTGATGCCATATGAGATATGGAATGAAAGAAAACTTGGTTTGTCTTTCATAAAGATTTATGACGTGATACTTTTGTGAAAAGTGTTGTCTTGGACAAAATCACACCCAAATCTAATTAATGTATTTTCATGGGATATCTTAAGGATATTAATTTTACACCCAAAAAATGACATAGAACCTAAGATGAAAAGTTGAACAAAACTTCACAAGGAGTTATGAAAATTCGTTCAAGTATACACAAGTTATTTGCATATATGATAGGATACTATCTATAACAAGAAATATTGATTTCTCGTAATAAAAAGTAATAAGGAAGATATCATTGAGAATGATTGACCTATCATCTATCAAGATGCAAAGTCGCTCCGGATTAGATCAATGACTTGGAGTTTTAAAATCTAAAAGTGCAATCCATGTATCATAATCAAGTTTCGAACTTGATTGTTCTACCCTAAGGTTTAAAAACCAAATGATAGAAAATGAGTTTTCTTGGAGAAAACGGACATGAATCGCAAGGTGCATATGGATAAAGCACGACTAATTGAGTAAAGTTAATTCATAATGTCTATTATGTTAAAACTTTATCACCCGTAGTCATGCTTAATGTTATTAGAATTGAAGTTGTAATGACCTCATATTTTGAATATGAAAAATGATAAATGGATGTCAAAACTGCATTCCTTAACAGGAATATACTTTAGGATGTGTTTGGTACAACCTAAAAGTTTTGATCCATAAAATTCTAATAAAATATGCAATTTGCAGAAATCCATGAGATGGATTGAAACAAACTACTTGGAGTGAAATTTTATTTTGATGTAGTATTCAGAGAATTTGAATTCATCAAAGATGAGACTTGTGATTACAATAAATTTAGTGGGAGCGTAACATTATTCCTAGTCTAATATATGTGGTTGACATATAATTCATGTTGAAAGAGTTTTTAAATGAAAGACTTGGATAAAGCCGCCTATGTCCTTTGGACTAATTTATGGAGATAAATCTAAAATGATGATTGGCTAAAGTCAAAGTACTAATATAGACAAAATAGTGAAAAGTTCACTATGCAAGACTCTTGGAGAGGCTACTTGCAAAAGTCTGATGGCTCTCTTAACAAGATTTAGTCTTATTGGAAGACTAATGAGTAAGAGTACATGATTATGATTCCATATGCTTCGGCAGTTGGATCTATCATGTAAGTCATGTTGATGTACTAAGACCGGATGTCTCATATACTTGGAGTATGATGAGATAATACCAATCGGATCATAGTGAAGGTCACTAGTTAAGAAACATCCTTATGTACTTGAATAGGAACTAAAGGATGTATTCTTGATCCTTGATGGAATGAAAGATGATATTGTAATAGTTACATAGATACATACTTACAGATCGACAAAGATAAATATTGCAGCAAAAATACATGTTTATGTTTAATAATCGTGTTAGAAGAGTTCTAAATGTACCATTACTATTCTACAAAAGGTTGAGTTTCTAGTGGCATGGGATGCAATTAGAAAGTTGTTTGGATTAAGAGACTAATTAGTAAACTAGAAATTGTTTCTAGTATCACTAATTTTATAGACCTTCATTGTGTCAATAATTGTTATTGCACAATCCAAGGGGCTAATGTCTTATCTAAACATATGCTCGGACGTTTCTATCTTATTTGAGAAATCGTCAAAGATGTGAAATGTCCTAATATGCAAAATACCTTATGATGATGACAAGAATAATCATCTTACATAAGCTCGCTTGCAATTATGATGGAGATCATAACTAAGCTCAATGGGTATTGGATACACGTTGATTGAGCCTAGTACAAGTGGGAGATTGTTAGATATTATGCCCTAGTACTTCAATTGGCCACTTTGTACATGTTTAGTAACTTATGTCAATTTTTGTGCAATAGAAGTACCTCAAATGACACTTTGTGCAACAAAGATCACTAAACACTAACTCCATCCTTTTTCTTTTTTTTTTTTTTTTTTTTTGTTAAATACCCATATGCAAATGCATTTGACTATTTAAAAATGGTAAAAAGGTCAACAAATAAAAACCTCCGCCAATTCTTTACACCCCTCGTCTTCTTCCTTGGTCAAAACAACCCCCCCCCCAAATGTTTTTACAATCATCATCTTGTCCTTTCCTATTTTCCATCTACCATGGCTACACCTCCCCAATGGCATCCCCTCCTTCACCTTCTTTCCCAACAAAGCCCACCAATCCAACCGTCTCCACTCGCACTTTCCATCTTCCCTTTCTAGTTTCTATTTCCATCATCAATTGCAAAAGAACCCACTAAGGTGGGACATACGGTGATGATTGCAAAAGAACCCACTAAGGTGGGACATACGGTGATGGTAAGCCGGTCGGAGAAAAGAGAAGAGGGCTTGGAGATAGGCTACTTCGAATCTAGATGCTAAAGAAGGAGGGAATAAACTTAGCGGAGTCTTGTCATCAGAATTGATGCAGCAATTTGAAGTACTGGGTCGGGTTAGTGCAGGTGATGCTGGACGGAAAAGAGGGAGCAATACCAGATTCTTTTTTCAACAGTAATGGGAGATTGGCAGGGGCATGTTGTGGGTTGAGTGTGATTAGGAATTGAGGCGTTGGCGGTGTAATTTACAGGAGCAATGGGTGATTGCCGCCGTTAGGAGGTAGAACAAGGTCTAGGGTTCCAAGCGTGCTGGTTATGTTGGTGGGGGGTAGCCGGAGGGGTGGTCATGGGCGGCGAAGAAGAGGAAGGGGAAAAGATGGAAGGGTGGGGGTATTTTTGATTTAAGTAGTCTTCCTATTTTACCCCATAAGAAAGTCACTTGCACTCGGATATGGGTATTTAATGAAAAAAATGGATAGAGTTAGTGTTTGTGATCTCCGTTTCACAAAGTGTCAGTTGAGGTACTTATATTGCATAAAAAAATGACACAAGTTACTAAACATGCACAAAGTGGCCAATTCAGGTACTTTTTTTTTTTTTTTTTTTTTGCATTTTTCATTATTTTTTTCCTTACCAACAAGCTTAACTTATTAATCTTTTAAAGCGTTCCATATTAAGAGCTTAATTGAGTTACCAAATATGCCAACCTTTTTAACTTTCTCCTTTTCTTTAATTCTTGTGCCCAAACTCATTTTCGCAAATTAAAGTGGAACGAAGGGAGTACTTAACACCTCAAAAATATAAAATAATGTGAAAATCACATAGAAATACGTGTTTTACACTCGTATTAGCGTAAAACGTGTTTTCAAAATGCGGAGTGACATTTTTGTAATTAAGTGAAACTTTCTTACAAGGTGCAGTTGCATTGTTATAAATAAGCGAAACGTATCAAAACTCACCAAGTAGCTTTTGACACTGTAACAGACATTTCTCAATACTATAACAGACACTTTTTAACACTATGACAGATAATTTTTTCGAAACTTATAAAATCTCACCTCGTACTTGTTGACATTGTAGCAGGCATTTTTCAAATAATTGTTAACACTATAACCGACAATCTTTAACACTACCACTAAAAGTGTTTGTTTAAATGTTTACAAGTACCTGTTTGAATGTTTTATAAGTGTTCTATTAAAACAGACACTTTTTAATATTAGAGCATTCTAATATTAAAGCATTCTAATATTAGAGCAAACAATTACGAAAAACCCGTTTTCACATCTCTTTGTGACTTTAAAATAATATAATACTCCATCCGTCCCAAAATGATCTTCTCATTTGTCATTTCTCATTGTCTCATAAAGTTCTTCACATTTCTACATTTTAGGCTTGAACAAAGCATGGCTAGTGAAGCAAGTGTTCATATCCTTAAAAAGTTTGAATAGTCAAACGCGAAGATCATTTTGGGACGGAGGGAGTAGTACTATTAATATACCGTGTGTCCCACAAATATTATGCAACTTAACTAGTCAAACTTCTTTTTAATGGAGGATGCTTTATTTACTTACAACTTCTTTTTCATTGTTTTTTAATGACAATCAACTCAGTTTAAGTTTTTAGTTTTTTCTGTTGTTATTTGTCAGAAGAAATGTTGATTGTTGAGCAGTAATTATATAATTATATGTTAATTTAATTAGGAAAAAATGCAAAAAAGTATTTCAATTGATCATTTTGTGCATGTTTAGTATCTAATGTCATTTTTGTTGCAAGAAAAGTATCTCAAATGGTCATTTTGTGCACTTGAAGTCATTAACACTAACTCCGTCCACTTTTCACCGTTAAATTGTCATGTGCATGACACATGACTAAAACTATAAGGGTAAAACAGGAACATCACATGAAAAATATTCATACCCTTCTTCCTCAACCTCTCTTCAGCTTGTTCAACCATGGTAACCCCTTATATCCTTCATTCCTCCACCCAAAATCAAAACTCAAAACCAAGGTTTTAAAAAACGCTAGGCGGTCGCTAGGCGGCGCTGGGGCGCCTAGGTGGGGCCTAGGCGGGATATAGGCAGGGTCGAGAATTCAGAAATAACTATAATATCCTAGACGGGACCTAGACGTTTCATGAACGCCTAGGCCCTAGGCGGGGGTCTTTTAGAACACTGCTCAAAACTCAAACAAAAATTAATAATTTCGTTCCTATCAATACCCATGTAACTGAGTTAATTAATAAACATCCTATGTAAATCTCTCACTCCAAAATCCAAATAAAAAACACCCATGACTTCCCCTAATTTATCTCTTCCAATTCTAGAGAGAGATCAGACAAGTTTCTAGAAAGAGATCGGACAAAAGCCTCTTTCAATTGCTCCGATGATTAGGGACGTCGACTGGATTGGAGGAAAGGGGAAGGATGGCCGGAGGAGGAGGGAGGGAAGGGTAACCAGAGATGGGACGGTAGGGAAAGATAGAGAGATAGTGCGTATTTCTATTTTTCTAGGGCCGCCGGAGGTCTGGGAGGGGTTCGCCGAGGGTGGGGAAGGGTTCGCCGGGGGTTGGGTCGGGGTTCACCGGAGTAGGGATGGCAACGGGGCGGATAAGGGGCGGGTTTGACCAAAACCGTACCCGCCCCTCAAGGAACTCCCCTTATATCGAACCCTCCCCGCCCCGCTAACTAGTAAACTCGTATCCGCCCCGTATGATTCATTATCACAATTTTTTTTGGGCTTTAACTCAGCTTTTAAAGAGTCCAATAGCCCAACAATATACAATTACAACACAATTACAACATTGTATCAAATTTAAGCCCAATCTAATAATTTCAACCATCCCATTCACACCCAAAGTATACAATTACAACACATTTATAGTAATTTACTGCATATATTAGTATACGGGTTGGGGCGGGGCCCCGCGGGTTGGGGCGGGCAACCAAACCAGCCCTGCAACTCGCCAGGTTTTGAAAAAAGACTACCAAACCCGCCTCGCTGCGGTGCGGACTGTCCCGGATACGGAGCAGGTTCGGATAGATTGCTATCCCTACACCGGAGATCTGGAGTCGGCGGTAGCGGAGAATACTAAGCTTCGTATGGTTGGAGAAGAGGGTGCTCGAGATTTGAATTGGAGAGGCACATTTGTTGCCTTCTTGAAAATTTACAAATCTTCAAAAAATAAAAATTATAACTTCATCCTTAGATGGGTTTAACAAATGGACGGAGAAAAAAAGAGTTTATTGCCATTTAAACCTGCGTACTATTGAAAGATTGACGATTTGCCTCCGTATTCAAGAAATTCACACTATGACCTGCGTACTATGGTTTTAATAAAAAAAGTGCCCAGGGTTAACGCTGAACCGTCAAAAATCTAACGGGCATGTCAACATATGTTAAAAATTTAACAGATTTACAATAAAAAGTTCAAATGTGATCCTGATAATGATACTAATGTCGTAAAGGTCCAAAAATATTGTATATACATATTTCTATATATATATATGTGTGTGTGTGTGTGTGTTATCAAGAGAGAATAAAACAAAACTAAATATTAGAATAAATTAGAAAACACTAGTTTTTTTGTTTTTTAATAAAGTTAACACAGAGCAAGGAAAAGGAAGAATGAAAAGAAAAAAATGAAGAGAGAAAGGAAAAAGAAGAAACGTAAAAACCCATACCCAGATCTTTTCCCCGTGAACCCTCCTTCCCATTCCATTCCTGCAACTCCCCTTCCAACTTCCATTGCCCTTTTCTCATTCCCTCCATTGCTACCACTCCCTCTTATCTCTGTTCCTTCCCCCTCACAACCCACCCCCTCCCACTTCTTGATCCCTCCACTCCTGTTATCACCACTTCAACAACTATGGCCAAAGCTCGGACAAAATGGTTTTTAGATCTGGATTTTCGTTTCCCCTGCTCACTCACTCTCACGTCCTCTCACTCACTCTCGCGTCCTCTTCCCTCGTTTCCTTTCTATCTCACATCCCCTTACCAACACCCCTATCTCAGATTTACAAAAACACAGATTGAATATTTTTGAAGAAATATTTATATCTTTTACTTTCTTTTTTTAAAAAGGTTTGATTTTTGATTTTGGGATATCATTGTAATTTGATGTTAATTGGGATATTTCTTGTTATTATGGTATGGGTTGGGAACAATTTAGTTGAATTCGACGAAACCCAGATCTTCGTGTTCGATTTCGGTTTATGGTGGTGGAGGTAACAATGGAGTTTGTTGGTGATAGTTCGGTGGGACGATAGTTAATTTGGGGTATTCTAATGAAAAATTATGATTTGTAGGTCATTGTTGATGGTTTTGATTTGGTGGTGGTGGCATTAGGTTGAATGAAGGGTTTGGAAGATGATACAATGGTGGCGACGGCGGCGGGTGGCGGGTGGCGGTGATAGTGGTCACAGTGGTGGCGTTTGAATAAATAATAAAGGCTTAGTTATTAAAAAAAATCCTAATTATTTCAGAAATAAATATAAATATAAATATTTTTTTTGGACCTTTATGACAATAATATCATAGTTAGGGTCAGATTTGAATTTTTTATTGTGAATCCATTTAATTTTTAACATATGTTGTCAGGCCCGTTAAATTTCTAACGGCTCAGCGCCCTGGGTATTTTTTTTATCAAGACCATAGTACGCAGGTCATAGTGTGAGATTCTTGAGTACGGGGGTAAATCGTCAATCTTTCAATAGTACGCAGGTTTAAATGGCAATAAACTCGAAAAAAAGGAAAAATTACCCAGCTTTGTCAATTTTGGTATTCTTGTTGCTTTCCTGTTGTTGGGTCTTGGGGGAAATTAAAGAATTTTGGATTTCAGTGAAAGAAAGAAATTTGATTTGAGCGAAAGAAAGAAATTTGATTTGAGCAGTGAAAGATATAAATTTGTTTTGAATCTTACAAAAAAATTGTGGTTAGTGTCTTGATGAAAAGGGAATAAATGGTAATGGGTGGAGGAAATGGCCATTGAAGGTGAAGAAGATGAAGGAGGAGGGAAGAAGATGAAGGAGAGTGGGTGGAGATATTTTTAACTTATAAAGTTCCTATTTTACCCTTCAAAAAATGGCACATGGCCAGTCACATAGGTATTCGTCTAAATATTGACGGTGTTAGCCATAGTGACATTCACTGCACAAAATGACCATTTGAGGTACTATACCCGCAACAAAAATGGCATTAAGTACCAAACCTGCGCAAAGTGACCAATTGAGATACTTTTTTTTGCATTTTTTGCATTTAATTATTTTAATAATAATTTAAACTTGTTATTGATAGTATTTATATTAATTTAAACTTGTTGTCTGTGCTTTAGAACTTAGAAAAACTCGCTTGGCACGTACAAAAACTCACCAGAGATTTTTTTACACTGTAGAAGGTATTTTTCAATATTACATTAGAACTTTTTAACACTAAAGCAGGCACTTGTTTTGAAAATTTTAAAAACCCACCAAGCACTTGTTGACAATTTAAAGGGGATTTTTCAATAATCCAAGAGTCACTTTGTAATACTAAGACAGACAACCTTAACATTACCTCTAAAGGTATCTCTATCTTTCAATGCATAAAAGTGCCTGCTTGAATATTAATAAGTGTAATATTACAACATGCACTTAGTAATATTAGAGCATGCACGTGATAATATTAGAGAAGGCAATTGAAAAAAACACGTTTTTCCATATCTTAGTGTAAAACGCGTTTTTCACAAGACCGACTCTTTTATTATTATTATGAACATACTTAAAGCAATAATTTTAAATTAGTTGAATCATCTTAATAAAAATCTGAATAGTATTTATGATAATGTATAAGTTCATAATAACAAAAATGAGGGAGTATTGATGTTAATCTCCAACGAAATCCTTTGGATGTCACTGAAATAGGTCGTTTATTCAGATTGGAGCAACTAATCTTGGACAATAATTCGTTTCAAGAAAGTGTTGCAACACTTTATCGAACAATAACACGAATGAAACCGATAGCTTTGTGCTGCAGGCTATCAAGTAAAAGATTGGCCTATTTGGTAATGGCAGCAGCTGTAACGACCCCAAATCTGGACCCTATTAATTTAGCCTTAAATTTAGTATGTGTGCATTTTATATTGTCTTGCATACTATTATTATGCTACTTGATATTATGTATTGTATAAATTATTGCATAGCATTATTTAATTGACACTATGTGTTAATTATTTTATCTTAGTGGAGAGTCTTTTGTGCAGATTAAGATGTTTTGAGACCAATCTTTAATGACTAGTCAAAGACATCTTCTTATTACATTACATGATTATTTTTTTATCCAAATGTTGCCTAACCTTGCCTAACCTTTCTCCCATCATCTTCATTCACCTTCATACTTCATCTTCAACCTAGAGAAAAGAGCTTGAGAGAAAGAAAGTCTTCTTCATTTGACCTTCAAATTCACATCTCAATTCTTCACCATTTCTCAAATTGACTTCATCAAAGCGTTCCTTGTGTTGTGGAGATCTTATCTACCCAATTCATTCTTTATTTCATCAACCTTCAATTTGGAAGAGGAAGAAGAAGTTCCTCCACCATTCCTTTCAATTCATCCTCCTTCATCCTCCAATTCAAAAAAAAATTGCATCTAGTGGTTCCTTGTGAAGAGTAGATCAATTGTAGCCAAGCAAAGATTCATCTTCTTCAACATCTAGCTTGAAGGAAGTAAGTTACTACCCCTTTTTCCCTTTAGGATTGTTCATGTAAGTTCTTGGTGATAATCTTTGTTGCTGCATGTTGGTTATGATGTTGTTGTGATGTTTTGGTAAATACTTGGTAGTATTGTGTTGTTGAGTTAAGGAATGTGTTGAAGAGTTGATCTTTAGGTTGTTGAATTCATTTGGTACTGCTGGGTTTGTAGTATGTTTGGTCTAGTTGTACCTTAGGCTTAATATATAGGTACCTTTGTTCAAAAACCCAGAAAAATTGCAAGATTTGGCTCATTCGGGCAACACCCTTTTTAAGGAGGCGTGTGCTCCCTCTTGTGCTTCAAAAACTCAACATTCTGTCCAAAGGAGGCGCGCGCACCCTCCTCTTTTCCCAGTTTGTCCGTTTTACGTTCAATCTTCCGGAGGCCATAACTTCTTCATCCGAACTCCGTTTTTAGCGTGTAAACTATCGTTGGAAATCTCTTTTCGAATACTATGCAATGGTTTTGTTGGATGTATAATTATCTAGAAATATAAAATGGTTCTGTTCGACTTGATTATATTCAATGCGTGGCTAAGCTTCGGGTTTTACCTTATGGCACTCCGATAGGTGTTTTAGGGCACGAAAGTATTGGAATGGTCCGTTTGTGATCAAGTTGAGATGTGTAACCTTTTAGGTTAATTTTGATGTTGTTTCATCCTTGTGATGCATTTATGGGATTTCCTACTTTGAAATCCTTTTGTTTGATTATTTATTGCACAATGTTGTTGATATCTTCATGAGAAATTTTATCATCTTTCTGATGTGTTTGGCATGATTCCCTCTTTTAGAATTATGTACCGTTTGTGCAATAGTTTAGAAAAGTCCAGCTGGTATATGTGTATCGGGCAATGGTTGAAAGTTATAATGGCACCCGAGTCAAGTCCATTATAAGGTTTCTCCATTGGTTTCCTATTTTTAACCCCCTTCCTTTGGGCCATAGGTTGGGTATTTTGGGATATGACTTTGTGTCATTTTCCCCCCGTTGTTGTTTTGGTTGTTTGGTTCCGGAACCCCTGCTTCATTTATTGAAGATGTTTGTTGATGCGGTTTATTGAAGCTTCAGAAATTATATCCTTATGGAAAACCTTAACTCAGTATCCTTTGTAATGTGTTTAATTCCGCTGCGTGACTATGTACTACTTGTTTATTATCTTTTAGGTTGTTATGCATATTTCCATGCCATGTAGTTGCACTAGTAACTTACTGAGATTTATTCTCACCCCCTTTCCTTTCAAACTTGTTTTTCCTTAACCCCCCCAGGAAGCAAGTGATAGTTCGTTGTGAGATCGTATGCGGCTGAGATTCTTCGAACATGTTGTCTACTTTTGGGGTAGTTGCTCTACGGAGCATTTATATATTCTTGTTGTGAGGACGTTGATTGTATCGAGATTGTTTAAACTCTGTATTTTGGGTTAGTGTTGTATTATACTTGAGAACTATAGTTGTAAGTATGACTCGAACAGGTTGTTAATATTATGACAGTTAGTCGATTAAGTGAATTTAATATATATTTATACACGCTTCGGTATTAGGGTTGATTTTTAGCAAGGATAACGCACCTGGTTCGAGGTACCAAATAGGACCCCGGAACTCGGGGCGTTACAGCAGCTGACATTACCACCAAGCTCAGCAGCTGACATTACCACGAAGCTTGAAAACAGTTGTCCCTCATAGACCATCTCCAACAATTTAGAGCAAAAATTACACTATTCTTTATAATAGTGCAATTTTTACACCAAATATTTCCAACAGTTTGTTTCAAATCTTATACTAAATAAGAATATAATAACAATATTCATTATTGTTTCACATATATAAAAATAGTAGGTTATATAATTTTATATTGTAAAATATTTTCATATATATATATATATATAAAAGAAAAACAAATAACAGATATTTAAAAAGAAAAAGAAGAAGAAAAACGGGATAGCGAAGCACTATCCCTTCCACCAAATTTGAAGCAAGTGATAGAATTACTCTATTAATAGAGCAATGTTTAGAGTTTCATTGGAATAAAACAATACTCTATTTTTAGAGTTTTAAAGTACCGTTGGAGATGGTCTTACAATTTTACACTAACACAAGTTTCCTTTCTGTTTTTAAAGGGAAAAAGAAAATGGGAACTTGTTCACTACAAGAATTAGGGGCATGGTCACTAAGATCAGATACAAAAAACCACTTCTACGTGGCTATATTCGAACAAACCCATATATAAAACTTAAGTAGAGAAGGAAAGGAGGAATAAAAATATGGGTCATGATTATAAACGCAATCCTTAAAATGGCTGATAGAATAAATGCGTCGGTGTAAACTCTTTAAAGATGCAGTAAATTGCTCGCCAAATGAAGAGGGGCTCGGTAAACTTATTGTAGAAGATATGACCACATTCACTGAAATCAAGTTCCCCCCACTTGTCTGCAAAGATTTCCAAGGTGAAAAACATAAGGGTTTCAAAATGTAACGTACTGCCTCTGTCTCTCAAACTTTGTCCTATTTTGACATTTTATGGTCAACACAAATGAACTGAACTTTGACCAAACATTGGTGTCGATCTATTCATTCTAATAAAATTCAAAAAAAATTACTACTCCCTCCGTCCCAAAATATATGTAGTTTAAGGGCTTGAAATTTGTCCCAAAATATTTGTAGTTTTGCTTTTATCTTGACATCTTTGACATTGTTTGTCAAATATACCCTTATTTATGATGGTAGTTGTCATTGTAAAAGCATTTAATTGTCTTGGTACTTGAAATATTTCAAGGGCAATTTAGTTCATTAGACATGCGTTGATTGTTTTTCTTAATTTGTGTGAAAATCCTAGAACTACAAATATTTTGGGACGGAGGGAGTAATTGATAACTATTAAGTGATTTATCAATAACAATTTTGAGAATTTCATTGTGATCATTTGATTGACACTAATGTTTGGTCAAAGTTCATTTATATTGACTATAAAAAATCAAAACAGGACAAACTTTCCGTGACAAAGGGGGTATGTACTAAAGAACTAAATTATGTTAATCTTGAAACATTACAAAAAATATGAGATAAATATATATATATATATATATTAAAGTTGGTGAAGAGATATGTGGTGATGCCACGTGGACAAATCATGAAAGAATCTTGCATTTCGTGATGCCACATCATCACTATCCTAAAAGTGTGTGACTTTTGATATTCTCATTATTAGCTAATACTATTAGCTCATAATAATAGTTATGATATGGGTTAACTATTACTATTAATAGTAATAGTTAACTATAATAGTTACTATACAAGTTAACTATTACTATTAATAGTATTACTTAACTATAATAGTAACTATAATAGTTACTATACAAGTTAACTATTACTATTAATAGTATTACTTAACTATAATAGTTAATATACAAGTTAACTATTACTATTAATAGTATTAGTTAACTATAATAGTTACTATACAAGTTAACTATTACTATTAATAGTATTACTTAACTATAATAGTTACTATACAAGTTAACTATTACTATTAATAGTAAGTTAACTATTACTATTAATAGTATTAGTTAACTATAATAGTTACTATACAAGTTAACTATTACTATTAATAGTATTACTTAACTATTATAGTTAATATGTATGTTAATATATTACTATTAATAGTATAAGTTAAGTATTACTATTAATAGTAATAGTTAACAATAGTAGTTACTATACAAGTTAAATATTACTATTAATAGTATTAGTTAACTATAATAGTTAATATATTAGTTAATTGTTACTATTAATAGTATTAGTTAACTATAATAGTTACTTTATTAGTTAGTTTTTACTATTAATAGTATTAGTTAACTATAAATAGGCTATATACATTAACTATTACTATTATTAGTATTAGTTAATTATAATAGTTATTATATAAGTTAAATTATAAATTAATCATAATAGTTACTATATCTATTAACTATTACTATTAATAGTATTAGTTTATTATAATAATTATAATAATTATTATATAAATTAATCATTGCTATTACTATCAATAATATTATTTAATTATAATAATAGTAATTATATAGATTAATTATTATTAATATTTTTAGTTAAAATGATAATTACTATATTAGTTAACTATAGTTAAAATATTATTTTTAAGATATAATATTGGTTTCCCGTGCAGAGCACGGGTTACCCGCTAGAGCACGGGTTACCCGCTAGTATAAGTTTAAAAGGTTAAACTAAAGAGATTTGTCTACTAAAATGAACGAATGTATTATTAAAATATGTTAAAACATATGACAATCATAACAGAGGTATCCTTTAATGGTCTCTACTAAGGACATTCCCACACCTAGCAGATGCAATATATGCTTTGTCATTTCTTAGTAACCCCCAAAAGTCTTATATTCAGCCCACACATAGGTTTGATATACTCCATCCGTCCCAAAAATGATCTTCTCCTCATTTGTCATTTCTCATTGTCCCGAAAAGTTCTTCACATTTCTACAATTTAGGCTTAAAAATGCATAAACAAAACATGGCTAGCGAAGCAAGTGTTCATATCCTTAAAAAGTTTGAATAGTCAAACGCGGAGATCGTTTTGGGACGGAGGGAGTATATATTTGGAGCCACACAAAATAATATCAAATATCCAACACATACATCTAAGATTATTATCTTAGCAAGAGAGAATTTGAAGAGTGAAATAAAGGTTTCCAAGATGATGTTGAGGATACAATCCCTTTTCTTTTTCATGATCACCTTCATCTCCAATAAAAACCTCCTTGCAGCCACCCCAATTGGTGCCTTGGGCGAGAAAGAATCAGATCACCTTGCGCTGCTGGCTATCAAGGCTTTATCCCTTCTGAAATAGGGCGTTTATTCAGATTGGAGCAACTATACTTGTCCAATAATTCATTTGAACGTAATGTTCCAGCTACACTGTTGACTGCACCAACCTTAAGAGCCTTTCGCTGAATCGCAACAAGCTTGTAGGGACGATCCTACAAGAAGTTACTTCTCTGTTGAAGCTTGTAGATCTTGCTATTCACATTAACAGTTTCAGAGGACAAAATACCTCCTTCTATTGGTAATCTCACTTCTCTTGAAAGTATTTTTGTTATATTATTGTTAGAGATCGATGACTGGGAAGGGAATCATCTTCTTTCTTCGTCCCAAGACCCGTACCCTATCGGGAAATTGAGCACTCCCGGCTGCTATTGAGAAAGAAGAAGGTGATGGAGCTATTCCTATCTAGTTACGCGAGACCCACAGAAGGTATGTTTGAGAATGACGATAGCCAGACTTCATCACAGATATTGTCGACCCAATACTTTTTATGGAAGAGGAAAATGAAGTGCATAGTCCAACATATGCAAAACAAAGGATGGAGTGCATGGTTTAGTGGACAAGTTTGGAATTGCGTGCTCCTTGGAGTCAGCACAAGACAGAATGACTATCTCAGAGGTTGTTGCTGAGCTGCAACGTGTTGGCAACATCATTTTGCACCATGAAATCGCACTAGTGAGGTAAAAAGGCGTCGGTCCTCAAGTTTTAGTCTAATTTTCTATAAATAAATCGGATTTATTAGTCTCTGATTATGCTCTCAGGTGAGGCAGAAAAAGTGTAATGGAAGCACTTTCGTGGCGATCATGACGACATATTTTTGGTGGTAGTAGCAAAGAACGAGAAATGTAATATGGTATTGCTTTTGAATTTTTGGCTATCTGCTATAATTTAGTAACTTGGAATAATTTTGTGTCTAAGTTCTAAGAAATCTAAGTTTAGCACTTTGATGTGCGGAAAGCATGGGCACCTCTGTCTAAGTTTAGCACTTTGATGGGCGGAAAGCATGGGCACCTCTGTCATCCTCCCCTGTTTTATTTTGCTTCAAGCTTTGTTTGAGCTTAAGGCTTTGGGAGGGTAGACACATTCCGTTTTATCTAAGCACGGTCATGGTTATATCATATGTAACTAAGTTTATTTTTACATGTGCAGGCTGGTCTGATTCCAATATGAACTTTTCCACACCTAACAGAAGCAATATATGCTTTTTCATTTCTTAATAACCAACCAATAAGGACTTTTCCAGTCACTCCTGATGTCTAAAAGTATGTATAAGCACATTATTTTTTTAGTCAAACCAACTCAAATACTAGTCAAAAACTCACTTTTCCAGCCAAAAGTATTATGTTCATACCACAAATAGGTTGTTTATGTTTTTGGAGTCGCACATAATAATTTCGAATATCCAACACATAAGTCTATGTTTATTTTATCAGCCAGAGAGAATTTCAAAAATTAAACAAATGATTTTCGAGAAGGTATTCAGAAAATAGAAAACAATTGTCCCTCTTATTACAGTCTTACGCTAACACAAGTTTCCTTTCTGTTTAAGAACGAAATAGAAAATGAAAACTTGTTCACTTCAAGAATTAGGGGCATGGTCACTGAGATCAGATACATAACACCACTTCTACTTGACTATATTCAAACAAATCCATATTTAAGGCTAGGGTATAGAAGAACAGGAGGAGGAACAACACGAGTCATGCCCATAAAAGCAACCCTTAAATAGTCGATAGAATAAGATATATCCATGTGTCAACATATCTTCCTGTCTTTGAGGATTCAGATGCATTTCAGTGACCGACTTGAACAATGCAGTTCAGTTAGTACATAACAGTTTTGATTATTATACCTACATGTCATAAAAATGGCCATTTATCTTTTAATTACTCCGTATAATCTTATTTAATTAACACCCCGAATTTTCTTATAATATCTGAGCATTTAATGGCACTAAATATCCATAAATAACAATAATAAATACTTCAATTTAGGGTTCACAACGGCCCCTTAATTATCCTTAAATTCAAAACGATAGCGGAAGCGTAACTTAAACATGTCTTGGTAGATAACAACCCTAACCATCAATGTACTTCAACTTACATCAAATAAATAAACGTACTTAAACTACTAAATACTGAATCTTCAATCCACCGTCTTTCTACGGCTGCTTTCCTTGTCTTGTCCTTCTACTTAAATCCTGAAAACAAAATTTATAGAGAAGGGATGAGCGAACGAATGCTCAGTAAGTTCATACGTGGCCTCTCCGGTTACTAAGGAGAGACGACCAGAACGAGTACTATGAATAACTTTACAAAGATAGGTTCAGTTACTTTTGGATTCAAGGCTGCAGAACAATACAGTCTTATTACTTTTAAGATTTTACTTTCAAAGGATTATGGCACTACAATCCAATGGGATTCATTCAAGTTTCCGTCAATTCCTTGGTAACGTACATTATAACCTCAATGGCAAAGGTACAATTTGTACACCTAGCTTCTTCAGCCAATAGTGTGGGTCGTAACATATATGGTATCCACACACATATGCTCGGGGTCTAGAATCATCCTTGTAATCAGACAATTCCTGAGAGAAGGCATGTGATCACTCATGCAATCCCTAGTTTAAGGACGAGTCTTTTCTAACTGGACTGTCCGTCAATGTCTTTTCTAACTGGACATTGGATGCCTTAACGAGTAAGTGGTTAACTCACAAGTTAAAATTGAGAACATACCATGGTACAAGTATGTGATACAAGTTTCAAACTTCGATACTTAGTAGATCGATGGGGACATCACTAAGTATAGATTCTTTCAAGGAACGTTCAATAACGCAGAGTTCATTCAAATACTATCATGCCATAATGATAGCTAACTTTAGAAAGAAATACCGAATTCCAATAAACAGGAGTTCAAATACTGTAAGGAACGTAATCCCTTACCTGAATTGCTTTTCCTCGCAATCTCCTCTCTGTGCAAATTTACAAGGCACGGAGTAATTTACTTTAGTACTCTCTACATTGTTAACTATTTCTACTTAGTTAACTGAGAGATGCGGTTTAACTTCTTTACTTCATTACTTCTTTTCTTACGTTTAAGTTTCTGACTTTGATTTACGAGTCAGTCCTTTAACTTTGATATAATTGCAATTAAGTCCTCTAACTTTGGGTTAATTACAATTTGGTCCCTCAACTTTAGGTTAATTGCAAATTGGTCCTTCAACTTTAGTTCAATTACAATTTAGTCCTTCAACTTTGGATTAATTGCAGATTAGTCCTTTAACTTTAATTCAATTGCAATTTGGTCCTTCCACTTTGGATTAATTGTATATTAGTCCTTTAACTTTAATTCAATTGCAATTTGGTCCTTCCACTTTGGATTAATTGCAGATTAGTCCTTCAACTTTCCTTTAATTACAGAAAGGTCCTTGGACTTTGGTTCTGTTCATAAGGTCCCCTAAGTTTCTCTTTTCAATCACTTAGGCCCCTCTAACTTCAAAGGTTTCCTTTTTATTCCTTCTAACTTTAATTCTTTTCAGTTTAGTCCTTTTCCGTTAGGAAACTAACTGAAACTTCTAATCTTTTCCTTTCTCGTTAACTTTTTAACCTTCAAAGTCTTCCAAGTGTTTATTCTATTTCCTCAAGTTACTTTTCTAACTTGTTAACAATCCTTTTAACGATTTTGTTTTCTTTCCATTAGAACTTAACGAAAACACTAACTTTCCGTCCCAATTCTTAACATCTTTAATCAAGAATTAACCCCCAAGTTAGGTCACCATAGCCGAATCATACCTCATTATGGTTCATCGATTTTGATCAACCTTTTTAATTCTTACAATTTTTCTAAGTTCCCAAACATCAATTTTTATTCATAAATCGATAACACAATTCATTAAAATCAACAAAGCAATTTTTTCCAATGGTCTAGGCCATTCGGCCGAACAGTGTTATGGGGGAAATCCATATTTTTTTCATATTTTAATAATCCCAATTCAACCTCAATGATTTATATGTTCAATTCCCAAACATTGCATAATATAAATCAATTCAATTCAAGATTATAAAATCAATCTTAAAAATAAACTAGTATCAAGATTACTATATTTTTTTCATAGTATTTAGATCAACTTCATTAACCTTTTAAAATTTATCATTAATCACTAGCATGCAAAACCCAAATATTTATATTCTTAATTCATGCATAACTCATGATTTACTAATCCAAATTCAACGAAACAAATTTTGGAATATGAGGTTTGATATTACCTTGAGAATGATTGGATTGATCTTCCAAAAACTCGAAAATTTCCTCCCTCTTCTCCTTCCTTGGCCGGCGGCTATGCTAGGGTTGCTAGGGTTTGTTTTCTTTTTTTTTTTTTTTTGAGTTTATGATAATAAAGAATTCCCAAGTTGACTAACTCAATAATTTATACTTTGGATTTGATTCCTAATTGGGTTGGGTTTACTAATATAAATTTCGGGCCAATCCAATTTCCTTGGGCCCACTTCTTTAATTTACTTTATAACTCTAATTATGGTTTAATTAAATTAGTAAAAACCGCAACTTACATAATTAAAAAAAAAAAAATTCCGATTATTACATTCTTACCCCCTTAAAAGAAGTTTGTCCTCAAACTTTGACAATTCTTAATCCGAGAAGATGTCCGGGTACAATTCGCGCATTTCACTTTCTTGTTCCCATGTCGCTTCTCTTTCTGAGTGATTGCTCCATTGCACTTTTACATGGGGAACCGTACGCTTTCTTATGACCTCGTCTTTTCTGTCGACGATCTTGATTGGTCGTTCATCGTACGTCAAATCTGCCCGAACTCTTAACTGCTTGTATTCAATCACATGACTCGGATCATGAATATACTTCCTTAGCATGGAGACATGGAACACATTATGCACTCCAGCTAATACCGGCGGTAACGCCAATCGATAAGCCACTTCCCCGACCTTATCAAGAATTTCGAATGGTCCCACATATCGAGGACTTAACTTTCCCTTAATCCCAAAACGCATAACTCCCTTCGTGGGTGATATCTTTAGGAATACTCGATCCCCTGGTTGAAATTCCAGTTCTCGCCTTCTATTGTCTGCGTAAGATTTCTGCCTACTCTGTGCAGTCTGTAGCCACTTCCGGATCTGTTGTACTTTATCCGCCGTGACTTGTACGAGTTCCGGTCCACTTAACCTCCTCTCACCGACTTCATCCCAACACGCCGGTGATCTACACTTCCTCCCATACAACGCTTCATATGGAGCCATCCCAATGCTTGCGTGAAAGCTGTTGTTGTATGCGAATTCTACTAACGGTAAGTGTTCGTCCCATGCGTTTGGCCAATCTAACGAAGTGGCCCTCAGCATGTCTTCCAACGTCTGGATAGTCCTTTCCGACTGCCCATCTGTCTGTGGGTGAAACGCCGTACTCATGGTCAATTCTGTTCCCAATGCTTCTTGTAGGCTGTTCCAGAATTTCGAAGTGAACCTAGCATCTCGATCAGACACAATTGTGACCGGGATCCCATGTAACCTTACTATCTCGTCGATGTACAACTTGGCCAACTTCTCCAACGAATCAGTCTTCTTGATTGCCAGAAAATGTGCTGACTTAGTCAATCGATCTACTATAACCCATATAGCATCATACTTCCCTACCGTCTTTGGCAAGCCACTTACGAAATCCATAGCAATATTCTCCCACTTCCATTCGGGAATTGGTAATGATTGCAGTAACCCTGCTGGCTTCTGATGTTCACTCTTGACTTGTTGACACGTCAGACATCTATGCACATACTCTGCCACGTCATTCTTCATATTATTCCACCAATATGCTTCCTTTAAATCCCTATACATTTTAGTACTTCCCGGATGTACAGAGAACTTCGAGCAATGAGCTTCTCTCAGTATCTCTCTCTTGATTTCATCATTGCTTTGCACCCACACTCTCTTTTGGTATCTCAGAATTCCATCTTCCCCCATATGAAGATCTTTGGCTTGCCCCTTTCCGATTAGAGCTTCTCTCTCCTCGTCTAATTCTTGTGCCTCTTTAATTCTTCCCAACAATGCAGGTTGTAATGTCAGTCGAGCCAAATACCTGTTTACTTTTACTATCAAGTTCATCTCCTTGACATCCTTCCATATGCTTATCCCCTTAGAGATCAACGTCGCCAACATTCCGTGATTCTTCCTACTCAAGGCATCTGCCACCTTGTTGGCTTTCCCAGGATGATACAATATTTCACAGTCGTAATCCTTGAGAAGTTCTAACCACCTCCGTTGTCTCATATTCAATTCCTTCTGCGTGAAGATATACTTAAGGCTCTTGTGATCTGTAAAAATCTGGCATTTTACGCCATACAGATAATGTCTCCAAATTTTCAAGGCAAACACTACTGCTGCTAACTCCAGATCATGGGTCGGGTAGTTCCTTTCATGTACCTTCAACTGCCTAGATGCATAAGCTATTACTTTCTCATTTTGCATCAGTACACAGCCTAATCCTTTCAACGACGCATCACTGTAGATAACAAAACCTTCCGTCCCTGTCGGTAGTGTCAATACTGGTGCAGATACCAGTCTATTCTTTAATTCTTGAAAACTTCGTTCACATTCTTCTGACCAAACAAACTTAGCTGCCTTCTGCGTCAGCTTCGTCAATGGTCCAGATAACTTCGAAAATCCCTCTACGAACCTTCTATAGTAACCAGCTAAACCCAAGAAACTTCTTATTTCGGTTACCGTTGTAGGCCTTTCCCAATCCATTATTGCTTCTACCTTCGTCGGATCCACAGAAATTCCTTCTTTCGACACTACGTGCCCCAAAAATGCTACTTTCTCCAACCAGAATTCACATTTCTTAAATTTCGCATACAATTTCTATCTCCTCAAAATCTCTAGCACTATTCTCAAATGTTCAGTATGCTCCTCCTTTGTCTTCGAGTACACCAAAATATCATCAATGAATACTATCACACATTTGTCTAAGTACTCTTGAAATATTCTATTCATCAACTCCATGAATGCGGCTGGTGCGTTCGTTAACCCAAATGGCATCACGACAAACTCATAATGCCCATACCTCGTCCTTAACGCTGTCTTCGCCACGTCCACATCCTTAACTCTCAGCTGATGGTATCCGGATCTAAGATCAATCTTTGAAAAGTAGCATGCTCCCCTCAATTGATCAAACAAATCATCAATTCTTGGCAACGGGTATTGGTTCCTAACCGTCACCTTATTCAATCCTCTATAGTCAATACACAGTCTCATAGATCCATCTTTCTTCTTCACAAATAGTACCGGTGCGCCCCATGGTGATACACTCGGTCTAATCAACCCCTTGTCTAACAATTCTTGTAACTGCTCCTTTAGTTCTTTCAACTCTGTTGGAGCCATCCTGTACGGTGCTCTCGAAATAGGTGTGGTTTCTGGTACTAAGTCAATGGAAAACTCTACTTCCCTCACTGGTGGTATACCAGGTAAATCCTCCGGAAATACGTCTTGAAATTCATTCACGACTTCAAGGGACTCTAACGTTACTCCTTTTTCTTCTGTTTCCTATGTGTGCCAGAAATCCTACACATCCTTTTCTCAACATTTTACGGGCCTTCATCACCGAGATTAAGCCTATCCTCTTCCTCGGCCTTGAACCCACAAATCTGTATTCCTTACCTTCCTCTCCTAGGAACGTCATTATTTTCTCCCGACAGTCCACTTTAGCTTGATGCAAAGCCAGCCAATCCATTCCCAATATTATGTCGAATTCTGACATCTCTAGTTCAATGAGGTCGATATTTACGCTCGTGCCTCCTATCCCTAAGGTGCAGTTTCTATAAGAGGTAGTAATGGGGATAGCGTCTTTAGTAGGTGTATCTATTACTAAAGGTATCTCTAATTTCTCTGGGTGTAGTTTTAACTTCTTAGCCACAACATTACTAACTACTGAATGAGTAGCGCCAGTATCTACTAACACATAAACATCACGGAAATTTAATTGCATTGTACCTGCTACAAGGTCGGCATTAATTCCAGCTGCTTTTGCGGTCATGGTGTACACCCTACCACGGCCTCCACCATTTCCTCCCCCGTTGTCTTTATTTCCCACAGCCGATTCATCCTTCTTAGGTTCTGGGCACTTCCACTTTGGGTGTCCCACCTTCTTACAGTTGTAGCACTGCCGTTCCTTATACCAGCAAACCTCTGACTTGTGAGCTCCATCACAAATGGTACATTTATCATAACTGGTGAAACCTTGGCCCTTGCCCTTGTTCCACTCACGCTTGTTGTCATTAAAGTTCCGACCATTTCCACTATGGCCGTTGTTGGAGTGTTTATTCCCATGACTGCCCTTATCTCGACTGTCATCCACTGCCTTCCTCTTATTATTGTTGTGATCCCGACCACCCTTGTTTCCTTCCGACTTTTCAGCCACTGCCTTGCCTTTCTCTTCCCGTCGGTTACGGTAGTTATCCGACTCCCATTCTACTATCTTGGCCCTGTCCAGCACCGCTGAATACGTAGGCAGAGCCAACGGCGTGATTCTGTACCGAACCCTATCACTTAATCCCGCTTCAAGCTTCTTGCTTTTTGTTCTTCAGTATCGAAGAATCTTGGTGCAAATTCTAGTAGGTCAGTGAACTTCTCACCATACTCCGCTACAGTCATACTCCCTTGTACTAGGGTCAGGAATTCCGTTATCTTAGCATTCCTCGTGCTTGCAGGATAATAATTTTCGTTGAAAATAGCCTTAAATCTGGTCCAAGTAAAGGCTGCATCACCACGAGCCACAGCAGCTCGCTTTTCCGCCTCCCACCATGTCTGAGCCTTACCTTTCAACATAAAGGTCGCAAATACTACCTTCTGCTCCTCAGTACAGTTCAGAGTCTCGAATATTCTTTCGGTGCTCTTAATCCAGTCCTCGGGTTTCTCTTTAGCAGTGTCCGAGAATGAGTCCGGATTCCTCCTTTGAAATAGCTCCAACGGATCACGTAATGGAGCTTGTGGTGGTGGTTGAGCAATTCCAGCAACAGTTTGACCTATTCCAGCTACTGTCTGCGATAGTGTCTGCAACAGGTTTACCAGGGCCGGATCCAACTGCCCGCCTGCATTACCGGTGTTGTCATTTCCCTCACCGTTCCTGTTATTTCCGCTTCTGGTATTCATCTGCAGATTTACTTTTACTTTAGAACAGGTTCGTGCTCTAGCAACATTCATCACAATACAATACGTGCAGTATTCATGGTATACTTAACTTATTCTTTTACTAACGGGTACTTGTTAGTTTTGATTCATGTTCGTAGGTCTTTTGTACTAGACCATTATTCAGATGTGGTTAGTTTACTTAACCTTCCTTCTCCGGTTCAGGAGTTTTCATACTTCATAATTTACAACCGTTTTACTTGGTTGATTATTATTTCTTTATTTCACTAGTTTTTATTACTTAACTAGCTTTAACTTATTCCAATGGTCGTCTTATTTCGTACCATGGTTACGGAGATTATTTCAAATCACTCCGATGCTTTCCCTTGTCTTTTCTCGACAAGTTAACTTTTGTTTACACAACAATAGTAAATTCAAAATTTTGGGTATTTAAATTAAATAATTAACTTTATTCAACTAAGGTGTGAGATTTAAACATCCCAAAATACACCCAAAATTCAACTTTAACATAAGAAAATTTCTAACTGTATTACTCCACTAATAATAAAGTAAAAGAATCTATTCTTATAACTATCTGTCATTAATTGCATCACTTCCCACAGTGTGCGTGTTCTGCTGCAAGTTGGTCATATTTCTCTTGCAATTCTAACTTCTCAGCCCAAATCTGATATCCTGAAGTCCTAAGCTCTTCCTCATAAGCTTCTTGCTCATCTATCTTCTTTTTCAGTTCATTATTTTGTTCTATCTCATCCACCAGTTGTACACTGATTCGATTCCATTCGCGGTTAGCTCTAACCATATGGCTTTCTAGGATTTTGACCTTCTTCAGCTGTACTGCTAACTTTCCTTCCACACACATTATATCCTCATCGCGTTCTTTGATGACATTCTGTAGACTGCCGACTCCTCGAGTCTCCTTCCTAAGCTCTCTTTTAGCTGAGCGAAGTTCCTTAGTTAGCTGCTTAATAATTCCCTCTTTAGCTTCTATTTCTTCCCTTAGAGTGGCACTGTACCTTACCGACTTCATGGGTCTCCTCGGCATGATCCTACACACACCAATAGTAAACTTAATTAGTACATAGCCCCAAGATTCCATTATAACATATTAATAGAATGTAAATAGACATACAATGAATAGATTCCTAATTCCCCAAGTATATTCATACTTTATGTACACTCTTAGTATTATTCATAGAGTTAGACTTTATCACTTGAACTTCCTCAAGTAAGATCTTATTTAAGTCAAGTACTAAGTTCTCCCATTAGTCCTAACTTTCAGTTTTCTCCCATAAGACCTAAAGCCATTGCTCTGATACCAACTGTAACACCCCGAATTTTCTTATAATATCTGAGCATTTAATGGCACTAAATATCCATAAATAATAATAATAAATACTTCAATTTAGGGTTCACAACGGCCCCTTAATTATCCTTAAATTCAAAACGATAGCGGAAGCGTAACTTAAACATGTCTTGGTAGGTAACAACCCTAACCATCAATGTACTTCAACTTACATCAAATAAATAAACGTACTTAAACTACTAAATACTGAATCTTCAATCCACCGTCTTTCTACGGCTGCTTTCCTTGTCTTGTCCTTCTACTTAAATCCTGAAAACAAAATTTATAGAGAAGGGATGAGCGAACGAATGCTCAGTAAGTTCATACGTGGCCTCTCCGGTTACTAAGGAGAGACGACCAGAACGAGTACTATGAATAACTTTACAAAGATAGGTTCAGTTACTTTTGGATTCAAGGCTGCAGAACAATACAGTCTTATTACTTTTAGGATTTTACTTTCAAAGGATTATGGCACTACAATCCAATGGGATTCATTCAAGTTTCCGTCAATTCCTTGGTAACGTACATTATAACCTTAATGCCAAAGGTACAATTTGTACACCTAGCTTCTTCAGCCAATAGTGTGGGTCGTAACATATATGGTATCCACACACATATGCTCGGGGTCTAGAATCATCCTTGTAATCAGACAATTCCTGAGAGAAGGCATGTGATCACTCATGCAATCCCTAGTTTAAGGACGAGTCTTTTCTAACTGGACTGTCCGTCAATGTCTTTTCTAACTGGACATTGGATGCCTTAACGAGTAAGTGGTTAACTCACAAGTTAAAATTGAGAACATACCATGGTACAAGTATGTGATACAAGTTTCAAACTTCGATACTTAGTAGATCGATGGGGACATCACTAAGTATAGATTCTTTCAAGGAACGTTCAATAACGCAGAGTTCATTCAAATACTATCATGCCATACTGATAGCTAACTTTAGAAAGAAATACCGAATTCCAATAAACAGGAGTTCAAATACTGTAAGGAACGTAATCCCTTACCTGAATTGCTTTTCCTCGCAATCTCCTCTCTGTGCAAATCTACAAGGCACGGAGTAATTTACTTTAGTACTCTCTACATTGTTAACTATTTCTACTTAGTTAACTGAGAGATGCGGTTTAACTTCTTTACTTCATTACTTCTTTTCTTACGTTTAAGTTTCTGACTTTGATTTACGAGTCAGTCCTTTAACTTTGATATAATTGCAATTAAGTCCTCTAACTTTGGGTTAATTACAATTTGGTCCCTCAACTTTGGGTTAATTGCAAATTGGTCCTTCAACTTTAGTTCAATTACAATTTAGTCCTTCAACTTTGGATTAATTGCAGATTAGTCCTTTAACTTTAATTCAATTGCAATTTGGTCCTTCCACTTTAGATTAATTGTAGATTAGTCCTTTAACTTTAATTCAATTGCAATTTGGTCCTTCCACTTTGGATTAATTGCAGATTAGTCCTTCAACTTTCCTTTAATTACAGAAAGGTCCTTGGACTTTGGTTCTGTTCATAAGGTCCCCTAAGTTTTTCTTTTCAATCACTTAGGCCCCTCTAACTTCAAAGGTTTCCTTTTTATTCCTTCTAACTTTAATTCTTTTCAGTTTAGTCCTTTTCCGTTAGGAAACTAACTGAAACTTCTAATCTTTTCCTTTCTCGTTAACTTTTTAACCTTCAAAGTCTTCCAAGTGTTTATTCTATTTCCTCAAGTTACTTTTCTAACTTGTTAACAATCCTTTTAACGATTTTGTTTTCTTTCCATTAGAACTTAACGAAAACACTAACTTTCCGTCCCAATTCTTAACATCTTTAATCAAGAATTAACCCCCAAGTTAGGTCACCATAGCCGAATCATACCTCATTATGGTTCATCGATTTTGATCAACCTTTTTAATTCTTACAATTTTTCTAAGTTCCCAAACATCAATTTTTATTCATAAATCGATAACACAATTCATTAAAATCAACAAAGCAATTTTTTCCAATGGTCTAGGCCATTCGGCCGAACAGTGTTATGGGGGAAATCCATATTTTTTTCATCTTTTGATAATCCCAATTCAACCTCAATGATTTATATGTTCAATTCCCAAACATTGCATAATATAAATCAATTCAATTCAAGATTATAAAATCAATCTTAAAAATAAACTAGTATCAAGATTACTATATTTTTTTCATAGTATTCAGATCAACTTCATTAACCTTTTAAAATTTATCATTAATCACTAGCATGAAAAACCCAAATATTTATATTCTTAATTCATGCATAACTCATGATTTACTAATCCAAATTCAACGAAACAAATTTTGGAATATGAGGTTTGATATTACCTTGAGAATGATTGGATTGATCTTCCAAAAACTCGAAAATTTCCTCCCTCTTCTCCTTCCTTGGCCGGCGGCTATGCTAGGGTTGCTAGGGTTTTTTTTTTTTTTTTTTTTTTTTGAGTTTATGATAATAAAGAATTCCCAAGTTGACTAACTCAATAATTTATACTTTGGATTTGATTCTTAATTGGGTTGGGTTTACTAATATAAATTTCGGGCCAATCCAATTTCCTTGGGCCCACTTCTTTAATTTACTTTATAACTCTAATTATGGTTTAATTAAATTAGTAAAAACCGCAACTTACATAATTAAAAAAAAAAAATTCCGATTATTACAAATTAAACTCAGGTTAGATCGTTTTCACAACATAGTCATACGTATGGGCTGGTGGTCTATTGCTTACAGTTGGCTGATGTCATTGCTGAACTCACACTCTCGTTAGAGGCAGCTCAGTGCTTTCCTTGTACATCAAAAAAATTAAATTTCTACTCAACTGATTATTTTTAATATTAGTGATAAAATTCAGTAGTGGAAGACTTGATTACATATAGTGGAAGACTTGCTTACATATAGTGGAACACTTGATTACATAATACTCCTCCGTCCCAGAAGGATAGTCCACTTTTTTTCGTTGTTACTATGAGGGAACTTTGAGCAGTTACAAATGCTACTTATAATTATGTTAATGTGAATCTAAAAATTGATATTAATAGTATTTATAATGGTGTATCAAGAACAATTTCAAAAATTTCATTAGCATAATTAAAAGTAGCCTTAATTATTACTCAAAGTTCTTTAATAAAACCCATAAAAATAGAGTGACTATCATTCTAAGACATTTCTGAGACAGAGGGAGTATCTTTTAGTAGTGGAACACTTGATTTGATAAGGTTTCTACACAGCCATGTACTTCTCTAGTCTCTGTCATTTCTATTACTTTTCTACTCCCTCTCTGTCTCATACTAACTGTCTCATACTAAGACTAAAGTTCTTACTTTCCTTTTTAATTTATCTCAAACTAAGGTTCTTAATGCTTTATTACCTAAAATGAACAACGGGACCTACTTTTCATTCTCACAACAAAAACTTTTTACCCACTTTCTATCTCCTATTTTCTCCTACTTTACTTTTAATAATCACAACATTTACATGTTCTCTCTCCTATTTTCTCTTACTTTACTTTTAATAAGCACATAACACTAGATAATAGGATTAACACCATACATGGCCTAAAATCTCGAAATTTTGATAGTTACATGGTTAATTCAACTTTCTCCTTGTTGACATTTCTTAGTAATCATCCAATACGCACATCAATTTCTTATGAAGTAGTGTAATCCGTACCTCAATTTCTATTTAGTAACTCACTTTTCCAGTCAACTGTCTTTTAAGTGTGGCTGCTGAATAATTTCACACGACACATAGTTTGGATACATTTCAGTCAGCTATCTATAATCGGGGTATATCTCACACCTCAATTCAAGTCTAATATTCCAACTTTTAAGTGAGCTAAGAACAAATTTCACACCACAAATAGATTGGATAAATTTCTTGAGTCACATTTAATTTGACAAATATACACACAAATAAGTAGGATAAATTTCTTGAGCCACATATAATTTGACAAATATCCACACAATTTCTTTAAGGTTATTAGGGGGTGTGCTTAGAAGTATGGTTGTGTATAACACCACTCTTTTGAAAATTATTACCTCTAAGAATCACATGTTTATCAATTTTAACTCCTACTATTTTACATAAAAGAAAAAGACACCCAACATTATTTTTTATTCCTGGCAAATTCAAATATTACCATGCGTAGTTCTCTACCCACATCTAAGGAAAATTTGTTTCCTTTGCAAACAATGATGACTTTGCATCTTAACATGATATATACCTCAATCAATATTCAAGTCAGAGCTTATGCATGCATGCGACTAGCATTCCCTTCGTTTCGGAATGATGTTCCCACTTTTATTGTTGTCAATTTGAAAGAATTTTGAGCAATAAATTTAGGTAAATTTAATTACCATAATGAAAATATGTATATCTAGTTATTTGTACACCATTATATATATAATCAATACACAATTTTTTGATTTTTAACTGAGTAATTAAATAAAACTAAAAATATTGCTCAAAGTTCATTCAAAACAACAAAAAGATTGGGAATATCATTTGGGATGGAGGGAGTAATACGTAGCAACCTTTTTCGATTGTTTGCCTCTTACTGCAAGCATAAGGATACTTGTGAATAGTAAATCTAGTTTTCTAATGCATACAATCAATACCGCTTTCACTACTGCGGTCATAATTGGGATTCATTTTTCCCTGAGCTCAAATTTGGGATCAGGCAAGAAGCAACCATCTTCTAGCGCAGATCCTGAGCTCAAAAGCATGTTGATCCAGATGAAGCACCAGCTAGATCAGCAGGGCAAAAGCACATCTTTGATAGCCGAAGCTGTGGTGAAGATGCAAAAGGAGCAGCAGGCATTATCTGAGAGGGTGGATTCAGTATCTCCCATTCGTCCCAGGATCCTTGATTTTGGCTCTGGTTCCTCGATATTCAATGAATTTATACCAATGAGTTCAACAGCGAACACAAAGGCCTCATCTTCAATGGGAGTCACATCTTCTATGATGTCAACATCTGTAGCTCCTACAATCTTTGATCTTACAGGAGAGGGAAACACTTACACGTCCCCCACGCTCAATGTGTCAAGTGCATCTCAAGATGGACCCATCTTCACTAGCAGCACGATCGTTACATCTTCAGCCGGCAATACACAACCGTTTGGTAACTTTAATTTTGCGAATTCTTTTGATAATATTGCTCGTACCACTAATCCTTTTGCAGGTAATTACATAGCAAATCAGCTCCAAGAACTGAGAGACTTGGTAATGAATGTACCTGGTGTCACTCCGCCTATTCAGCAAGTCTCTCCAACATGTTACAATCAGTCACGCTTCATCCCAGCTATTGCTCAAATTGACATCCCTAAAGGCTTCAACATCCGAAGTATGAAGTTGTATGATGGAAGCAGCGATCCTGAAGAGCACATTGCCCATTATCAGGAGAAGATGGAGATCGTCAGAGTACCTTTGCAGTATAGGGAAGCTTGCCTTTGCAAAGGGTTTGGCTCAACATTGGTTGGACCTGCATTGAAGTGGCTGATCCGTCAACCGCCAGGATCTATTGGTTCGTTTGCCCAACTTGTCAACATGTTCAACAATCAGTTCTCCTGTAGCAGACAATTCGAGAAGCTCACTAGTGATCTTTACCGCATCGTTCAACAACCCAATGAGGCCTTGAAAGATTACGTCAACCGCTTCAACAAGGAAGTCTTGGAGATACCCAGTCTTGATATGGCCACGGCAACGGAAGCATTTAGAATGGGTCTGAAGAAAGATTCCCCGTTCTATGAGGAATTGGTGATGAATCCCTGCAAGAAGATGGAAGATGTGCGCAACAGGGCTTTAAGATTCATCAGACTTGAAGAGGACAAGGTGCAACAGTCAAAGATCTCCGGGAAAGCTTCAACTTATGACCATCCCGACAGGAAGATTGAGTCATCTCACCAGAGGCAGCACAGATCCAGACTCTATCACAGAAATGATTCTGATAAGATCAATTCTGTGGAAGATGAAGATCAAGATGATACTCTATGTCCTAAAATAACTGATTATTGTTTTTCTGTTGATGTTGCAGGAATCTTGTGTGCAATGAACAATCTTGGGGACAAAGCAAGATGGCCCAGGAAGAACGACAAACCTTCAGGATGGAAAGATAAGTCTAAGTGGTGTGCTTACCATGAAGACTTTGGACATCTTACTGAAGATTGCATCGCCTTGAGGAAGGAGGTGAGCTACCTGCTTTCCAAAGGCTATCTTAAAGAAATCCTCAGTCACAGGAAGAACAAAGCAGAAAACAAGGAAGCTGTCCCTGAGAAACCACTTTCTCCTCCACCAGTAACTAAGGTAATCAATATGATTAGTGGTGGTTCTGATATTTGTGGTACTTCTTATTCTGCAGCTAAGCGACATGCCAAGGGCTCCAAGGATGAAAGGCCTGGAAATCAAAAGAAGATTGCAAAGTCAACCTCTCAAGATGTCATCATCTTCGAAGAAGAAGATCGGGAGAATGTTCTAGATCCTCATCATGATGCATTGGTCATCGCTCTCCAGATTGCAAATTGTAAGGTGAGGCGGATACTTGTAGATGGGGGCAGTTCTGTGAATCTCATTACAATTGACGCCTTGAAAGAGATGAACATCCCAATGGAAAATATAGTTAAAAGAACTTCGGTTCTTGTGGGCTTCAGTGGAGAAACGAAAGATACTCTGGGAGAAATCATGCTTCCAGTATATATTGAAGGTGTAAATTCTATGGAACGGTTTTGTGTGATCGACTGTGCAATGAGCTATAATGTGATTCTGGGTAGGCCTTGGATCCATGCTATGAAGGCAGTACCATCAACTTATCATTAGTGTGTGAAGATGCCTACACCTTGGGGAGTTGTTACAATCTTCAGTGATCAGCAGATGGCAAAGAATTGCTATATGACATCCATGAAGGCGTCGACATCTCCGAGGCAAGCATAGCAATTACAGAAGAAGGCACGTCAAGTCTTGGAAGCAAGGGAGCATGATGTGAAAGAAGTATTATTGGACCCTTCTAGCCCAGATTTGAAGGTGCTGATTGGACAAGATATACCGGCTGAACTTGAACAAGATCTGATGAAACTTTTAAAGGACAGAATCAAGAGTTTTGCCTGGAAACATGAAGACATCACAGGGATAAGCAGAGATGTTATAACTCATAAGCTCAATATCGATCCATCCTTCAAACCAGTTCATCAGAAAAGGAGGAAGTTTGCTCAAGAGAGGAACCAGATCATCAAAGATGAAGTTGATAGGCTATTAAAAGCTAAGATGATTAGGGAAGCAGAATATCCAAAGTGGTTAACTAATGTAGTAGTGGTGGAAAAAAGAGGTGGCAAATGGAGAGTTTGTGTCGACTTCACGGACCTGAACAAGGCGTGTCCTAAAGACCCCTTCCCCCTACCACACATCGACACCTTGGTTGACTCTACCTCGGGGCACGAGATATTAACATTCATGGACGCATCTTCCGGATTCCAGCAGATCCAGATGGAACCATCTGACCAAGAAGACACCGCCTTCATAACACCTTCAGGTATATATTGTTATATTGCTATGCCTTTTGGACTAAGAAATGCAGGTGCAACATATCAGAAACTGGTCAACATGATGTTTAAAAATAAAATTGGACACACCATGGAGGTATACATCGATGATATGGTAGTCAAGTCAAGAAAAGCCGAGAACCATGTTCGAGATCTTACTCAAGCCTTTGACATCTTGGATGCATTCAACATGAAGCTGAATCCAACAAAGTGCAATTTTGGTATGAAGTCTGGAAAGTTTCTGGGATATATGGTGACACAAAGAGGCATAGAAGCTAGCCCAGAACAAATCAAAGCCATAATCAACTTGGCGTCACCACAAAGCGTTAAAGATGTTCAGAGATTAACCGGAAAGGTGGCAGCACTTAACAGATTCATTTCCAAGTCCTCTGAAAGATGCAAGCCATTTTACGACATCTTGAAGAAGAATAGCAGGTTTGAATGGACACAGCAGCATGAGAAAGCTTTCCAAGATCTTAAACAGTACCTATCCACACCTCCATTACTGGTCAAACCTGAAGAAGGAGAACCACTGATTGCATACTTGGCCGTTTCAGAAACAGCAGTTAGTGCAGTCTTAGTCAGAGAGCAAGATGGTAATCAGCATCCCATTTATTATGTAAGTAAAACTCTTCTCGATGCGGAAACGAGGTACTCCCATCTTGAAAAGTTAATTTTAGCTTTAATTACTGCTTCAGTCAAATTGAGACATTATTTTGAGACTCATGTTATATATATTCGTACTAACTATCCTATCAAGAATGTTATGAGAAAACCAGAGATGTCAGGTAGGATGGCGAAATGGTCAGTCCAACTCAGCACTTATGATATCAAGTACGAACCAAGGACGGCGATAAAATCACAAGCCCTTGCAGATTTTGTGGCAGATTTCAGTCCAAACATACAACCTGAAGTAGAAATAGAAGTTCAACAGCTTCAAGATGGTGACACCTTGGCAGAATGGACGCTGTACACTGATGGAGCATCAAACATGAGAGGAACAGGTCTTGGAATTGTACTGAAATCGCCACAAGGGGACATTATACCTCAGGCTATTAGTTGTGATTTCAAAGCTACCAATAATGAGGCAGAATATGAAGCTCTCATCGTGGGATTAACTGTGGCACTAGATCTTAACATCAAAGTCATCCAGGTATATTGTGATTCTTTATTGTTAGTCAATCATTTTAACGGATCTTATGCAGCAAAGAATGCAAAGATGACATCATATTTAGGAGTTGTGAAGATCTTAGCCAGCAAATTTCAAGTTTTCAAGATTGACCAGATTCCCCGGGAAGAGAATTCTCAAGCAGATGCTCTAGCTAACCTTGGGTCCGCCTTCAAAATCTTGACTCAGACCAATATACCTATTATCCATGTCAACATTCCTGCCGTAGAAAGATTGGAATTATTCTGTGTAGATGATGACATACAGGAAACTCAGGTCGAACCATCTTGGATCTCACCAATAATCAAATATCTTCAAGATGGTACCATTCCACCACAGGAGAAGAATGCAAAAGCATTTAGGGTGAGAAATGCAAGATACTTGTTAATAGATAATGTTTTGTTCAGAAAATCTTTTGCAGGGCCGTATCTAAGGTGTCTCGAACCTGATCAAGCTGCATCAATATTAAAAGAACTTCATGAAGGCTTGTGTGGAAATCATTCTGGGGGCAGGAGTTTATACACCAAAGCACTCAGGATGGGATATTTTTGGCCTACCATGCGTCAAGATGCGGCAGACTATTCTAAGAAGTGTGATTCTTGTCAAAGACATGGCGATATCTTGCATCAGCCAGCTGAAATGATGCATCCTATTCTATCCCCTTGGCCCTTCATGACTTGGGGAATGGACATTGTTGGGAAACTACCTAAAGACCCTGGAGGAAAGGTGTTTTTGTTAGCAATGACAAATTATTTTTCAAAGTGGATTGAAGCTGAAGCTTACGTTCAAGTTCGTGATAAGGAGGTCATATCATTCATAAAGAAGAATATCTTCAGCAGGTTTGGTATACCTTCCGAGATAATATGTGATAATGGTTCTTAATTTATCAGCAAGAAGACCCAAGATTTTCTCACAAGGTGGGGAGTCAAGATGGTCACATCTTCACCGGTGCATCCCCAAGCAAACGGACAGGCTGAATCTAGCAACAAGATCATTATTTCCAACCTAAAGAAGAGATTAAATCAAAAGAAGGGAAAATGGGTTGAAGAATTTCCTTTTGTCCTATGGGCTGATAGAACAACACCCAAGAATGCAACGGGCCAGACTCCTTACTCTCTAGTTTTCGGATCAGAAGCGGTCATTCCTGTTGAAGTCGTCGTCCCCTCGGCAAGATATGGATTATTATCTCCTGAGCAAAATAGCATTATCTTGGCCCAAGATCTTGACACCATTGATGAAATAAGAGATATGTCGAGAATCAGGATGGCGGCATACCAGCAAAGGGTTGCTAGATCTTACAACAAGAATGTCAGATTAAGAAAGTTCCAGGTTGGTGACTTGGTGCTAAGAAAGGTCCATCAGAATACAAGGGAGCTCAATGCTTGCAAGTTGGCACCAAAATGGGAAGGACCTTATTTAATAGAGGCAGACGCAGGAAAGGGGGCATATTGGTTGTCAACCTTGGAAGGTATAAGGATCCCAAGATCTTGGAATGCTATCCACCTTAAAGCATACTTCATGTAAGTTTCGAATTATCATTCAAATTCAGGAAGACAGGTACGCTTTTAATACAAAGTCATTTCAATTATTTCTTTTTAATTTATATTTATCAAACTATTACTGACTTAGGCATCGGAGGGGTGTTAGCTAAGCTAACACCCAATCCTAACATGTTTCTGTCTTGAAAGGAAACTTAGGACAACCACTCTGATATACGTACCACTTAATGACAAAGATATCAGCATCTTCTCAAGCTGTTAACATCTTAAGGTAATGACTCAGGTATGTTTTAACCTTAAATTAATTCCCTTATTATTTACTTCAAAATTATGTATACAAAGTTTACTCTTATTAACGGAAACAATATAATTCAGAGATGTTGGGTGATTAACATATTTTGGTTTTTCAAGAAAGTAACATCTATTTTTTGGAAATTTTAATAAAAACAACAAGCATGAGACTGGCCATCTCATCTTCAGTTCAAGGTACTTAATCCCTTCAAAAGGTTTAAAGAAATTAAATTTCTTTCGTTTTAAATTAAGGTTGATACACCTTCGCCTGGAGCGCAAGATTTCGATAATAATTAAGGTGAGGAATGGGCACGTATGTTTATATGTACGCACCCCCCATTTCCACTTAATTAAATATTGAACTTAAGATATTTTCAAATGGTTATGGCATGTTCATGTCATCTAAAAGTCAAAAGGTTTTTTGATATTTTCATATCAAACATAATATTATAAAGGTCGTAACACCTTACGCAAGATTGTTACAACTTGAACTACATAGTACTAACGTACCTATCAACAAAAAGAAAAACTACCCTACCTAGTCAGAGATTGATTACCAAACCATCTTCCTAAACTTGCATAATATTGGTCCAACCCAACATCTGAAAACCTAAAACTACTTGTCCTTGACCCTTATGGGCCATTACATCCAAAATACCAAAGAAGTTCAGAAAAACAGAAATTGTCTTACAACTTTTCGGGACGCAGCCCATCAAAACCCATTGTTTAAAAAACCAAACATTGTTCAAACTTACCTTCAGGCATTCACCTTATCTTGACCATCTTCCTTACCTTCTATCACTGGAACCGCAGCACTGGAAGAAACCTCACCAACTTCAACTGCCTCACCATTAAGCCTCTTCAGGATGGTCTTCTCTTTTTCCAAGTCCCAAGCCTCATGTTTACCTTCATGGAATTCTTGGATCATTCTGATCTTGATTTCTACCATTCTCTTAGCTGCAGACTTGGTAAGAGCACTTTTTATCTCTTCAACTTCAAGAATATTAGCATCCTGAATCGATGAGATTCCTTGCTTCAGATCAGCAATTTCTCCGGAAAGGTCAGCCATTTTATTCTCATAAACTTTTTTCTCTTTCTCCCAACTCTCCTTATCTTCTTTAGCTTCTCTTTTCACACGAAATAGTTCACTCTTTAATTTCTTGTTGGCATCTCCCAAAGCCTCAACTTGTATTTCTACACTCCCAAAAGCCTGCGTAAGTGCAAAAGATAAGTTAAAGTTTGTACTGATAAAAGCTTATGACTCAAAAAACAAAAATGTACCTATACTCACACTTGAAGAAAGAGCCAAGAACTTCTTCTTGATCCCATCCACAGACAAATTACCAAAAGCTTCAATTTCAACAATCTCCTTCCCCTCATCAATTGCTTTCCTCTTCTTTAGTCTTGAACTGACAGTAGCAACATCTTGGATCTCCGTCTTTGGAACAACGGGAGGCTTATCCACTGGATTGCTTGAGAGATCTCCAAGGAAGTTATCCAGGTCATCAAAAGAAATTTCCATAGTTGGCTTTGAAACTACACAACAAAAGTAGAAATTCGTAAACATATGCAAGGCAGAAGTTTAAATTAAAATTTTTAATTTATACCTGTAGACATGTTATCCTCCTCAGTAGGGCCAATGATTTCTCTGTTCCTGAAACTCCTATCCTCCTCGGAAAGGCGGAAAAACGAAGCAATCTTGGATTCTGAATCAATCTTAGGAGGAAAAAGTTCTTCCCACTTGATATCTGCAATAAATGGAAAAATCAACAAGTATGAAGATGCAACAAACTCAAAAGACAAATATTTTACAAAATTTACCTCCCCTGTTCCACTCTTTGACCAAATTTTCACCACCTTCCAGTGAAGCCCTCTCAACAAAGAAAATTTTCCTTTCCACCCTCTATCACTCACAGATGCTTTGGGGACCATTAAACCCTTTTTTGGCTTTTTCTTAAAAACAAACCTTTTTGACCCAAAAGATTGTAGGTCATAGCA
Source organism: Campanula takesimana (assembly GCA_026119855.1). Lineage (NCBI taxonomy): Eukaryota > Viridiplantae > Streptophyta > Magnoliopsida > Asterales > Campanulaceae > Campanula > Campanula takesimana. The sequence continues at coordinate 621,951 of JAOWBW010000545.1, forward strand.
AATAGCCATTTCACTCAAACCTATATTTAAACCTTTCTCTCGATTCACTCTCAAGATAACATCAAAAACTCTCCAAGTCATGGGCATCATTTGAACAAATGCCAGTTGGGTTTTTTCAAAAAACTCAGAAACCAAAGGGGGAAAGGGAAAAGCAAACCCTAGAGCAAAGAGATACTCGTAAAAGCAAATCCAAGACTCAGAAACAGAATCGGCTCTTAGAGACACATCAAAAGGTCGGAAAACAGTTTGATTAGGGAAACATTTGCGAGCTTGCAGGGCTAAAATCAAAATATTGTTGAAAATACATATCTCGTCATCAGGTCTAGCAAGTAAACCCTCAGAGACAAAGACATTAGGATCGTCAGGAAGGATTTTCGAACTACCCACGTGAGAAGATTTTAATGTCTTCTTCATTTTTTCGATTGAGAGATTTTTGCAGAAAAGGAAAACTTGAGAAGAAGAAAGAAAGAAAAGAAATACCTTGATTCCACCGTCTGAAGATTATGAGTAGGAGGGAGGTAGTTTAGTGGGATTTTATGATCCTAAGAGTCCTTAGGATTCTAGACCCCTCTTCTCCCAAGACACAATTGAATGATGCATTGGGTCGGAATTGCCGGTTAATTAACCGTCCCATCACAGCACGTCTTTTCAGAAACTTATCTTCTCCTTATATTAATAAGACAAGTTTGGGGGCAATTGTTGTGGATAAAAATTCAAGTTTTCTCCATCTTCGTTCTCCTTCAAGATTGTGATATCTTGAGCAACATGTATATTTAAAATTATTAATTATATCTTATTTAATTAATTAATATTTGCAGGTGTTCAATATCATATAGCACATGTGGATAAGTTACTCAACAACCCTCAATGGCATCATTGACCACGTCTCCTCTCCTTGAAGATAGAATCCGAGATTATAGGAGAGTTAGTTAGTGGTATATCGTCAAGATGGAGACATCTTGATCAAGATGCAGACGTCTTCACCTCTGGCAGAGTTCTCTACAAGAAGACCAAGTCAAAGAGATAGATTCCGGGTTTTTAGGATAGTTTGTTATCTCAATTTGTTTAGGACTCTTGTTATCTTATTTTCTTGTATAAATAGAGTCTTGGAGGTACATAAACACACAGGCACTCACCTTCTGTAAACCTCCATAGCTCGAAAACATAAAAGATCAATACAAACGTTTGGGAAGGAAGGTGCTCTTAATCACCTCCCGAGGTTTTGTGCCGGCGAGATCATTGTCTCTAGGGCTTTCCTCGTTACATCTTTGTGCAACTTATCAATTCTTTAGTTTTAATTCCAATCATCCCTCCTTTAATTTTTGATTTCAACTAAGATCATACTCTATTGTTTTTTCTACCAAAACAGTAATGTTCTGGAATCTATTGGGAACCTATTGGTCTTGAATAAAGTCTCTTTATAACAACAGATTAAAGGGTACAATACCTACAAGTATCGGCAATTGTTGAAATTTGACTCTAGTGGACTTTTCTTTAAATAATCTTACTGGCAGCATACCAAGAGAGCTTCTCGGGCTTACGTCACTTTCAATATCAATAAATCTTTCTCGTAACCACTTGTCTGGATCACTTCCACAAGAAATAGGAAAGCTTCATGGCTTAAGTCAGTTGGATTTGTCCGAGAACGAGTTGGGTGGTGAAATCCCTAGCAGTATAGGTTGCTGCAATAACCTGGAGTATTTTCAGCTGCAGGGCAACTTCTTTTATGGCTTGATACCTTCAACATTTGGTTGTTTAACGGGTATACAGTACCTTAATCTTTCCCGTAACAACTTCTCAAGAGAAATTCCGAAATTCTTGGATAAATTCTCCTTGAACTATCTTAACTTGTCCTTCAACAACTTTGAAGGCGAACTAACAATTGATGAGTTTTCACAAATGCTGATGTCTTCATGGTTGCGGGAAACAATAGGCTCTATGGAGGCTTGCCTGAGATTGGGCTACCTAAATGCATCGTTAAGGAGGGAAAGAAAGGTAAAAAGATGTCACTTGCACTCAGAATAGTGATTCCAACAATCTGCTTGCTTGTGGGTCGGGCTTTGGTATCATATTGGTTAGCGCTCCAGCACAACCATTAGGCTTATCTGTACTTGACAATATAGAATAACAGTACTGTTATTTTTGGTATTCAGACACTTTTTTACTCAACTAAGTTATGAGTAATTATATGATGCTGGCAATCATAAGAGCGGCGTTCTTTAATGGTTCCTTCTAAATCATGAATGTGCTTAAGACCACATTCCAATTTACATAAGCAGCATTATGGGTTTCAGTCATTAAAGGCTGGAATTGTGTGTTCTGTGGAGTCCGGCAAAAGACAGAATGAATATTTCAAAGGTTGTTGATGAGCTGCAGTGTATTACCAACATCATTCTACAGTGTATTACCAAACTTTTATACCTATGCTGATATCATATTAATCCTACTCAAGGCCCTTCATCTCCATGACTAGCTAACTATCAATAAAAGTTATAGCTGCTAACTCAAAGCTTCTGACCCGTACTTTAGTTTAAGTATGTAAAATTTCCCATACAAGACACCTTTATTCCGGGGGCAAATTGCCAATTAGTTACCTGAGTTTGTCGTCAAGTTTCAATTAGTTACCCAGTTTGTGTTTCGGTCAATTTAGTTATTGAATTTGTCTTTTTGTTTCAATTGGTGTAAAATCCGTTTGTTTGTCAAAAAACTAACGAAAATTGATGAAAAACGTAACAAAGTTCTTTCAAAATTGCAATGATCACCCCTAAAGTTTAAATTATTCCATTACACCCCTAAACTAACGAATGTTAAGAGCTATCTTATTTCTAACCAACAACAATAACAAGCCCAAGTCCGGCAACCACGATAACCACCATGCCCGCCACCGGAACCACCGTAGTGCCACCATGCCCGCCATCAGAACCACCGCAATGCCACCACGACGACCAGTGCAATCTTTAAATCAAAACCAACTGCAGATCTGGGTTTCTAAAACATGAACAAACCCAGAGCGAACCAACCCAGATCAAAGAAATCAGCTTAAAAAAAACCGCAGAAATCAAAAGCAAATGAAACGGAGGAATCTTGAAAGTGAACTGGATTTAGAAATTATTTCAATCCAATCTATTTATTTTGAAAGAAATCAGCTTAAAACGCAGAAATCACCACATAATTAGACAAAAATCAAACCTAGAATTGGGTTCAAAAAAAAAAAAAGAAAAAAAAAGGAACAGATCTGTAACAATGGCGTCGGCGTCAACGGATATCGGCAATGGCGTCGGCGACCTCGGCGGAACACGGCAACGGCGTCAACGGCTACCTCAACGTTCAACGACCAAACTGATCTCACCTGGGCCTCCTCCGATTTGAAGCCAATCGCACGGAATTCGCCCGATTTGATGGTGTTTGGCCGGAGAAGAAGCTCTTGCCGGCGGGGACTTATTTTGGTTGGTTCACCGTGTACACGTTGATGAGTTGGCGGTCCCTCCTTGGCTCATCTTTGCCGGAGTCGGAGAATTTGACGGCTGCGGAGGGAGAGGCCGTGGGCTGGAGAGAGGGAGAGAGAGAGAGAGCGTATTTGTTAACGATTGGAGGGGGGAAGGGAGGGAGTATATTTTTCTGGAAAATTTATAAGGGTGAGGCAAACTGAAATAATATAAACTATAGGGGTGATCATCGCAATTTTGGTAAAAGTTTGTTACATCTTTTCATCTATTTTCGTTATTTTCGTTAAGTTTTTGACGAACTAACTAATTTTACACCGAATTGTAACAAAAAGACAAATTCGATAACTAAATTGACCGAAACACAAACTGGGTAACTAATTGAAACTTGACGACAAACTCAGGTAACTAATTGGCAATTTGCCCTTATTCCGGCTTCTAATGGTAAAACATATTTTGATCTTAAATTCCTGGACTTTAGAGGCTTGAATTTGTTTTCTTACTTGTTAATACTCCCTCCGTCCCAAAATAATCTTCCCACTTTTTTCGTTGTTCTGTGAACAAACTTTGAGCAATAATTTTAGGCCGATTTAATTGTCCTAATGAAAATCTAAAACTTGTTATTGATAGTATATTTGATGATGTATCAATAACAAGCTTTAGATTTTAATTATATATTTGAATCAACTTAAGATTATTGCTCAAAGTTCTTTCATAATCACGACGAAAAAGTATATGGAGATCTCTTTGGGACGGAGGTAGTATGACGTTATATTCTCTATATACTCCCTCCGTCCCACCTCACTTGAGACCTAAGAGGTGGGCACAATAAGTAAGGAAAAAAATAAAGTAAAGAAAATGTGTGGTAGAAAATGAAGAGAGAGAATGAGTGGGGTAAATAATAGTGTTGGTAGAATAAATTGAGCGGTGGAAAATGAAGAGAGAGAATGAGTGGTGGGGTAGTTTGAATATAAAATAATAAAAAGATAGTTATTTTGGGGAGTCTCAAGTGAAGTGAGACGGACCAAAATGGAAATAAGTCTCAACTGAAGTGGTGGGACGGAGGGAGTATTGGTTAATGTATCTGTGATCGGAAGTCCTTTTATCTTGCAATCATGGTGACAAATCATGATGTGGTGTTAGCAAAGGACAACAAATGTACTAAGTTACTGCTTTTATATGTGTGTTTATCAGACATTACTTAGTAACTTAGCATAAAAATCAGGGGCACAGAGCATAGGCACCTCTATCAACCCCCACCCCCTTTTATTTTGTTCAAGTATTATTTGCACTTGAAAAAATAACACTCCCTCTATCCCAAAATGATGTTCATACTTTTTTCGCTGTTATTGCAAAAGAATTTTGAGCAATGATTTTAGGTTGATTTGATTGTGTAGATACCCCGGGGGGGGGGGGGACCACGGCTTGGCTAGAGCGCGTGAATTACCTAGGATGTCTAATTGATTTTAAGAGTCGCCACCCACGTTTTTGAGGAACGTAAGAAAACCTAATGTTTATGAGCCTAAGTTTGATTTACGAAAACAGAGATTCTTTGGGATGAGGGGTTCGGGGGTTAGGTTACGAAATGGGAAGTACTTAAACACCCATTTCGCCCGAGCAAAGTCGGTCTTGTTTGTTCATAATTCACTTTTAAAGATAAATGTGTTCTTCCTATTAAAATGATGATGAAAAGGGGTTTGAGATTCAAAATGTAGGGAGATGACTCCTAGGCCAATTCAATGTAATGAAAGGACCATTGGTGTCATGTCCTAAATGGTTTTTGGGTGATTGCACATTTGGTTGAAGAAGAAGAAGAAGAAGGAGGAGAAGAGAAGTGCTTAAGACATTTACCTATAGTATCCTTCAAAAGAGAACCTCTTGTAAAGCCTTGAAGAAGAGGTTGAGTACTTTTGTTGAAGAAATCCCAAAGGAAATGTCTAGGAAAGAAGTGAGTAAAAGGTCTAAAATGATGATTTTCAAGGTCCTCCTCCAATGATGGATTGGAGGGTTTTTATAGTTGAAAAATGACTGTTTTTTGGAGCCAAACGGAGTCTCCAAGAAATCTTTCCCGGGCAAAATCATGTATAATGAGCAAGGGAGAGATTCTTGGGCAGAATCTGTAAATAACACGCCCCAGAAGCGCGCGCATCCCACCTAGGCGGCGGAAGGGGCGCGCGTCTAGCCTCAAGGGGCGGAGGCGCGCGACTCTGAGAAGCAATTTTTGACAGAATGGACTAGAAAGTTAGAACTGTTATTCAGTTTAGTCCCGGGACGTAACGGAGTCCGTCTGGAACTTAACCAAAGTAACAGAAACTAACTGTTGGTCCCAGAAGGGAAACAAGGGTATGAAAAATGCTAGAGGGGGGGTGAATAGCGTTTTTAAAATTCTTTTCAAACCCTTTTGCAAAGCAATGGCAAATGCGCACGACTTTTAGTTTGGCTAAGTATAGCGCGCAGCAAGAGTGTGAAATGCACAGCGGAAGTCTTAAAGCAGTCACTTATGCGCAGGGAGTATGCGCAGAAGTGTAAATACGCACGCACTAAGTTTTAGCTAAAAGATAGGCGCAAGATGGATCTAAGGCAAAAAGCTCACAAACACACTTAGAACGAGGCAAGACAATCTACAAAGATCAAACAAAACAATATATGAGTATAGCTTAAAATGTAGAATGAAAAGCACAAACAATAGACAAGCTATTTGGAGAGGTTCGATCGGGAAAAGATCTACGTCCTCTACCAAGATGGTTAGTCTTGGATTTCTAATGGAGATCTTATTATATGAGAGAGTTTACAAGATACAGCGAGGTAGAACAAAACTAACTCAAAGATCTATAATCTATGAAAGAACAAAATCCTAGACAATAACCGGTGTATCTCTAGAAGTAAGATCGATGAAATCAAAACTTCAAGAGGTGTGTGTGTGTATCAGAAATATGGGATCTTTAAATCTATGAGATGGAGAGCACAAGATTCTGGTGTTACAAAGGCTTTATAGGATCTGGGCTAGGTGAAGTATGAAGGTATGAAGGTTGATCTTAGAAATCTGGAAATCTTGTAGGCAATCTTCAAATCTTCAAAGTTTCTCTTTGGAAGCAAATCTTAAGCAATTCTCAATTAACACACCAGCATCTTGGAAAAAAGGGATGAGCATGCTATTTATAGCTGAGCTCCAAAAACTAGCTGTTGGGGAGCAGAGCAAGGACTATGTGCTTTCGCTTTGTGATTGGCGCGCAGCTGTCCTTTATAGCCGTTGGAGACATCAAGTTGACAGCTTTCAAAAATCTTCAAGAGTGACAGCTGTCTTCAGATTTGAATTTCAAACAAGGGGAGCGTCTCCATCTTCGTGTGTGCTGAGTGTTCTAGTTTTGTCGTTTGTCCACATCAGCAATTTTGGCTCATTCAAAAGCGTAGCTTGCTGAGACGCTTTCCAAGCTTCATAAGGTAAGGTCAGAAAGTGAGAATTAAGGCATGTCTGAGTGCGCATGAGATTCATGCGCATGGAGTGCGCAGAAGGTGATGCGCTGCGCATGAAGGGATGCGTTACGCGTGAAAGGGGTGCGCACCATGCTTTGCCTTTGCTCTATTTACCATGAAATTATAGCTTCAGCCCTAGATACTAAGCCTAGTCTATAAAGAGGACTTAGCTAAAAATTAAGTTTACAAAACTTCTTACATAGGGTCCTAAAGTCCTTAAAATAAGCACATGTGATGGTATCAATCAATTCTAACATAAGTAGGAGGGTTAAGTGATAAGCATACCCAACAATCTCCCCTTAAATGATTGATTCCATTACCTATTATAACAAAGGCAATTCATTGTACTTGATAATAACATGTTCATAAGAATAGAAAATGATAAATCATGTCTCAAGTCAATGTACACACTAGCCAATGCTATAGATTTCTAGTCTATCCAAAAGAAATTAACTTACAATATAGGAAAGATAGAAATATCACTCAGAGCATACAAATAATATGAGTTTAAGTTTAGTATGCGTTTAAACTGAATGTTTAAACATCATGCAATAAAATATGAGCTGTTAAGGATATACGCATGAAGTTTATAAGATATGCAATGTTCCACAAACGAACAGTTTGAATTGAACAAGGTTTTGTGAAAGTGCAATGATGCATTCTTCTCATTAAAACTTGAAAGGTAAGAGTTACAGGGTACAAGTTTTACAATGGAAGAAAAATCAAAAGCAGAAGACCTTGCGCATCAAAAACTTACAATTACGCAGCAAAACGAAAATATTACAAAGTCTAGTCTATATGAATTCGCTGCAGTGCTTCGCACATCTCATTCTGCAAGCTGGTAAACTTGTTCATCAACTCAATATTCAGTTGCTGAAACTTGGCGTTGTATTCTACCACTAGATTCACATGAGTCCTCATACCGTCGCGCATCAGTGCATTATCTCTCTGGATATCTTCAGAAATCCTGTTAAAGCAATTTTCAAACGCCCCCATCTGATTTCCAAAAGATTGAAGGGACGCAGCTATGGAGTCCTGAATTTCTTTCTGCGCATCAACCAAAGTCTTGGTTAGCTCTACCTGAACCATGTTCTGACTTGCTTGCATATCTAGCATAGCCTGATTCATTCTTCCATTGAAAGTATCACTGAACTGAACTAAGCAGTCAGTCATATGAGATTTGAGCGCATCAATAGAGGAGGAGCTGGAGGCAGTAGGCGCAAAATTGTCAATAGACTTGATGACTTTGGCAGACTCAATCTGAATGATTTCTGTGATGGTTTTGGCTAAGGAAAACAAAGCTTCATTCAACCCATGCACAGAGGGGATCTTAGTGAGCGCAGAAGAGATTATGTCGAAGTCATGCTGGATATCTTGGCGCAGTAGATCAAAATCTTGAGAGTGCGCAGCACCAGAACCAGATGCATGCGCAGCAGCAGAACCTGAGGGAGGAGGCATAGCTTCAGAACTGGTTGCCTTTGTTACAGAACTCTCCCCCTTAATGGCACAATCAATAGCCTGAAGGAAACTGGCTTGCGCATCGAGCTGTGTAGACTGCGCGTCCAGTTGCTCTTGAATCTTAGTTTGCGCAGTGACCACCTGAAAGTACTGGGTTTGCACAGCAAATTGATTAGCCTGGATAGTCTGGAGCATGGGCAAGATTTGACGCATGTCAGTTGATGAACTAGAGGGATCTGAGGGAGCAGTGGCTGGAGTTACAGCAGGAATAATTGGAGAAGTCTGTGATGCTCCAGTAGGTTGCATAGGAGTGACAGCAGCAGCAGGAGGCTCTTGCGCATGAACTGGAGAGTGATGCGCATGGATAGGAGAACGATGGACCTCATAATCTTCTGAGCTCGAGTCTTCGCCATCTTCAACTATAGGCGCATCCTCATAAACAGTAGGATCAGGCGCATCATGAGCAAAACCTTCACCATCAATAAAGACTGGTGGGGCTTGCTGCGCAACGTTCCTTTGCGCAACAGAAGCAAGTCTTGCTTCCCTTGCTGTATCACGCGCAGACTTTTCAGAGCGCGGACGAGAATGCCTTGGAGGATCTGATTCAATATCAGATAAATCTTCCACAGTATGGTTTGAGGCACGTTTCTGGGTAGCAACCTTCTTAACCCGGCACTTGGGAGTAGACTTCTTTGCAGATAGTGGGACTTCATCCTCACTAGTAGTATTATTGCGCATGGGCTTTGCAGTCTCCTTTTGCTTCTCCCGCTGAGATTGAGCAGCCTTGGAAGTGCCAGTAAATTTGGAAGGGCTGATGAGAGGATCATTGAATGCACCTTCAAATTCATCTTTTTCTTGAGGCGCAGGAGGAGGAGTAGAGGCTCGTTTTGTCTTAGGCGTAGGAGGGGTAGATGTTCGCTTTGATTCTGGAGCAGTAGGAGGCTCAGCATCAACATCAGCTTCTACTTGGACGTCTTCATCAGACTCATCCAGTAGGGTTCTTGATTCCTTTGCCTTTTTCTCCTTTTTGTCTTTCTTCTTAACTGGCGCAGCAGCCTTGGCTTTTCCTTTTTCTTCAGGAGCAAGGGCCTTAGTCTTCTTTGCTTTCTTAGGAGGCTCAGGGTCCGAAGTAGCCTTGCGCTTCGGAGTTTGCGCAGTAGGCTCTTTAATGGTTATCCCAGGCGCATCAGTAGATTTGCTGGCCTTATTCTTCTTGTGCAAAGGCGCATCAGCAGCAATGCCCTTTCCTTTCTCTTTGTCGCCTACTTTGCTTGGGACCGGCTCAAAGAAGGATTCAATTTCAGAATCATAGTCAGTTGAAGATGCCTCATAAATCTCACCACTAGATACAGGAGGCGATCCTTGATCTTCAGGATGAATATCTTCAAACACTTCAATGGGGTCAGCAGCCCAGTACATGCAGTAATCAAAGTTGTTCACTTCACGACGGAAATTCTGAAGAAATACGCGAGAATACATGCGCGTGGAAGTCACATCAACTTTAAGAGAGGGGTCATCTTCCACCAGTTTGCGCACTGATGGGAATCGCATGAAGATGGCAGTTAGAATTCTGCAATGCGTTTTGTACTTGGCTGGTTTCTTTGGATCAGCTGCCTTCTTTTTGTAGACGCGCACCCAACGCACTAATTCATCAAAGATGATTTCAGACCAGCTTAACCTCTTCTTTTTGTAAATGGCAGCGCAACACATCCATTGCTTGCTGATGAATGTTGACTTGTTGCCATTTTTACAGTTGATAGTGTCACCAATGAGAGTACAGAGGTGGAACATCAATTCCCCAAAATCCTTCCTATCATGGTTATTGTACTGACCAACCAGAGTAGGAATCCTTATCAGCTTCTGCGCAACACTGTCCTGCACATCCTGAGGTATCTTCTTCTTATTGCACGCTGGTAAACCCATCGTCTGTCTGATATGCGCGTAGTTGATAGTTATAGAAACTCCACGGATAGAACTTTTGAGACAAGGAACTGAGATGTCGTCGTACATTCGTTCAATTTCTTCTGCATTGCTGAAGAACTCGTCGATGTAAGATGGAAGAATAAAGTCCTGGCCTTTAGAGAAGAGAGGCAAAATCCCAGATTTGTCCATGATTTCAACCATATAGCGTCCTAGCGCATCCAGTTTTAGGTCTTCCACTTCAAGTTCCCATCCAGGAATAAAGTAATTGAGATTCTGCGCAAAACAAAGGTGGAGAATTAGGTCTGAACATGCGCATGGAGAGAAGCGCATGCGCATGAGCAATATGCAAAGCGCATGAACTAGACTCTATACTTAGAAAAAATAGGAAATGAAAAGGGTAAAAATGTCCAAAACAAACAATTTTTAAACCAAACGCCTAAAGATGGCGCGAAAAGCAGAAACACAATCAAGAATCATATCAAGGCTTGTCATATGACTATTCATCAAGAACACGAAGAACATGTATTGAATACACGAAGAACATAAAAATGTCAAAGTGCTCCAAAATGCATAAAAAGCACATCAAAATGTTCGTAATGAAAAATCACACACAAACAAGTAAACCATAACAACAATATCATAAACATACAACCAAGATCTGAGAAAAACCGAAGAGAATTCAAAAAGACAAAATATTCAAAATTTTCACAGAAAACACATCAAATGATCATTGATCGTAAAACAAATTATATAAATGAAAAGCTAATAGGAAATCGAACACGTAGCATCAAATAATTTGAAAAACGAGCAACGAAACATAGAGAAATCAGAAAGGGGAAAATACAGACCTTCGAACTCATTAATGGCGGAAAACTAAAAGTTTGAGATTGAAGTTCTTAGCATTTGTAGATCCTCTTGCTTCTTGGAAGATGAAGTGGATGATTTCTTGGGAGCCATGATATATAGATAAGTTTTCAAGGAAAAGTAGAGATTGAGTGCAGAGAGAGAGAGAGATGTCAGAAAGAGAGGAAGGCAGTTGAGGAGAGTTTGAGCAGAGGAGAAGTGAGGAGAGAGACGGTGGAGTAGGTTTTAATCATCAAAATGGATGGTGACGTCATGCGCGCTGACAACAAGTTGGTGAAAGTCAAGCGACTGAGGCGCACGCGCAGGTGAGGCGCATGCGTGAATGACGTGGACCAATGAGGAACGCGCGTGAAAAAGCCTAGCCGCGCGCGTGTGTCAGTCATTTATGGTCAAAAAGAATCTTTTCCTATTCCATCATAATCAGCACACAATGAGCATTAAATGCGCGTCACTCAATGCCTTTGCATTAAATGAGGTGGGACGTGCGCAGAGGGCAGAAAGGTAATTTCCCAAAACAATTCAAAAAAATAATGACGAGGGAAAATAATAATTACACACGTACCCTTGCGAATTATACTGAGTCAGGAAGTCAAGGACCTAAGTGAAACTATTGAAAAGAGAACTTACCTTAGGTCCACGGGTCATGCGCATGATAGTTATGCGCAGCAATGTATTGTGCAGAGTTTCTATAAAGAAACAACTGATTTACCTTATGCGCATAGCTAAGGGCGCTTCTTGTGCGCAGGCGCATGATGAATATCTAACTTAGAAATTTATCACAAACAAAATCATTAGTATTGACAAATTATATTGACAAAATTTAGCTAAGTTCAAGCATACCCATTTCACCTCTAAAAAAGATGAACCTCTTAGCATCAAGTGCTTTTGTAAGAATGTCGGCGATTTGATAGTCGGTTCCTACGTGTTCTAGATGTATATTCCCTTTTTCCATATGGTCTTTGAGGAAGTGATATTTAATGTCGATGTGTTTGGTGTTCGAATGCATGACAGGATTTTCAGAAACATCAATTGTTGAAGTGTTGTCGCAATAAATGGGACAATTTTCTTCTTTGATGTCATAGTCCACTAATTTGCTGCTTCATTCACAGAATTTGACAGCAATAGCTTCCAGCAGCGATATATTCTGCTTCAGTTGTAGAGACAGAAACTGCAGCTTGCTTTTTACTGGCCCAAGACACAAGTCGATATCCAAGGAAATGACAAGTGCCGCTTGTGCTTTTCCTGTCAATTGTGCATGCTGCATAGTCCGCATCTGAATAACCTACAAGTTTAAAGTTCGAATCTTTGGTGTACCAAAGTCCAAGGTTAACAGTGCTAGAGAGATATCGTATTATACGTTTCACAGCAATTAAGTGCGCTTCTCTAGGGTCAGATTGATAACGAGCGCAGACACAAACACTAAACATAATATCAGGCCTACTAGCAGTAAGATAAAGGAGTGAGCCAATCATTCCTCGATAAAGAGTTTGATCAACTTTTTTACCTTTTAAGTCTTTGTCAAGTTTGTTGCCGGTAGCCATTGGAGTATCGTATGCTTTGGCGTTCTCAAGTCCAAATTTCTTGATTAAGTCCTTTGTATATTTGGTTTGATTGATGAATATGCCTTCACTCATTTGCTTGATTTGAAGCCCGAGGAAGAATGTGAGTTCTCCCATCATGCTCATTTCAAACTTGCTCTTCATTAGTTTCTCAAAGCGCTTGCACAACAATTCATTAGTAGAACCAAATATAATATCATCAACATAAATTTGAACAAGTAATTTATGACCATTATGTTTGGCAATGAAAAGAGTTGTATCGATTTTACCGCGAGTGAAGCCTTTTTCGATGAGAAACTTGGATAGTGTATCATACCATGCTCTTGGTGCTTGTTTGAGTCCATACAAAGATTTCTGGAGTTTGTACACATGATTTGGAAATTGTGAATCTTCAAACCCAGGTGGTTGAGCAACATAGACTTGTTCTTGGAGTTCACCATTTAGAAACGCGCTCTTCACATCCATTTGATATAACTTGAAGTTCTTGTGAGCGGCGTAAGCTAGAAATAATCTGATAGCTTCAAGTCTTGGTACAGGCGCAAAAGTTTCATCGTAATCAATTCCTTCTTCTTGCCTATATCCTTGTGCAACCAATCTTGCTTTGTTTCTCGTGATAGTTCCATTCTCATCCATCTTGTTTCTAGACACCCATTTTGTACCAATTACTCCTTGATTATTTGGTCTTGGGACAAGAGTCCAAACCTTACATCGTTCAAATTGATTGAGTTATTCTTGCATATAAACAACCCAATTAGGATCTTGGAGCGCTTCATCAGCCTTCTTTGGTTCAATTTGAGAGATAAATGCAGTGTAAGCATCAAAGTTTGTATCTCTCCTTGTAGGAACCCCAACATGAAGATCACCAATGATATTAGTGATTGGGTGATCTCTAACTTCACGAACTTCGGGAGGTAAGTTAGGTTGAGTTGTAGTAACTTGAAGGTCTTCGATTGGCACATCTTCACCAGTATTAAAATCATCAAAATTTGGAGGAAGAACTGGTTCAGAATTAAAAGTGGGATTAACACCAGATGCAGCAGTAGACTGATGCGCATTAGAAGAATCTCCAGGCGCATGATTAGGTGCAGCTGAAGCTCTACTTGGTGCGCTATTGATAATGCTTTGCGCAACTGATGTAGATGGATTTCCTTGTGTTGATACATTCTGGTCTTGTGTATGCGCAGCTGGTATGTGCGCACCTGTCTCAATGGACTCAACAGAATCATCAGAAACATTTGGAGCCAAATGTGGTTCAAGGGGAGAATGTTCATCAAAAGTAACATGTACAGATTCAACTATCACTAATGTAGATCTATTGAAAACACGAAAATCTTTAGAATGCTTAGCATACCCAACAAAAATACCTTCGTCGGCTTTGGCGTTGAATTTACCTCTATGTTCATTTCCGTTGTAGAGGATATAACATTTGCAACCAAAGATTTTGAAGAACGCAATGTTGGGAGTTCTTCCACGCCATAGTTCATATAGAGTCTTGTTGTGACGTTTGTTGATGAGGGAGCGATTTTGAGTAAAACATGTAGTGTTGATAGATTCTTCCCAAAAGTACTTAGGCAATTTCGCTTCGGCTATCATCGTCTTTCCTGCTTCAATCAACGTCCTATTCTTTCTTTCCACTACACCATTTTGTTGAGGAACTCCAGCAGTTGAGAAGTTGTGATCTATCCCATGATCGTCGCAATATCGAGCAGCACCGTTGTTCTTGAATTCTGTTCCATTATCGGATCGAACACTAACAATGTCATCTTCTTTTTGGGTTTGGAGCAGTCTGAATAGAGTGGTGAGAATGTCGTAACAATCATCTTTTGAGATCATCATTTCCACCCATGTATATCTTGAGAAATCGTCCACCACAACTAAAGTATACTTATTTCTTTTGATGCTTGCAGTGGTAACTGGTCCAAATAGATCAATGTGCAGCAGTTGTAAACATTTTGAAGTTGAGGGATTCGTCTTGCTGGAGAAAGACTGCTTTGATTGTTTGCCTAGTTGACAAGCTGCGCATTTGTTGTCATCATGATCAGCAACTTTGGGGAGTCCTTTGACAAGATTGTCCCTGCTGAGTTTTGATAGACATTTAAAGTTCAAGTGACTCATGCGCTTGTGCCATAGCCAACTGTTCTCTCTTACACTTTTAGCTACAAAACAAAGATTAGTACTAGAGTTCATACTATGTAAATCAATAATGTAAATATTTGTCTTACGATAACCCGTGAGTAAGACAGCTCCAGTTTTGCCATTCTTGATAAGACATTGCGTTGAAGAGAAATGGCATTCTAATCCTTTGTCACAGAATTGAGATATGGATAATAAGTTGTGCTTGAGTCCTTCGACGAGAGAGACTCTTTCAATGCACACTTTGTCTTTCTTGAGCTTTCCATATGCTACAACTTGACCCTTGTTATTATCACCAAATGTAACTGAGGGATCTCTTTCTTCATGGACATCTTCTAATAAGGATTCATCTCCAGTCATGTGTCTTGAACACCCACTATCGAGAATCCATTCATAATTTCTAGCTTTTGAAGATCCATCCATGAAACAAAGAACCTGAAATATAGACATTTAAGCAGGTCCCCTTTATTCCTTTTGGGTCCTAGGGTTAGAAACTTTTGACAACCCACTCTTGCTTGACCTTAGGGTTTTTACGTCCTTTGGCATTGGCAGTGAATCGCAAAAGGCATTCCACGGCCTTGTGTCCAGAACAATCACAAATGGAACAATGATGAAAGCCACTAATCACATGAGTTTTCACAAACTCTTTAATTTTCTTAGGGATATCATTCTTCCTTGGGTCAGATGAGTCAGCCTTAACAAAATCTTTCTTTTGAAATTTTGGAGCACTCTTTCTAGGAGTGCGCATAGGGCTAGGATGCGCATGGCGGTGAGGCGCATGGCTCCTTGGTGCATAATGATCACTTGTAGAAGGAGCGCTCTTGGTTTCAAGAGGGATTTTGCTAGAGGATGATTCATCTGTAGCTATATCTTTCCCATTAGCTTTCCCAAATTGCTTCGTTGGGTAGACATAATGGAATGTTTGTCTCTTGACTTTTTCCTGTCCTTTACCCATTGAATTAGAATGTTTTTCCTTGGGAATTTCAAAAGTTTGCTGGTTTGTAAATTCACTATTTCTTTCAGCACAGACATCACATTTAAAGTTGTCACTATTTGATGAGAATCCCAAGCCACTTTTATCACCACTGACTTTTTAGGACTCAAATATATTCTCCATAGTGACACGAGAATTGGACCACTCATTTGTTATCTTTTTAAGATCAGTAATTTGAGCAACCAATTCATCGTTTTGAACTTTAAGAAGTGAGTTCTGTTCTGTTAGAAAAGAGTTTTTAACAGTAAGAGGAGTCATGCTCTTTATCTGCTCCTTAAAGAGGGTGAGTTCAGATTTAAGTAGAGATTTCTTGGTCTTAAGCTGGGAAATTTCATCACATGATAGTGCTAAAGCTTCCTTCATACTATCAAATCTAGTGATTACCTTTTCAGCCTTTTTGAACAATTTTTCTTGTTCAGCAATCACTTCATCATCATTGATTTTGGAGATTTGAGCAGTTGGTTCAACTTGAGGTCTAATGTAAGCTCCTTTTCTCAACTTGTTCCTTGCACTTAGATCGCATCGTGAGAATAACAATCCACCATCGCTTTGAGCCGGAGTGAGAAATCCTTGTTCCACGAGCTCGCTGATGGTTGGTCCTTTCTTCCTTTTCTCTTCTTGAAAACCTGCAGATTTCTTGATAGGTTTATTCAAGGCATTCATATCAGGAACATCTTTGGAGAAGTCATCATCAGAATCACAAGTATTAACTTCATCATCATTTGCCACCAAACAAACGAGTCCATCATCGGAATCTTCATCGCTCTCATCTGAGTCTGTTTCAATCCAAGTGTTCTGCTCATTTGCTGGTGCTGCTTCTTCCGCAACCATTCCCTTGTGACGAGTGAATTTGGGAGTGAACTTGGGAGTATAGCTGCTCTTCTTCTGCATATATTCAAATTTTGGAGTTGGGCAGCTTGAAGCAAAGTGTCCTGGTTTCCTGCAATTAAAGCAAACAAGATCTTCTTTTCTTTTAGAATCACTACTCCTCGTGAATTTTGGAGGAGCTCTACTGGTAGATCCTTGAAATTTGTTGTTTGAGCTGGGTCTTGAGAATTTTCTGAACTTTTGAAATTTCTTCACAAATAAATCGAAGTCTTCATCATCCATGTCCAATAGCTCAGAAGTAGAAATTTTGGGATCTGCGCTTTTCTTAACTTGAACTTGAGCTTGCGCAGGTGCTTCTTCTCTTTGAGCCACCATTGCAATGGACTTGGATTTTCCTTCAGTTTCACTTATACGTTGAAGTTTGAGTTCATAGACTTTGAGATTTGCATAAAGATTTCTAAGTGTCCATACATCCAAAGTTCCAGCGTCTTCTAGGGCGCTAGATTTATGTAGGTATCTTGATCCAAAAGCTTGAAGAAAATTGACATTTAAATCTTTGTTCGAAAACTTCATGCCAAGTGAAATACATAGATTGATAATTTCACAAAAGCGTTCATAAGTTTGTCTTAAGGTTTCACCGGGAAGTTGAGAGAAATTGTTGAATCTCTTTTGTACTTCATATTTCTTGTTTTCCTTGCACACGGTGTCTCCTTCTATATGTTCTTCAATAGCATCCCATAACTCATTGGCGGTAGCACAATGCATGACTTGTTGTTTCATAGCCGTGCTTAGAGTGCTTAGAAGAATGTTTCTTGCTTTACCATCATTTGCAACTCTTCTTGTTTCTTCCTCAGTCCATTCTTTCTTTGGTTTCTTGACAGTTGGTTGAACAGTATTTGTACGCGGATTTGGATTCGCTTTCATAGGAATGTTAGGTCCATAAACCACGGTGTCATGAAGTCTTTCATCGATTGAGTTGAGATGAGTTAAGATGCTGAATTTCCACACGTCAAAATGATCTTCATCAAAGACCGGAACGTGAGTGTAGTTAGCAGTTGCCATAGGTTTTGAGTTTGCCATATCGAATCGGCACCCAAGCTTTTAAGCTTGAAAAACTAAAATGTTTTATAAAGGTGTTTGCTCTGATACCACTTGTTGGTCCCAGAAGGGCAACAAGGGTATGAAAAATGCTAGAGGGGGGGGGGTGAATAGCGTTTTTAAAATTCTTTTCAAACCCTTTTTCAAAGCAATGGTGAATGTGCACGACTCTTAATTTGGCTAAGTATAGCGCGCACCAAGAGTGTGAAATGCACAGCGGAAGTCTTAAAGCAGTCACTTATGCGCATGGAGTATGCGCAGAAGTGTAATTACGCACGCACTAAGTTTTAGCTAAAAGATAGGCGCAAGATGGAACTAAGGCAAAAAGCTCACAAACACACTTAGAACGAGGCAAGACAATCTACAAAGATCAAACAAAACAATATATGAGTATAGCTTAAAATGTAGAATGAAAAGCACAAACAATAGACAAGCTATTTGGAGAGGTTCGATCGGGAAAAGATCTACGTCCTCTACCAAGATGGTTAGTCTTGGATTTCTAATGGAGATCTTATTATATGAGAGAGTTTACAAGATACAGCGAGGTAGAACAAAACTAACTCAAAGATCTATAATCTATGAAAGAACAAAATCCTAGACAATAACCGGTGTATCTCTAGAAGTAAGATCGATGAGATCGAAACTTCAAGAGGTGTGTGTGTGTATCAGAAATCTGGGCTCTTTAAATCTATGATATGGAGAGCACAAGATTATGGTGTTACAAAGGCTTTATAGGATCTGGGCTAGGTGAAGTATGAAGGTATGAAGGTTGATCTTAGAAATCTGGAAATCTTGTAGGCAATCTTCAAATCTTCAAAGTTTCTCTTTGGAAGCAAATCTTAAGCAATTCTCAATTAACACACCAGCAGCTTGGAAAAAGGGGATGAGCATGCTATTTATAGCTGAGCTCCAAAAACTAGCCGTTGGGGAGCAGAGCAAGGACTATGTGCTGTCGCTTTGTGATTGGCGCTTAGCTGTCCTTTATAGCCGTTGGAGACATCAAGTTGACAGCTTTCAAAAATCTTCAAGAGTGACAGCTGTCTTCAGATTTGAATTTCAAACAAGGGGAGCGTCTCCATCTTCATGTGTGCTGAGTGTTCTAGTTTTGTCGTTTGTCCACATCAGCAATTTTGGCTCATTCAAAAGCGTAGCTTGCTGAGACGCTTTCCAAGCTTCATAAGGTAAGGTCAGAAAGTGAGAATTAAGGCAAGTCTGAGTGCGCATGAGATTTATGCGCGTGGAGTGCGCAGAAGGTGATGCTCTGCGCATGAAGGGATGCGTTGCGCGTGAAAGGGGTGCGCACCATGCTTTGCCTTTGCTCTATTTACCATGAAATTATAGCTTCAGCCCTAGATACTAAGCCTAGTCTATAAAGAGGACTTAGCTAAAAATTAAGTTTACAAAACTTCTTACATAGGGTCCTAAAGTCCTTAAAATAAGCACAGGTGATGGTATCAATCAATTCTAACATAAGTAGGAGGGTTAAGTGATAAGCATACCCAACAATAACAGAAAACACTTAGAAGAGGGAGAAACACAAAACCAAGTGTGCAATCGGGGTGAGCGGTCCGAGGTGGGGTGTCTACAGAGCCCCTCGGCGGCGTGGATTGCGAAGCAAACGCGCCGACGAAAGACAGATATCCGCCTAGGACATCACCAAGAAAAGGAAAAGACTTGATAAAAGAAAGAATTTGAAATTGCGGAGGATAGAGGTGCGCTCCCTGTGTGAGCGGCTTTGAGAGATAAGGGTGCGCTCCCTGTGTGAGCGGCTTTGAGAGATAAGGGTGCGCTCCCTGTGTGAGCGGCTTTGAGAGATAAGGGTGCGCTCCCTGTGTGAGCGGCTTTGCCAATAGCGGGATCCGTTTGCTGGAAGCGGGACCTGTTTGCTGATAGCGAGATTTGTTTGCTGGAAGCGGGACCCAGAGGACCGTCTGCTGAAGTGCGGGACCCAGAGGACCGTCTGCTGAAGTGCGGGACCTAGAGGACTGTATGCTGAAGTGCGGGACCTAGAGGACCGTTTGCTGAAGTGCGTGACCTAGAGGACCGTCTGCTGAAGTGTGGTACCCAGAGGACCGTTTGCTGAAGTGCAAGACCTGGAGGACCGTTTACTGAATTACGGGACCTAGAGAACCGTTTGCTGAAGTGCGGGACCCGAAGGATCGTCTGCTGAAGTGCGGGACCCAGAGGACTGTTGCTGAAGTGCGGGACCTAGAGGACGGTCTGCTGAAGTGCGGGACCTAGAGGACCGTTTGCTTTGGATGGATGTAGATGATGAAGAAGCAGTGATTCTGTGGCTCATCCCGGACCAAATTGTTGTCGTGAGTCGTACTTTGACTGTTTGACTTTGACTTTTGATGGGGTACGGGCACAGTTGACTGCGGAGTGCTTTGTGCTGGGGATGAATTGTAAAAAACTGATCTTTGAGAAAATAAATGACGCCCTACTTTGAATGGGAGTTTCTATCTTATTTCAGTTTTTAGACATGCCTTAAGGGCGGACCAAATTAATGTGTGCCCAGCTGGGTGTTTGCTGTTGTCGTTTGAGCTTCCCTTGTTGCTGGGATTGATCTTTTCTGCAGGTTGAAGGTGCTGGAATACTCGGGTTCTGTTCTGAACTGATAAAGGCTATTTTTGGAGTATTTTCTACCTAAGACGCGGGCGCTTCCTCTCTTGTATACGGGAGGCGCGCGCCTTGTGAACTGGTGTCGCCTCTGGGAGGCGGAATTCAGGGCCTGATATTTGCTGACCAAAAGATCCCCCAACAGCTATAATATCAGCTTCTGGTCGATAATTCGATTCCAACAGCCTTTTTCTGCCATTTTGAACACCATTTTATTGCTCAATTTTGCTTGTGATCTTCATTCCCATGGCTTCCAACCTTTTTAGTCTTGGTACCGAGGTCGTCAAGAGTTACGAGAAGGATTTGTCGACATTTGTTTTTTCTTTCAAGACCCATCCCAAGAATGCTTTCATCAAAGATTTCGGATTTCGAATTCTTTTTACTTTGCGAACATTGAAGCCGGATTGAGATTTGTTGAAGGCTGCTGCAGCCTTCTGGGATTGTAATAGCCATCCTTTCAACTTTTCGGCTAATGAAATGGTGCCGACTGTCGATGATTTTGGGGCCATTTTGGGCATGCCTTTGGCCGATCGGATTGCCGTCCCTAAGTATCATCGTGGTGCTGTTGATTCTTGGGTTGACTTCCTGAATATCCCTGTTGGAGAGGTGAAGAAGATGATGCACGAAACCGTTGTTGACATAACTGAGCTTCCGATGTTTTTCAGTTTGCATTCGGAAGATGTCGCAGTTCAGTCCTTTAAGAGAAATGCCATGGCTGTCTGCCTTTTCAGCGAGGTTTGTTGTCACTCCTCTGGGTACTGCGGATGCGCAGTTGGCTGAGATCGTGTTGCAGGCGAAAGGACAGCGATTTAGCATAGTTCCGCTCATTGTAGGAGAGACCTTGCATAGTTTGGACGAGTTGCACCGTACAGGCGAGATGCGACGAGGAAGCCCCTTGCTTTTGACCATATGGCTTCGGGAGCATTTCAGGATTTATGCGGCGGATGGCGACCTTTCTCCTTTTGCTGTCCATAGGCGACGGTTGCTGATTAGAGATTTGACCGAATAGGGTTGGAGGAGATTTTTTGCTTCTCGTCTTACAGTGACATTGAGTGGTGCCCTTGGGGTCTTCGCCCTTTTGTGGAGTGGACCCTCGGTTTTCAGCATGTTGTTCTACCCGGATTGAGGGACTCTTCGTTTTATCAGCCCGAACGGGTTTTGAGACAGTTCGGTCGTCAGCAAATAATTCCTTTCCCGAAGAATGGGGTACTTCGTCCAGTTTCTTATATGGGTCTGGACTTCTCGAATGAGCTTCAGTTGGCTTGGGGAGGTGATCGTGACCGTTGGGCTTCCGCTTCATTGTACCGGGGCAGTATTCTTCTTCTCGAGAGTTACTTGGATCATTTGCTTGGTACCGTCTACCGTGGCATTACTTGGGTAGATGCTCTTTGGGCTGAGTTGCTAGGAAGGGATTTTGAGCCCAGCAGTGCTTTGAGGTACAAGGAAGCTGTTGCTGATGTGAACAACATTCTGACTGACCTTTTCGGTACCCCCTTGGATGACTTTTATGCTCGGAGGCGCTCGGTTGCGCAGAAGATATCGGTCCGCATCAGTGTCCCTAGGCCTCCCAAGAAGAGTAGGATTGATGGTCGTTCGGGTGGTCCTTCAAAGGCCAAGAGAAAATTAGATTTTTCCTAGTACCCCCGAGAGATTGTAATTAAAATAGACCACTTGTTTTAAGATTTTAATATTTTTTTTGTGTGCACCCTGTTTTTTTTGCCTAGACCGCCCTTTCGGGTTTTCAATCTAGCGGGCTTCTTTTTTTGCATGTGCTCTAATTTTTGCCTAGGCCGCCCTTGCGGGTTTTCAACCTCGCGAGCCCTTTTTTTTTTTTTTTTTTGGTCTTCGTTTGTTAGACGTAAAATCTCTTCAATTTGTCAAGGTTGACTTCATTTGGCAGCTGATCTCCGTCTAAGTCCACAAGTCGGACTGCACCGCCGCTTAGTATCTTCTTGACTACGTACGGAACAATCCATCGGGGTCCCCATTTTCTAAGGGGGTTCATGGCATTAGGAGGGTGTTGTCTTAGGACCAAATCTCCCACACTGATGTTTCGGGGCTTCACCTTTTTGTTGAAAGCCCTAGCCATTCTTTGTTGATAGGCCCTTGTACGCTCGATTGCCCTTAGCCTTTTCTCGTCGAGTAGGGCTAGCTGTTCATATCAACTTTGCATCCAATCGACTTCGTTGACTTGGTTCTCGAGGAGGACCCGTAGGGATGGAACTTCGAGCTCTATTGGTAGTACAGCTTCGGAACCATATACCAGTGCATAAGGAGTTTTTCCAGTCGCTGTCCGTATCGACGTGCGGTAGCCCCATAACGCTAGAGGTAGTTTTTCGGGCCAATCCCTTCCAGTGGAGGCCATTTTCTTCACAATGGTCTCGATTGTTTTATTAGCTGCCTCGACCGCGCCGTTTTCTTGAGGGCGGTATGGAGATGACTTGTGCTTAGTAATCTTGTATTCTACCAGGAGTGTGTCCATCTCTTTCTCAAAGTGAGAGCTATTGTTTGAGATGATCTCATGAGGAACGCCGTATCGGCACATGATGTGGGTTTTCACGAATTCGGCCACTTTCTTGGCGTTGAGAACTCGGTAAGCCTGTGCTTCGACCCATTTTGTAAAATAGTCCATGGCTACTAGGACGAAAATTTGTCCGTTGCTTCCAGTAGGGTGAACTTTGCCGATGATGTCTATGCCCCAACAAGAGAAAGGCCAGGGCGTAGTCATATTGTAAAGCTGTGAGGGTGGAGCGTGCTGTAGATTGGCATGGAATTGGCATTTGGCGCACCTCTTGACTTTCTCGATGCAGTCCCTTTCCATGGTACTCCAATAATAACCCATGCGGAGTATCTTCTTGGTCAACATAAACCCGTTCATGTGGGGCCCACATTCACCTTCGTGTATCTCATGCATTATTTCTTGAGCTTCGGTCTCATTTGCGCATAGGAGATTGATCCCTTCGTGGTGCCTTTTGTAGACTCTGTTCCCAATCAGTACATATCGAGAGGCTAGTCTTTGCAACGCCATTTGAGACTTCTTATTGCTATTCTCGGGATAAGTACCATTCTTGAGGAAATTCATGATATCTGTGTACCACGGGGAGTTTTCTTGGACCTCGTTGATCCCAATACTCATGCAGTATGCCGGACTGTTCCTTCGGGAAATTTTGAAGGGCTTCACCATTTTACCCTCAGGTAATTCAACCAGTGAAGCGATGGTGGCTAGTGTATCAGCAAAACGGTTTTTGTCCCTTGGCAGGTAGTTGAAGGTGATTTCTCGAAATTGTTCAACCAACTCCTCGAGATGTTGACCATACCGTTGCAGAGTCGAGTCTTGGATCTTCCACTTTCCGGATGTCTGGTTGATGATGAGCAAGGAATCACCGAATACTTCTAAACTTGATACATTTCTTTCGAGGGCTGCTTCGAGCCCCGCTATGTAAGCTTCGTACTCAGCGGTGTTGTTAGTGGCTTCAAATTCAAGGCGGATAGCGATTGGAGTATACATGTCCTTTGGATCAACAAGTAACATCCCTATGCCATACCCATACTTATTGCCTGCGCCATCGAAAAAAAGTTGCCACTTATTTTCTTTTGTTGTAGCGCAAATTAAATGCTCGTCGGGGAACTGTACATCTTCCCCCTTCACTTCGTCACACGGAAATTCACTGATCATAATCACTGAACACTTTCCCCCTGATGGATTTGAGTGTGACGTATGTGATATCGTAGCCGGCGAGCATGAAATACCATTTGGCTATTCTTGTTGACATGAAAGGTTTTTCGAAAATGTAGCGGAGCGGGTCCACTTTTGCTACTAACTTGATTGGGAAGGCTTCCATGTAATGCTTGAGCTTTTGAGTAACCCAAACCAATGCAGCACAAGACTTCTCTAAGACAGAGTAGTTCTTTTCAGCTCCTTGAAACCGGCGGCTGACAAAGTAGATAGCATTCTCTTTTGTGGAGTCTCGCTGTTCTTGTGCTAACATAGCCCCTAGGGCTTCATCATTGACAGTGAGATAGAGAAAGACAGGCTTCTCTTCGTGTGGTGGAACCAAAACTGGAGGGCATGTCAAGTAATGCTTCACTTGGTCGAAGGCTTCTTGGCACGCATTGGTCCATTCTAGAGCCACATTCTTTTTGAGTAGCTTGAAGATTGGCTCACACATGGAAGTGAGTTGGTGCACAAACCGACTGATGTATTGAAGTCTGCCCATGAAACCATTGATTTCTTTCTGCGTCCTTGGGGGAGGTATGTCAATGATTGCCTTGATCTTGGAGGGATCGGCTTCGATTCCTCTTTCAGTGACCATGTAACCTAGAACCTTTCCTCTGATGACCCCAAAAGTGCACTTTGCGGGATTGAGTCTCATCTTGTGTTGTCGAAGCCTTTCAAAGAATTTACGAAGATCGATCAAATGTTGACCATTGGTTCCCTTTGAATGGATGATCATGTCGTCTACATAGACCTCGATCTCTTTATGAATCATGTTATGGAATAGATCAGTAACAGCCCTCTGGTAAGTAGCCCCAGCATTCCTTAGTCCGAACGGCATAACTGTGTAGCAGAAAGTGCCCCACGGAGTTGTGAAAGCTGTCTTGTGTTGATCCTCTTCGGACATGAGAATCTGATTGTAACCGGCAAAACCGTCCACAAATGAGCGGACTTCATAGTTGGCAGTTGAATCGACGAGCATGTCGATGTTTGGCAGTGGAAAATCATCTTTCGGGGAAGCTTTGTTCAAATCCCGGAAGTCCACACAAACTCGAACCTTGCCGTTTTCCTTTCTGACTGTCACAATGTTGGATAGCCAAGTCGGATACTCAATGACTTTGATGAAACCCACACTGAGGAGCTTTTCAATCTCTTCTTTGACTTGTAGAGACCATTCTGGCTTGATCGTTATTAACTTGTTCATTAAGTTTGTTATTAGTTAATTCATCATTGATGATGTTTGCAATCTTGGGGTACTCAGAAATATTGAATTTTTCATTAGTAAAGAAAGGAAACACACGCTCGGCTATTGCCTCCATATCCTCTTAGGTGAGGGCATTAGAAACACTCTCGGACTCGAAAGTAAGTGTGAGCCGCTCTTCCTTTGTTGCTATACGGGGTATGCAACCCATTTCTCGGACCAAGAAATCTTCGGACACTAAGGGCCCCTTCGTTGAATACCAATTGTTTATTGGCTCGGAGCTGGGCGGGATCTCACTGATGGTTTCCTTTCTGACAACGGTGTCGTAGATGGCGTTGACTTGACAATCGTCCATGATGGCAAATTCTTCGAACATGGAAGCTAGATCGGATAGTTCTTCCCCCACGGTAATCTCTACCTCGGACTCCATAGTCACTTTCTTGCCCCACCACTCTCGGGGTGACATTAGAGTAGGCTCCCTTTCTTGTGTCGGTATTTCACAATCAGTGAAGATCTCGAGACCGGGCTTTCTGACGCCCTTGTCGTTAACCCACGGTTCGGGAAATATCATGTACGGAACATCTTCCCCTTGGCGAACAAAGTAACCGTTTAGTGTGTTGCGGTAAGGTCTCAAGTCAAGGATTTCATATTGTCGACCTTCTTTGCGAGCTTGGGTCTTTTGATTCTTGACTGCTTGCTCGTATTTCAAGTCATCTTCAGTGGGCTCGTACCCCAGACCAAACTTGTTCTTGACAAAAGGAATTTCTACGGGGTGTAATATCCCTTGTTGATGCTTCCCTAGGCCTAGACCGGGAAAGTGATTCATGTTCCTCATCATGCAGAGGATTTTAGGATTGCCGAGGGTCCATTGTCTGTTTCCCCCTTCTTTGTCGATGGTGTTGACGCCGGAGAGAGTGGCATCTTCTATCCCGTGTTGGACTTGGTGAACGGGTTGTCCCCCACTTCTGTGGATGGTGACATTCTCGGCCATGATGGTGACTATCTCATCCCTATTTCTGATCTTGACACACTAATGGAGAGTGGAAGGTACCGCATTGGAACTGTGGATCCAAGGTCGGCCCAGAAGTAAGTCGAATGAAGCAGGGACATCAAGTACTTGGAATGGGACGGACATGATCATGCTTCCAAATTCGATATCAACTTCTATCATTCCCATGACTGTACGGGCAGTGCTGTCGTACCCTCTAATGACTTGTGCGGAGGGTTGTAAATCAGAGTTTTTGAGCCCCAGTATGCCCATGACTCGGCTAGGCATTAAGTTGAGTGCAGAACCACCGTCTACTAGTGTTGGTCCCAAAGGGGCAACAAGGGTATGAAAAATTCTAGAGGGGGGGTGAATAGCGTTTTAAAATTCTTTTCAAACCCTTTTGCAATTCAAAGGCTAATGCGCACAACCCTTATTTTGGCTAAGTATAGCGTGCAGCAAGAGTGTGAAATGCACAGCGGAAGATTTAAAGCAGCA
Source organism: Campanula takesimana (assembly GCA_026119855.1). Taxonomy (NCBI): domain Eukaryota; kingdom Viridiplantae; phylum Streptophyta; class Magnoliopsida; order Asterales; family Campanulaceae; genus Campanula; species Campanula takesimana. The sequence goes on from JAOWBW010000545.1 coordinate 648,743, forward strand.
ACTGCGCAGGGTATTCTGCGCAGATGGTAAAAACGCACGCGCTAAGTTTTGGCTAAAGAGTTGGTTAAAAAGTTCTAAGGCAATAAGCAATAACAAACACAGCAGCAATAATAGCAATCTGATAAGATCAAACAAAGCTGTAATTCAGAAATGATTAAGCAGGAAGTAAATAGCGAGAATAAAGAACAAGCTATTTGGAGAGGTTCGATCAATGAAAGATCTACGTCCTCTACCAAGATGGTTAGTCTTGGATTTTCTAATGGAGATCTTATTATATGAGAGATTTACAAGATACAACAATAAAACACAAACTATCTCAAAGATCTATAATCTTTGAAGAACAAATCCTAGACTAAACCGGTGTATCTCAAGAAGTATGATCGAAATGATCAAAGCTTTAAGAGGTGTGTGGGTGTTCAGAAATTCTGGGCTCTATGAATCTATGAGATGAAGAACACGAAGAATTCTGGTGATACAAGGCTTAGGATCTGGGCTTGGAGTTTGAAGGTATGAAGGTTTGAAGGTTGATCTTGAATCTGGGAATATAAGCAGCAATCTTCAGAACTTCAGTGATACTTATGAAAGCACAAACTCTAGCAACTTGGAAATGAAGATGAGCTGGCTATTTATAGCTGAGAGCTCGAATATAGCCGTTGGAGCTCTGAGCAAGGACGATGAGCTGGTACATTATGATTGGTGCGCAGATGTCCTTTATAGCCGTTGGGGCTCTAATCAAAGTTGATGACCTGGCACAATATGATTGGTGCGCAGGTGTTTTAGAGCCGTTGGAGACTGAGCATGAAGACCAAATTCAAAAGCTTCTTCTAGAAGGTTGACAGCTGTCTTCACTTGAAATTTTTTTCTTAAGCGCATCTCCACCGTTGGATCTGCTGAGTGTGCTTGCTTTGTCGTATCTGCACACCTCAGCACTTTTGAAAGCGTACATCTTCAAAGCGTTTTCCAAGTTAGGTGATCTGAATGTATCGAAAACGGAGCAAGGATGCATGCTGCGCAGAGGAGACCTGCGCAGTGATGTTCTGCGCAGGAAAGTCCTGCGCAGAGACCACAGTCTTGCTAAGATCTTCATTCCTTTTCGCTCCAAGCTTCAAGAATATGAGGTTGTTGAAAGATAAGCATAAGGACCAAGTTAATCTGCTCTGCTCATAGAAGCCATGCATATGGAGAATGAGCAAGTGATGCTATGCGCGCGGAGAATAAGCAGGTAATGCTATGCGCGCGGAGAATGAGCAGGTAATGCTCTGCGCATGAAATGTGATGCGCACGAAATGTCCTGCGCGTTATACTTGGTCTTCAATAAATGAAACCTCAATTCCGAGCAAGCCCTAACTGCTAAGCCTATTCTATAAAATTGGACTTAGCTAAAAATAGAAGTTATAAAACTTCTTACATAGGATCCTAAAGTCCATAAAAAAATAAGCATAGGTGATGGTATCAATCAATTCTAACATAATTTGGGAGGGTTAAGAAATAAGCATACCCAACAATCTCCCCCTAAATGATTGATGCCATTACCTACTATAACAAAGGCAATTCATTGTACTTGATAATAACATGTCCATAAAAATGTGAATGGTAAATCATGCCTCAAGTCAATGCACACACTAGCCAGTGTTATAGATTTCTAGTCTAACCAAAATATATAACTTACAATATGGGAAAGATAGAAATGTCATTCAGAGCATACAAATAATATGAGATGTAGGATTGGTATGCGTTTAAACTGAATGTTTAAAACATCATGCACAGAAAATATGAGCAGTTAAGTATATGCGCATGAAGTTTGGAATAATGCGTTCATTGTTCCACAAACAAAAAGTTTGAATTGAACAAGGTTTTGGGAAAAGCAATGATGCATTATAAGTTTAGAGTTCACCTTTGAGAGAGCTCTGCGCATTTCATCTTGTAGCTTCCCAAATTGCTTTGCGCACTTCATCTTGTAGCTTCCCAAATTTCTTTGCGCAGAGCTTCAATTATTTGAAGCGGGAGCATCAAATCGGAACTTTTTGCCTATGATAGATTACTCTCCCCCTTAATTCCACTCTCCCCCTTAATCTCTCCCCTTTAATTCCTTTGTTCTCTCCCTATTTTCCTTTGTTAGATAACTTCCCTATTTGCCATTGTTAGATAACTCTCCCCTTTAATGGCACAATCAATGCCTTATAGCATACTGGCCTGCGCATCTAGCCTAGCATCTTTACCTGCACAGTGACCACTTGAGGGATCTAAGGGAGCGGACACCGGAAGAATGATATACTGAGGTCCACGGGGTATGCGCGTGAGGTTCATGCGCAGCAATATAATGTGCAGAGTTTCTTTGAAAACTCATAAATATTTTGCCTTGTGCGCTTCATATGCGCAGGCGCATGAGGCATTTCCTAACTTAGAATATTATCAAGTAAACACAAGATCATTAGTATTGACAAATCATGTGGACAAGATTTAGCTAAGTTCAAGCATTCCCATTTCTCCTCTCAAGAAAGCAAATCTCTTTGCATCAAGAGCCTTTGTGAGGATATCAGCAATTTGATTGTCTGTGCCCACATGCTCTAAATGAATGTTTCCTTTTTCCACGTGGTCCTTGAGAAAGTGATATTTGATGTCGATGTGCTTTGTCTTTGAATGCATGACAGGATTGTTGGAGACATCTATGGTGGACATATTATCGCAGAATATTGGGCAGTTTGCTTCATGAATTCCATAGTCCACCAATTGTTGCTTCATCCATAGGATTTGGCAGCAGCAGCTCCCAGCAGTAATGTATTCAGCTTCTGTAGTGGAGATGGACACATCATCTTGCTTCTTGCTTGCCCATGCAACAAGTCGATTTCCAAGGAAATGACAAGTTCCACTTGTGCTCTTCCTGTCAATTGTGCATGCTGCGTAATCTGCATCTAAATATCCTAGCAAATCGAAATTCGAATCTTTGGTGTACCAAAGTCTAAGGTTAATAGTTCCAGAAAGATAACGAATAATGCGTTTAACAGCAGTTAAGTGCGCTTCTCTAGGGTCCGCTTGATAGCGCGCACAGACACAAACACTAAACATAATATCTGGCCTACTTGCAGTAAGGTAGAGTAGAGAGCCAATCATACCTCGATATAAAGTTTGATCAACTTTCTTACCTTTCAAGTCTTTATCAAGTTTATTGCCCGTAGCCATTGGAGTGTCGTATGCTTTAGCATTCTCAAGTCCAAATTTCTTGATTAAGTCTCTTGTGTACTTGGCTTGATTTATGAAGATGCCGTCATTCAATTGCTTGATTTGAAGCCCGAGGAAGAAAGTGAGTTCTCCCATCATGCTAATTTCAAACTTGCTTTTCATGAGCTTCTCAAAGCTCTTACAAAGTAACTCATTAGTAGAACCAAATATAATATCATCGACATAAATTTGAACAAGTAAAGAATGATCATTATATTTAGCAATAAAAAGAGTTGTATCGATTTTACCGCGCTTGAAGCCTTTCACTAGTAGGAATTTTGATAGTGTATCGTACCATGCTCTTGGAGCTTGCTTAAGTCCATACAAATCTTTCTTGCTTTGATTCTGTGATGCTTCCATTCTCATCCATCTTATTTCCGAACACCCATTGAAGCGCTAAATATTGGATGAGCTTTTCTTGCACTTCTTGCATAGCATCGATCCATCTTAAAACATGGAGCACTCTATCAATCTTCTTTGATCCGACATGAGAGATAAACGAATGCTACACCTCAAAGTTTGATGCTCTTGATGTGCGAATCCCTACATTTAGGTGATAGGAGTACGAAGATCAATGGGTATTTCATTTGCTTCAGCACCAAAATCATCAAAGGTGATTTACTGAAGTGGAGAAACATCAGCAGGAGGAGGTGTTTGCGCATCAGGAGTTGTGACTTCAGGTGCAGCATTTGGAGTATACGCATGAGATGGACTGATTCTGATTCTGCTTGATCTACATTCTGCGTAAGAACAGTGTTACTGCGCACCTGTCTAAAGAGCTCAGCAGAGGCATCAGAATCATTTGGAGCCAAATATGGCTCAAGGAGAGAATGTACGTCAAATGTAACATGTACAGATACTATATGTAGTAACTAGAGATTTATTCTATTATGATCACGAAAAGCTTATTAAATGATAGGCATACCCAACTAGAATACCTTCATCCGCTTTGGCGTCGAATTTACCTCTATAGCGTTTGCAGCCAAAGAGATTGAAGAAAGCAATGTTGGGCACTCTTCCTCTCCATAACTCATATGGAGTCTTGTTGTAGGCTTTGTTGATGAGGGATCTATTCTGAGTAAAGCAAGCAGTGTTGACAGCTTCTCCCCAGAAATACTTTTGAAGCTTAGCTTCTGCTATCATTGTCTTTCCAGCCTCAATCAACGTGCGATTTTTTCTTTTCACAACGCCATTTTGTTGAGGAACTCCAGCAGCAGAGAAATTGTGATCAATTTCATGGTCATCGCATTATTGAGCAACACCGTTATTCTTGAATTTAGTTTCGTTGTCTGATCTAACGCTCACGATGTCGTCTTCCTTTTGAGTTTGGAGCTTTCGAAATAGCGAAGTCAAGATATCATAGCAGTCATCTTTGGATATCATCATTTCGACCCATGTATATCTTGAGTAGTCATCCACCACAACTAAAGTATACTTGTTTCCTCCAATGCTCGCGGTGGTGACAGGTCCAAACAAGTCCATGTGAAGCAGTTGTAAACATTTGGAAGTTGAGGAGGCAATCTTGCTGGAGAAAGACTGCTTAGGTTGTTTACCGAGCTGGCATGCTGCGCATTTTCTGTCATGATGGTCAGCTACTTTGGGAAGTCCTTTGACAAGATTTTCCCTTCCTAGCTTAGCCAAATACTTGAAGTTCAAATGACTTAAGCGCTTATGCCATAGCCAGGTGCTTTCACTTACATTCTTTGCTACAAAGCAGAGATTAGTAATAGAATCTATAGCAGTAAGATCAATAATGTAAACATTAGTCTTAGGAGTCCCTGTGAGCAAAGTTAGTCCAGATATGCCATCTTTGATATAGCAGTGCGTTGCAGTGAAGTGACATTCCAAACCTTTATCGCAGAATTGTGATATGGAGAGCATGTTGTGCTTGAGACCTTCTACGAGCGCAACTTTCTCAATGCACACTTTATCTTTTCTGATTCTTCCATATCCAACTATGTGCCCTTTGTTGTTGTCTCCAAAAGTTACAGAGGGACCTCTTCCTTCATGCACATCTTTAAGAGCGGTAGCATCTCCAGTCATGTGTCTAGAACATCCACTGTCGAGGTACCATATATGCGCTTTAGCTTGTGAAGAGTGCGCAGTGAAGCAGGAGACCTGAAAGATAGACATTAAGAACGCAGGTCCCCTTTATTCTTGGGTCCTAGAGTTAGCAACTTTTGACAACCCACTCCTGTCTGACCTTAGGATTTTTACGTCCCTTGGCATTAGGATCAAATCCCAAAAGGCATTCTGCAGCCTTGTGATCTAAACCATCACACACAATACAATGATGAAAGCCACTTATAGATCGGGTTTTTACAAACTCTTTACTTTTCTTTGGCGCAGCATTCTTTACTGGAGCAGATGAACTTGCTTTGACAAATATCATTTTCTGAGGTTTGGGTGCTCTTTTCTTAAGAATGCGCATCTGGCATTGGGGCGCATGGCTTTCATGCGCATGACCCTTTTGCGCAGATTTGACATTTGAAGTTGAGGCGCAACCATAGTCAGAATATGAGTTGTCATGCGCAGGTTCAACTTTAGCCTTACCCTTAGCTTTTCCAGTTTGCTTCTTTGGGTAGACATAATGGAAATTTTGTCTATGGACTTTCTCCTGTCCTTTACCCATTGAGGCAGAATGCTTTGCTTTAGGAATTTCAACAGTTTGCTGGGGTGTAAATTCCTTTTCCTTTTCAGAGCAAACTGCGCATTTAAAGTTGTCACTAGTTGAGAACCCCAAGCCTTCCTTATCTCCACTGGCTTTTTGGTATTCTAGAATTTGATCCATAGTGACACGAGATTTGGTCCACTCATCAGTGATCTTTGTGAGATCAGCTACTTGAGCAGCCAATTCTTCGTTTCTTACTTTAAATAGCGCATTTTGATCTGTAAGAAAACGGTTCTTTTCAGTAAGAGGAGTCATGCTCTTAATCTGCTCCTTAAGGAGGGTGATCTCAGATTTTAAAAGAGTTTTCTCCGTCTTAAGCTGTGAAATTTCTCCAATTGATAAGTCCACTGCTTCTTTCATAGAATTGAATCTTTTGATTACATTTTCAGCTTGCTGAAAAATAGACTCGCGCTCAGCAGCAGAGTCATCCTTTTCTATTACAATTTCAGCAGGAATTTCAAGAGATTCGTTGCGTGTTGGCGCAGCAACAAATTTCTTCGTTATGTCTGCTCTGGCAAATAAGTACTTGCCATTCTGTCTGGTTGGAGTTAGATGTCCCATTTCTGCCAGTTCTATGATGGTGGGACCTTTCTTCTGAATAGTACTTGGCGCAGCCTTTGTGTCCATTTTGGGATCATTGTCTGAATCGCTATCAGCATCGGCATTGGCCACTAAGCAGAGCAGTCCATCCTTAGAGTCATCATTATCACTGTCTTCAGTGTCAATCTCTATCCATGTCTTGAGTTGCTTCTCAGCAGAGTCTTCTTCAGCAATCATTCCGTGATGCTTTGAAAATCTCTGCGCATTATTCTTCTTCATGTACTCAAATCTTGACGTAGGGCATTTTGATGCAAAATGACCAGGTTTTCTACAGTTGTAGCAAACCAAGTCATCTTCTTTCTTTGAGTCTCTGCCACGAGAGAACTTTTCAAGAGTAATACTTGAAGATCCAGGTTTTGAGAATTCCCTGAATTTTTGGAATCGCTTAACAAACATAGCGAAATCATCATCATCCATTTCAAGCAGAGAAGAAGCGGAGACTTTGTCTGAGGTTTGAGCAGGCGCAGGTTCTCTTTGAGCAATCATTGAAATTGCTTTTCCTTTTCCTTCAGTTTCATCAATTCGATCAAGCTTAAGCTCATACACTTTTAAGTTGGCGTATAAGCTGCGCAGAGGCCAAGTATCTAGAAATCCAGAATCTTCCAGATGACTTGCTTTGTGCACATATCTGGAACCTAGCGCATCTAAGAATTGAGAATCTACTTCTTTATTGGTGAAGGTAGTTCCAAGAGATTTACAAGAGTTTACAACAGCACAGAAGCGATCATAAGTTTGTCTCAAGGTTTCACCATCCTTTCTCATGAAGCAGTTGAATTTTCTTTGCACCACAAATCTTTTGTTTTCCCTGCTTACTTTGTCACCATTCACATAGCCTTCAATAGCATCCCATAGATCCTTTGCAGTTCCACCGCTCACAATTTGATTGTGCGTGGAGAGGTCTAGAGTGCTAAGAATGATGTTTCTAGCTCTTCCATCGTAGCCAACCCATTTCTTTTCTTCATCAGTCCATTCCTCCTTGTTCTTCTTGATGGTAGGATTCTCCTTATTTGTAGCAGCATCAGGATTAGCCTTCATTGGAATGTAGGGTCCTTCAAGTACTATGTCGTGGAGGATCTCGTTGATAGAAGAAAAATGAGTGAGCATGCAGTGCTTCCAGATTTCGAAATGATCTTCATTCAGCACTAAAACATGTGAATAGTTAACCATTGCCCAAGATTTTGAAGCCATCTTGAATCGGCTCCCAAGCTGTTAAGCTTAAAAAACAAAACAAGTTTTATGAAGGTGTTTGCTCTGATACCACTTGTTGGTCCCAAAGGGGCAACAAGGGTATGAATGTTGCGACCCCGGACCCGCGGTCCGGAATACGCGAGCTGGACGTCGACTTAAAACCAAAACTCTAAAATATAGAAGTTAAAAAAAAAAAATCCATTTTGAACCAAAAGATGATAACACAAGGTTTTACAAATCCAAGTTTAAATCAACAAAGTACATCTAACATAAGCTCCACAGCTTATGCCCAAAAGAATAAAATATACAATTCTTAATGACGTCAATAATGGTGACACTATCCCCAAAAGGTTATACATTTAAATAATGTAAACCGATCCATAACAACCTGCCCCAAAATCTCAATCCTCTCGACGTCCTCCTCGATCCGCAAATCCTAATCCTTTTCCTCCTGGGGGGGGGGGTTAAGGAAAAACAAAGATAGAAATAAACGGGGTGAGATAAAATCTCAGTAAGTTACTAATGCAACTACATGACATGCTAATATGCAATGACCGATAGCAATTAACATAAGATAGATAGCAGCGGAATAATAAGTGACATGCTGTCGAACAGTAACATCCAATAATCAATCATATAAATAAACATATAACAACAAATGAGAGGCTCCCTATCGCCAACCGTCCCATACCGGTTGGAAATAACGACCAGCTCATCATGCAACACATAAAGCTGAAATAAACACTCATAAGTGGATACATAGCCAAGGTTTCACCCAACTGAAGAACCAAATAAAGGTCGCTGCGCAGCTTCAATAATCAACGATCAACATCTTCATAGCAGCATGAAAGCTCGAAGAGAAAACCCCGGTACCGGAACCAATAACCATAAGAGTGTCACAAGGGACAAGGACCATGACACAAAGTCATGCCCGTTAGCTAGATACATTCACAGAGGAACGCTAACTTGACTTTTCCAAGGCCAATCTGGAAAAGGGTATAGAAGGGGGCAAAACAATGGTCAACATTATAATGGACTTGGCTTTGCCATTATAATATTTCCCATCGCCCGATGCAACAAATATGCCAGCTGGGCTTCTAATTAAATGCTAAGTAATAATATTTTAGCATGAATAAACAACTTAAGGTTCCAAAGTAGGGAACCACACCAATTAAATCACCATAAAGATGCAAACGATTACTCAAGAAGAGTTCAACAACAATAGTACAAGAAGTTTCTCATAAAAGAGTCCAACAACATTAACCATTAAAACATAATGATTCCAAGATAAGGCACGTACCAAATACATCCTAAATATGATACCCACAAGTTAATCACAAAGAGCACAACCCAAACGGTCGCTCACCAATGGCACAATGACTATTACCAAAATGATCATAAACATTTACTCAGAAGATATACTAGGACTATGAACTCAACCATCTCGTCACACCTGGAATTCCAAATAAGAGATCCGAATGAATACATCTTAAGGTTAATCAAACCGTAGGTACCCAATTGCCAATTCACGCTTTATCTCCGTTCATAACGAACCCATACTAAACACCCCAAACTAATCCAAAAGGTTACACTTATTAGAACATGATCACGACTGGACTAAACCCTACACTTTGGTGTTCAGTAACCACCCTCTAGGTACTATAGGACATCGCCTAAAACCTAGACCAAGGCTCACTCAAAAATCAATTCGATCGGAACAATCACGAACATATCATAAGATGCCCAAACATATACCAAATGATCATCACAAAGATAAGTCAAACCAACAATATCTCAATAAGATGTTCCAAATCCCAATTAACACTTAATTAATTTCAAACACAAACTTGATCACAAAAGACCCAATTCTATCACTAGAGTGTACTACAATGATCACTAAGGTCGACTAGAAGGACACCCAAGATTTGGATCAAAACGCATTCTTCAACCACACAAAATAACAAATGAAAACTTTCAGAGGTTCTGTGCGGTCGCCCAAACTCAACTGTGCGGTCGCCCAAAAAGCCATCAAACAAGAACAAAACCTTTCAGATAGATGTGCGGTCGCCCAGACATTTTTGGGCGGTCGCCCAATATTCTGGTCTGCCGGAATTCGGGAAGAACAAACTGGGTTCTTCCATTTTTAACCCAAAACAAAACTAAACCAAAATCCAACACTCTTAACTAGCATACTAAGGTACTAGAGCAACTTATGGGTCTAAGAGAACTCATATAACAACATTTAACAACCAAAATCAAAAATCAAACCCAACATTCATAAATCACCATTTTTGACCCAAAATCCAAATAAATTCCAAATAAATTGCAACCTCATCCAAACTTCAAATATAACAACAAAAGCATTATATGAACATGATATGAACATTTTAACATCAAAATGGGGGAAAAGTAACTTACCCGGATTTTCTCAAAGTTGCCGGAACTCGAATATTCTTAGCCCTTTACGATCCTATCGACGATCTAAACAAGATTCATGTTTTAAGAGATGAGAAATAACAAGAGGAAGATGAAGAAAATGAAGAGAGAAGTGAGAGGAGAACTTACCCAATTTGAGCTAGAGAGAGAGAGAGATGGGCTGGGAATGAGGGAGAGATGAGGGAGAAGAGAGGGAGAAGGGGGAATTATTTCCAAAAACTTACACTCAGGCCCCTCCTCTACACTACACACAAATACTTGCACTCCCTACTAACTATTAAGACCCAACAATACTACACTAACCCAAATAAAATGCTAGGCATAAATTATTATAACACATACAAAGCACACATAATTCATTAATTAAATAATAATTTAAATGAATAAATGAGCAAATAAATAAATGATAATTATTTATTACTAATAAAATAGAGCCTAGCTTTCGGGTCGTGACATTCACTCCCCCTTAAAGAAAATTCGACCCGAATTTTAACGAGACTTACCCGAAAGACTAATTAGCTACGGATACGATAGCTCCGCATTTCTCAAATTCCTCAATTGTCCAATCTAACCCACTAAAAGGTAACCTTAAGTAATGCTTACGATAACACCACCTCTCGAACCGAATCATTCCATTATTATCTTCATTACTAATCAAAATCCGTACTAAAATCGAAGAATCCAAATTAATTCCACACATAATTCTCGAGGTATCTCAAACTCGCCTTATTCATAACCTTAACTACACCGCAAAGGTACTTCCATTTGTAAATCGCATACTTAGTATTATTCCCCAGAAATTCAAAACATTACCATCTCGAGCTAAATTAGCTTTTTAAAATATGAGGAGCTAAAGAAATTTTCCATCCCCATAATATTCACCAAAGGCTATATCTCTAAGGATTCCCATTATAGTGCTCTCGCTCTAGGTAGCACCTTAAACTAGAGGTGCAATATAAACCCAAAAATTTAATACAAAATGTGCACTTAAATCTACGCCATAACATCATCGTCATAACACTCCAATCCTTGAAAGTCTAAAATAATTACGAATTCTCAGTAGTCCGAAAATGATCTAAATTTCATCTTCAAGGTATTTCCTCTAACTCCCTTTTTAGTTAATAATCTGTGCTCATATACCCAAGGAAATCTACAAATCTCAAATCCTCAATAACTAACCCAAGTTAGTCTTTCACGCATACATTTATTAACCTAATGATACTTAGGTTTAATAGTACTACCATCATAATAAACCAATTTGCTAGCAACGTTCCAACTGACCCAATACCAAATCATGATATTCCTTAATTATGCCCAAGTATTGATACTCCACTTCCTTCACATACCCTTGATCCAATTCGGGAAACGCCACCAAGAAGGGATTTAAAACCACAGAACCACTATTTAACCAAAATTTCAAAATGCCTTTAACATAAATCGAGAAATTATTACTCTCCCAAAATGTACTTAGTCCTTTCTAACTTAACACGCTTACCACGATTAATGATCATAACTCCTACAACAAACTCATTATCCATAACAAATCATACACCTCTCCATACTAATCCATTCCGATGCATTCACGGAGATGTACTAAAAGTGACCAAAATTTTCCTTAAGAGATCCTCATTGAATCCTCAACTTCTATAACCCAACCGATACAATATGGATATTGATCTAAATATAAGCATTATAACCTTGTACCACAACAACCCAATTTAACCCAAGCTTCTCCTCAAACACTAGGTACTATTTAGAAGAAAGTAGAAACCTTACAATGATAATTACACCCAACAATTTGACCGAAGCTAAATACTCGGATTACAAAAAAAAAAAAAATTTAGGTATAACTCTACGCAAAGGAACGGTCTCAAATAATTTTAAGAAATCAGGAATGGAGAATATAACAATCCCCTACAACAATAGATTAAAGCAATAGTGACATCAAAATCTTGCAATAGCAACATGGCTAATTTAGCAGGTGAGACATAACCATACTTAAGCACATCATAAGCACATAAGACTTCATCAGATACCCTAAACTCCTCCATAGGAGTAGACACCTACAACACATAAGTCAAAGACTCAGAAGAAATAAATGCAACTAAATGCATAGAAACACATAAATGCGATGATCCTACAATGCACGCGCTCGCTCTCACGACGCAAAATAATACCTCCTGAAATTATCCGTTACCTGGTGAGTGATGATTGATTGAAAATACTCTACCCGAAACCTTGGGCTTCCCCGAAGCATCCCTCTTCTGACCCTGTGGTATTCCAGTTCCTGTCCCCGATGACTGAACTCTAAACCTCGGACAATCTTTAACGAAGTGTCCCAACTGACCACACTTCACACATTTTCCTTGCTTCTTCCAACACTTGTCTTCTGAGTGTCCTTTCCTCTGACAGTAGCTGCAGACTTTCCCATTTCGTGTCCCCTTATTAGAACCTTGATTTCCTACTGTTGGTTGCCCTTGAAGTTGCTTTATGAATCGAGTTTGCACTCCAGGATTATCTCTGTTATCCGAATGTTGCTGTTGTGACTTACTCTGCCCTCCTTGCTTACCCGGGTTAACCATCTCAGTCTTCCTTTTGTGTTCCCCAATATTCTGCTCAATCAAGTAGGCTCGATCCACCGCATCCTGAAAAGGTTGAATTCTTTGGGCTAAAAGTTGAGTCCTAATAGCTGTCTTCAAACCCCCGATCAATCTCATCGCTTTCTGCTCCTCGGTCCGCACAAGGTAGTCACAACACCTAGCTAATTCTGCGAACTTAGCCGAGTACTGTGCTACTGACATCATGCCTTGCTCCAAGCTGAGGAACTCGATCTCCTTCCGGTTTTGATTCACTAGAGAGATAAAATGATCCTTGAATTTCCTCACGAACCACTCCCAAGGATATGGTATAAGAGTCGCATCCCAACTGGTCTTCAGTGCCTTCCACCAATGTTCCGCAGCCCCCACAAGCTTATAAGCTGCAAACAGAACCCTATCCTCATCAGTGCAACCAAAGACATCGTAGATTTTCTCCATCGATTCTATCCATAGCTCGGCTTTCTTCACATCCGGCTCACCGTCGTACTCACTTGGTTTCAACTTTAAGAACTGCTCCAACCCATATCGCGGAGGTGCTACATGTTCCTCTCTCGGCCCTTGGTCATGAATTGATTTCACGGCCGCTTCAAACCTGTCCTGCAACATTGCACGGTTTTCTTCCCTTAGACTATTAAGATTCTGAGTCCCACTGATGCCTTCACCAGCTCTTCTTCTAGCCATTTAGAACAAATACCTGCATAAAACATCAACCGTTACTCACTCCGAACACAACTACCCTCCTAGGTCATTCTAGTCCACCTATACTTATACATAGAGCTAAACCATAGCTCTGATACCAACTGTCGCGACCCCGGACCCGCGGTCCGGAATACGCGAGCTGGACATCGACTTAAAACCAAAACTCTAAAATATAGAAGTTAAAAAAAAAATTCCATTTTGAACCAAAATATGATAACACAAGGTTTTACAAATCCAAGTTTAAATCAACAAAGTACATCTAACATAAGCTCCACAGCCTATGCCCAAAAGAATAAAATATACAATTCTTAATGACGTCAATAATGGTGATACTATCCCCAAAAGGTTATACATTTAAATAATGTAAACCGATCCATAACAACATGCCCTAAAATCTCAATCCTCTCGACGTCCTCCTCGATCCGCGAATCCTAATCCTTTTCCTCCTAGGGGGGGTTAAGGAAAAACAAAGATAGAAATAAACGGGGTGAGATAAAATCTCAGTAAGTTACTAATGCAACTACATGACATGCTAATATGCAATGACCGATAGCAATTAACATAAGATAGATAGCAGCGGAATAATAAGTGACATGCTGTCGAACAGTAACATCCAATAATCAATCATATAAATAAACATATAACAACAAATGAGAGTTACAAGAAGGATCTACGTCCTCTACCAAGATGGTTAGTCTTGGATTTTCTAATGGAGATATTATTATATAAGAGAGTTACAAGATACAACAATGAAACACAAACTATCTCAAAGATCTATAATCTATGAAGAACAAATCCTAGACTAAACCGGTATATCTCAAGAAGTATGATCGAAATGATCAAAGCTTCAAGAGGTGTGTGTGTGTTCAGAAATTCTGGGCTCTATGAATCTATTAGATGAAGAGCACGAAGAATTCTGGTGATACAAGGCTTAGGATCTGGGCTTGGAGTTTGAAGGTATGAAGGTTTGAAGGTTGATCTTGAATCTGGGAATATAAGCAGCAATCTTCAGAACTTCAGTGATACTTATGAAAGCACAAACTCTAGCAACTTAGAAATGAAGATGAGCTAGCTATTTATAGCTGAGAGCTCGAATAGCCGTTGGAGCTCTGAGCAAGGACGATGAGCTGGCACATTATGATTGGTACGCAGATGTCCTTTATAGCCGTTGGGGCTCTAATCAAAGTTGATGACCTGGCATAATATGATTGGTGCGTAGGTGTTTTAGAGCCGTTAGAGACTGAGCATGAAGATGACAGCTGTCTTCATTTGAAATTTTTTTCTTAAGCGCGTCTCCACCGTTGGATCTGCTGAGTGTGCTTCCTTTGTCGTATCTGCACACCTTAGCACCTTTGAAAGCGTACATCTTCAAAGCGTTTTCCAAGTTAGGTGATCTGAATGTATCGAAAACGGAGCAAGGATGCATGCTGCGCAGAGGAGACCTGCGCAGTGATGTTCTGCGCAGGAAAGTCCTGCGCAGAGACCACAGTCTTGCTAAGATCTTCATTCCTTTTCTCTCCAAGCTTCAAGAATATGAGGTTGTTGAAAGATAAGCATAAGGACCAAGTTAATCTGCTCTGCTCATAGAAGCCATGCGTATGGAGAATGAGCAAGTGATGCTATGCGCGCGGAGAATAAGCAGGTAATGCTATGCGCGCGGAGAATGAGCAGGTAATGCTTTGCGCATGAAATGTGCTGTGCACAAAATGTCCTGCGCATTATACTTGGTCTTCAGTAATTGAAACCTCAATTCCGAGCAAGCCCTAACCGCTAAGCCTATTCTATAAAATTGGACTTAGCTAAAAATAGAAGTTATAAAACTTCTTACATAGGATCCTAAAGTCCATAAAAAAAATAAGCATAGGTGATGGTATCAATCAATTCTAACATAGTTTGGGAGGGTTAAGAAATAAGCATACGCAACAACTAGAACCCTTGAGATGGGTCTCCCCCTTACCCTTACTTTGAGGTAGATGGCTTCATTGTGTTCGGACCCAAATGGCGGGAGGTCCATGTCGGCAAAAGTGATGACATTGCCGAAGTGAATTTGACCTATCATTGATGTGAGGTCCTCAGGAGTCGTGTCGGGAGAGACTGATGTGTCATCCAAGTTCTTGATGACGAGGTCTCGGTGTCTCTTTGATGATGCAATAAGGTCCCAGATGGATTTGTTGGCTTGCGTCTTCTTGAGTTGTGTTAATAAAGGATCTTCGGGTATGTCGTGTGTTTGCGATCTTTGAGAAGAGGTGTTGGTTGCTGCGGTATTGGGAGGGATTGCGCTCGTTGTTACTCGGCCACTGTGAGTGAGCACGTTCACGGTCCCTTATAGCTTCTTCTTCCTATTCTCTAAGACTTCCCTCATAATCTTATCATAAGTCACAACATAACAAGAATTATCAAGTTTATTCATATCATCGGAGCCCTCATTCACAATTGAGATCGAATGAGTGGTTCCTTCAAATTCTCCTACCTCTATTACATTGACACCACCCTCATTAGGGATTATGAATTCCTTCTTGTCTATGAGGTCTTGGATAGTGTTGCGGATGGAGAAACAATCTTCGGTGAGGTGGCCGGTGCATTGATGATAGTCACACCATTTGTGGTGAGCATAATTGGGACAGAGCGGTTGTGGTTGCTTGTACCCTTGAAAAGGAGTGATTTTCCCCTTAGCCTTTAGAGCTTCATAGGCCTCGGTGATGGTCATGCCATTGAGAGGAGTGTAGACGCGGTCGTTTTGGAACCGCTTGCCTTGTGGTGGGGGAACCTTCTTGTAATTCCCATTGTCAGTAGTAATGGCATTGACAGTGGCCCTTTTAATCTCCTTGAGCAAGTCATCCATGCGTACCCCTGCCTCATAAATTTGGGAGAAGTCGGAGTAGCAAGCCCCACTTAGGTGGGTGCGGAGATCAATCATGAGACACTTGAAAAAGACGTCCATTTTCTCTTTTGTGTTTGGCCTCTCAACAATTTCAGAGAGCTTGTCATTCCATCTCCTTGTGAAGTCAATGAAGGACTCGTTGTCTATTTGAGTGGTGTTCTCGAGCTCTTTCCTTGTGAGCCGGTGAGTGGTGTTGCCTTGATATTGATTTTTGAAGGCAAGCATAGCGGCATCCCAATCGAGACGGACAGTGAGCGGGAGAGTTGCATACCAATCCTTTGCCGTCCCCTCGAGAGTGAGAGGAAAGCATTGAGCCATAACTTTTGGGGAGACCTTCTTCGGAACCATAGCCCAAATGTAACTCTTTATGTGAGCCATCGGGCATGAGTTGCCCATAAACTTGCTAATGTCAGGCATCTTGAATTTGTCGGGGAGAGCGCCCATCGTGCTCATGAGGATGGATGACTGATAAAGGCTTGTGTTGGAGCCTTTTCCCATGTTGAGGCCGTCGAATTTCTGATCAATGTAGGCCATGATGAAATCGACCATTTTGGGGTCGCTATTGTCGGTGCTTGGTTTCCCCACTTTTTTGGTGCGGGCGCTGACATATGGGCTTTCAAACAAACCCTCGGTCCACTAGGATTCCTCATTGTCATTAACCCCCTTGTTCTTGGAGAGCTTGAGGAGCTTGGCTTTCAGTTGGTCAACCTCGGCCTCGTGGGCCTCCCTTTGACTGTCGACATGAGCTTGCCACAAGGCTTCTTTAGTTTGAGCCTCTTGGTTAAGGGTAGAGACTTGTTGTTGTATCGTTGAACCATGGCAGAAAGCTGTTCGAGAGTCATGGCGTTGTTGGTGCTGGAGTCGCCGGCCATTGATGATGTAGAAGCTGTTGGAGTGGTCGGTTCACGGACAAGCCTGTTGGATGAATCCCTGTAGATGCGGAGAGTACCAATCGGACCTATAATTGGAGAAGTAGCCCTTGTCAGTCTCGGTTCACACTTTCTGTCCATGAAGAGGTTGATAACACACAGTTGGGCACACGACTCGAACCACATAAGAAAAAAGACTCTTTTTTTTATTATTTGATAAGTCGGAGGGAATGGGTCCCTTTTGGGGTTTCTAAGAAGATAATGGAATCGTCACACTAGTATATAGACCATCTCGCGGTCCCATATACTCATCGGATTCCATCGCGCTTGTGAATCCTACATGTGTCGGGATTAAACTAAATTAATGTAGTAAAGCATACATGCGGGGACGGTTTTTTTATTTTCGTCCATAATGACCACTTTTGGGGATGGATTTTTATTGCGTCCGTTTCAACAAGTTGGCATGTATGATTTGAAAACATTAGTTTAGGGAAATCTCGGTACATGGAAACCGACTTGGTCACAGAGTGTTAGACCCTAACTAGAATTGTGTGGTTTGTGCTTGGCTAAAGAGAGGTTTAAAGGTCACCCCCGGCATGTAGTCATGAACTACGCCACGGGCTGAGGTTTACCGCTTCAAAAGAGCCAAGGTCGAGTGGAGCTTGAAACTTTCTAGGACGGGCCTCGACGGGTTTGGGGTTGGACTTGTGCGACTCGATAGTGAGCAGTTGATAAGAATTGTGCGCGTAGTGTGAGGTCCATCACGTGACAAATTTTTTTACTTTTTTTTTTTTGAAAAGAAAAGATAAAAAACACATAAGCACGTAAATTACAACTCCCGAATCACCCGTGTGACCGGTAAATAAAACATAAAATTAAACAGTCCAAGGGTTCAATTCTGTCCTGATGCAGGCAACTGTGCCCACACCCCACTGTTCTGTTCAGTCACTGAAACCTGTTGTTGCCCTGGAAATTGACCCAAAAGCGTGCGCCTCTGGCTAGTGTTGTGGGAAGCGCGCGCCTGACGCATTGTACCCGGGAGGCGCCCGCTTATGGGCTCACCTGTCAGATTATCAGAAACTTATGGACTCAGGGGATTGCCCTGGTCCTGATTGTGTGATGGAACCCCTGCAATGTTTGTCAGCACGAAATATTAGGAAGAATAGGAAGAACACATGGAAGGCGGGAGATTCTGGAATTTGACGCGGGGCGCGCGCGCTTTGGACCATGAAGGTCCGAGGCGCGCGTTTCCCATGTCAATTTCCAGAATGCCCAGAAAAGTGAATTATGAACAGAAACACAAGTTTAACCCTCAAGCATCCCCAGCGGAGTCGCCACTGTAGATACCCCGGGGGGGCCACGGCTTGGCTAGAGCGCGTGAATTACCTAGGATGTCTAATTGATTTTAAGAGTCGCCACCCACATTTTTGAGGAACGTAAGAAAACCTAATGTTTATGAGCCTAAGTTTGATTTACGAAAACAGAGATTCTTTGGGATGAGGGGTTCGGGGGTTAGGTTACGAAATGGGAAGTACTTAAACACCCATTTCGCCCGAGCAAAGTCGGTCTTATTTGTTCATAATTCACTTTTAAAGATAAATGTGTTCTTCCTATTAAAATGATGATGAAAAGGGGTTTGAGATTCAAAATGTAGGGAGATGACTCCTAGGCCAATTCAATGTAATGAAAGGACCATTGGTGTCATGTCCCAAATGGTTTTTGGATGATTGCACATTTGGTTGAAGAAGAAGAAGAAGAAGGAGGAGAAGAGAAGTGCTTAAGACATTTACCTATAGTATCATTCAAAAGAGAACCTCTTGTAAAGCCTTGAAGAAGAGGTTGAGTACTTTTGTTGAAGAAATCCCAAAGGAAAGGTCTAGTAAAGAAGTGAGTAAAAGGTCTAAAATGATGATTTTCAAGGTCCTCCTCCAATGATGGATTGGAGGGGTTTTTATAGTTGAAAAATGACAGTTTTTTGGAGCCAAACGGAGTCTCCAAGAAATCTTTCCCGGCCAAAATCATGTATAATGAGCAAGGGAGAGATTCTTGAGCAGAATCTGTAACTGACACGCCCCAGAAGCGCGCGCATCCCACCTATGCGGCGGAAGGCGCGCGTGTCTGGCCTCAAGGGGCGGAGGCGCGCGACTCTGAGAAGCAATTTTTGACAGAATGGACTAGAAAGTTAGAACTGTTATTAAGTTTAGTCTCGGGACTTAACGGAGTTCGTCTGGAACTTAACCAAAGTAACAGGAACTAACAGAAAACACTTAGAAGAGGGAGAAACACAAAACCAAGTGTGCAATCGGGGTGAGAGGTCCGAGGCGGGGTGTCTACAGATTGTCCTAATGAAAATCTAAAACTTGTTATTGATAGTATTGTTGATGGTGTATCAATAACAAGTTTTGGATTATCATTGGTACAATTAAATCAAATAAAATTATTGCTCAAATTTCCTTCGCAATAACAGCGAAAAAAGTATGAAAATCATTTTGGGACGGAAGGAGTATAATGTTTCTGTTGGGATATTATTCTGATACTTTTGGTCAACCAATTATGAGTAGTTTCATCTTAAATTGTGGGCTATGAAATTGAATTCAATCATAAAAAGGAAAGACTACTTTAATCATAAAAATGACCAGGCTTAAATATTCGAAACCATCAACAAATAAATATCAACAAATAAATACATGCATCTCCATAGTGAAATCAAAACACAAAAAACATCAATATCAACATACTATATTTGCCGATTTGAAACCTTCAATTCCCCCAAATAAAAAAAAAAAAAAAAAAAAAACACAATTAACCCTAGTTTAAAAAACACGCCATGGAGCCAATCTTCATGACAAGCAATTGAAAAGTTTGAAATCAGAACATATAAAAAAGGATAGAAGCAATGAGCATTGATTTACCGGGTAGAGGTGAAGGGCCAGTTCTGGATGCATACAGAATTCCATTTTCCACCAAACACACTTTTTTTTTGTTTTTTTTTAATTGGCGTTGTGTTGGTTATAGGTCTCCTCTTTACAGACGCATACATTACAGAATTTTATATTCTTTGCATTATCAGAGCTTCTTCAAACATTAAATCGGTGGAGGATTTGGGAATGTATGTTTGTGCGTGTACAAGTTGAGGACGTGTGTGCGTGTGGATGTAATTATGTGTTTTGATTCTTGACTGCTTGCTCGTATTTCAAGTCATCTTCAGTGGGCTCGTACCCCAGACCAAACTTGTTCTTGACAAAAGGAATTTCTACGGGGTGTTGTAGATACCCCGGGAAAGCCCCACTTGGCTAGAGCGGTGGATTATCCTAGGATGTCTAATTGTGTTTTAGAGTCGCCACCCACGTTTTTGAGGAACGTAAGAAAACCTAATGTTTATGAGCCTAAGTTTGATTTACGAAAACAGAGATTCTTTGGGATGAGGGGTTCGGGGGTTAGGTTACGAAATGGGAAGTACTTAAACACCCATTTCGCCCGAGCAAAGTCGGTCTTGTTTGTTCATAATTCACTTTTTAAGATAAATGTGTTCTTCCTATTAAAATGATGATAAAAAGGGGTTTTAGAGTTTGAAATGTAGGGAGATGACTCCTAGGCCAATTCAATGTAATGAAAGGACCGTTGGTATCATGTCCCAAATGGTTTTGGGTGATTGCACATTTGACTTGAAGAAGAAGAAGAAGAAGAAGAAGGAGAGGAGAAATGTTTAAGACCTTTACCTATAGTATCCTTCAAAACGAATCTCTTGTGAAGCCTTGAAGAAGAGATTGAATACTTTGTTGAAGAAGTCCCAAGAAAAGTCTATGAAAGAAGTGAGTAAAAAGGTTTGAAAGTAATGATTTTCCCAAGTCCCCCTCCAATGATGGATTGGAGGGGTTTTTATAGTTGAAAAGTGACTATTTTTGGAGCCAAACGGAGTCTCCAAGAAATCTTTCCCGGGCAAAATCATGTATAATGAGCAAGGGAGAGATTCTTGGGCAGAATCTGTAACTGACACGCCCCAGAAGCGCGCGCATCCCACCTAGGCGGCGGAAGGCGCTCGCGTCTGGCCTCAAGGGGCGGAGGCGCGCGACTCTGAGAAGCAATTTCTGACAGAATGGACTAGAAAGTTAGAACTGTTATTCAGTTTAGTCCCGGGACTTAACGGAGTCCGTCTGGAACTTAACCAAAGTAACAGAAACTAACAGGAAACACTTAAAAGAGGGAGAAACACAAAATCAAGTGTGCAATCGGGGTGAGCGGTCCAAGGCGGGGTGTCTACAGAGCCCCTCGGCGGCATGGATTGCGAAGCAAAAGCGCCGACGAAAGACAGACATCCGCCTAAGACATCACCAAGAAAAGGAAAAGACTCGATAAAAGCAGGAATTTGAAATTGCGGAGGATAGAGGTGCGCTCCCTGTGTGAGCGGCTTTGAGAGATAAGGGTGCGCTCCCTGTGTGAGCGGCTTTGCCAATAGCTGGATCCGTTTGCTGGAAGCAGGATCTGTTTAGTGGAAGCGGGATCTGTTTGCTGATAGTGAGATCCGTTTGCTGGAAGCGGGATCTGTTCGTTGAGAGCGAGATCCGTTTGCTGGAAGTGGGACCTGTTTGCTGATAGCGAGATCCGTTTGCTGAAGTGTGGGACCCGGAGGACCGTTTGCTGAAGTGCGGGACCCGGGGGACCATTTGCTGAAGTGCGGGACACGGATGACCGTTTGCTGAGGTGAGGGACCCGGGGGGACGTTTGCTGAAGTGCGGGACCCGGAGGACCGTTTGCTGGAGTGCGGGACCCGGAGGACCGTTTTCTGGAGTGCGGGACCTGGAGGACCGTTTGCTGAAGTGCGGGACCCGGATAACCGTTTGCTGGAGTGCGGGACCCGGAGGACCATTTGCTTTGAATGGATGTAGATCTTGTTTGATGATGAAGCAGTGATTCCGTGGATCATCCCAGACCAAGTTGTTGTCGTGAGTCGTACTTTGACTGTTTGACTTTGACTTTTGACGGGGTGCGGGCACAGTTGACTGCGGAGTGCTTTGTGCTGGGGATGAATTGTAAAAACTGATCTTTTGAGAAAAATGAAAGACACCCTACTTTGACTGGGAGTTTCTGTCTTATTCCAGTTTTTAGACATGCCTTAATGGCGGACCAAATTAATGTGTGCCCAGCTGGGTGTTTGCTGTCGTCGTTTTGAGCTTCTCTTGTTGGTGGGATTAATCTTTTCTGTAGATAGAAGGCGTTTGAACGTGCCTGGGCCTCCTTCTTGAACTGACAAGGGCTATTTTTGGAGCCTTCTTATGCCTGGGACGCGGGCGCTTCCTCTATTGGATACGGAACGCGCGCGCCTTGTAGACCGGTGTCGGGAGGCGCGCGCCTCTGGGAGGTGAAATTCAGGGCCTGATATTTGGTGGCCAAAAGATCCTCCAACAGCTATAATATCAATTTCTGGTCGACAATTCAATTCCAGCAGCCCTTTTCTGTCATTTTTGAACACCATTCTATTACCCAATCTTGCTTATAACCATCTTTCCCATGGCCTCCAACCTTTTTAGTCTTGATGCCGAGGTTGTCAAGAGTTACGAGAGGGATTTGTCGACCTTCATGTATTCTTTTAAGACCCATCCAAAAAATGCCTTCATCAAAGATTTCGGGCTTCGAATTCTCTTCACTTTGCGGACATTGAAGCCGGATTGGGATTTGTTGAAGGCTGCTGCAGCCTTTTGGGATTATGATAGCCATACGTTCAACTTTTCGGCTAATGAAATGGTGCCGACCGTTGATGATTTTAGGGCCATTTTGGGTATGCCTTTGGCCGGTCGGATTGCCGTCCCCAAGTATTACCGCGGTATTGTTGATTCTTGGGTTGACATTCTGAATCTCTCTGTCGGAGAAGTGAAGAAGATGATGCACGGGACCGTTGTTGACATAACTGAGCTTCTGATGTTTTTCAGTTTGCATTCGGAAGATGTCGTGGTTCAGTCCTTTAAGAGAAATGCCATGGCTGTCTGCCTTTTCAGCGAGGTTTTGTTTGTCACTCCTCTGGGTACTGCGGATGCGCAGTTGGCTGAGATAGTGTTGCAGGCGAAAGGATAGCAATTTAGCATAGTTCCGCTTATTGTAGGAGAGACCTTGCATGGTTTGGACGAGTTACACCGTACAGGCGAGATGCGATGAGGAAGCCCCTTGCTTTTGACCATATGGCTTCGGGAGCATTTCAGGCTTTATGCGTTGGATGGCGACCTTTCTCCTTTTGCTGTTCATAGGCGACGATTGCTGATTAGAGATTTGACCGAAGAGGGTTGGAAGAGATTTTTTGCTTCTCGTCTCACAGCTGATGTTGAGTGGTGTCCTTGGGGTCTTCGCTCTTTTGTGGAGTGGACCTTTAGTTTCCAGCATGTGGTTTTACCCGGATTGAGGGACTCTTCGTTTTATCAGCCAGAATGGGTTTTGAGACAGTTCGGTCGTCAGCAAATAATTCCTTTCCCGAAGAATGGGGTACTTCGTCCAGTTTCTTATATGGGTCCGGACTTCTCGAATGAGCTTCAGTTGGCTTGGGGAGATGATCGTGACCGTTGGGTTTCCGCTCCATTGCACCGGGGCAGTATTTTTCTTCCCGAGAGTTACTTGGATCATTTGCTTGGTACCGTCTACCGTGGCATTACTTGGGTAGATGCTCTTGAGGCGGAGTTGCTAGGAAGGGATTTTGATCCAGCAGTGCTTTGAGGTACAAGGAAGCTGCTGCTGATGTGAACAACATCCTGACCGATCCATTCGGTACCCCTTTAGATGACTTTTATGTCAGAGGCGCTCGGTTGCGCAGAAGATATCGGTCCGCATCAGTGTCCCTAGGCCTCCCAAGAAGAGTAGGATTGATGGTCGTTCGGGTGGTCCTTCAAAGGCCAAGAGAAAATTAGATTTTTCCTAGTACCCCCGAGAGATTGCATTTAGAATAGACCACTTGTTTAGGATTTAATGTTTTAATGTCTTTTAATAGCTCAATATTTTCGTTGTAATGATAAGAATGATTTAGTGAATGAATAAAAAATTGCATCTTGTTAATTTGAGAATGATTTGGGTATTTGTTTATGTTTTAGACCGCACCCGAAGGTTGCCTACGTTCCTCCAGTGTAGAGGCTCAGGTCTCCGTAGTTCAAACAAACGAAGACCATTTTTTTTTTTTTTTTTTTTTTGTGTGCACCCTGTTTTTTGCCTAGACCGCCCTTTCGGGTTTTCAATCTAGCGGGCTTCTTTTTTGCACGTGCTCTAATTTTTGCCTAGGCCGCCCTTGCGGGTTTTCAACCAAGCGAGCTCTCTTTTTTTTTTTTTTTTTTTTTTTTTATGGTCTTCGTTTATTAGACGTAAAACCTCTTCAATTTGTCGAGGTTGACTTCCTTTGGCAGTTGATCTCCGTCTAAGTCCACGATTCGGACTGCACCGCCGCTTAGTATCTTCTTGACTACGTACGGACTGATCTATCGGGGTCCCCACTTTCCAAGGGGGTTCATGGCATTAGGAGGGTGTTGTCTTAGGACCAAATCTCCCACACTGATGTTTCGGGGCTTCACCTTCCTGTTGAAAGCCCTAGCCATTCTTTGTTATTATGCCCTCATACGTTTGATTGCCCTTAGCCTTTTCTCGTCGAGTAGGGCTAGCTGTTCATATCGACTTTGCATCCAATCGACTTCATTGACTTGGTTCTCGAGGAGGACCCGCAAGGATGGAACTTCGAGCTCTATTGGTAGCACAACTTCGGAACCATATACCAGTGCATAAGGAGTTTCTCCAGTCGCTGTCCGTATTGACGTGCGGTAGCCCCATAATGCGAGAGGTAACTTTTCGGGCCAATCCCATCCAGTGGAGGCCATTTTCTTTACAATGGTCTCGATTGTCTTATTAGCTGCCTCGACCGCGCCGTTTGCTTGAGGGCGGTATGGAGATGACTTGTACTTAGTAACCTTGTATTCTACCAGGAGTGCATCCATCTCTTTCTCAAAGTGAGACCCGTTGTCTGAGATGATCTCATGAGGAACGCCGTATCGGCACATGATGTGGGTTTTCACGAATTCGGTCACTTTCTTGGCGTTAAGAACTCGGTAAGCTTGTGCTTCGACCCATTTTGTAAAATATTCCACGGCTACTAGGACGAAAGATTGTCCATTGCTTCCAGTAGGGTGAAATTTGCCGATGATGTCTATGCCCCAACAAGAGAAAGGCCAAGGCGTGGTCATATTGTAAAGCTGTGAGGGTGGAGCATGCTGTAGATTGGCATGGAATTGGCGCACCTCTTGACTTTCTCGCTACAGTCCCTTTCCATGGTACTCCAATAATAACCCATGCGGAGTATCTTCTTGGCCAACATAAACCCGTTCATGTGAGGCCCACATTCACCTTCGTGGATCTCATGCATTATTTCTTGAGCTTCGGTCTCATTTGCACATAGGAGATTGACCCCCTCGTGGTGCCTTTTGTAGACTCTGTCCCCAATCAGTACATATCGGGAGGCTAGTCTTTACAATGCCATTTGAGACTTCTTATTGCTATTCTCGGGATAGGTACCATCCTTGAGGAAATTCATGATATCTGCGTACCACGGGGAGTTTGTTTGGACCTCGTTGATCTCAATACTCATGCAGTACGCCGGACTGTTTCGTCTGGAAATTTTGAAGGGCTTCACCATTTTACCCTCAGGCATTTCGACCAGTGAAGCGATGGTGGCTAGTGCATCAGCAAAACGGTTCTTGTCCCTTGGCAGGTAATTGAAGGTGATTTCTTGAAATTGTTCAACCAACTCCTCGAGATGTTGACCATACCGTTGCAGGGTCGAGTCTTGAATCTTCCATTTTCTGGATGTCTGGTTGATGATGAGCAAGGAATCACCGAATACTTCTAATCTTGTGACATTTCTCTCGAGGGCTGCTTCGAGCCCCGCTATGAAAGCTTCGTACTCAACGGTGTTGTTAGTGGCTTCAAATTCGAGGCGGATGGCGATTGGAGTATACATGTCCTTTGGATCAACGAGTAACATCCCTATGCAATATCCATGCTTATTGGCTGCGCCATCGAAAAAAAGTTGCCACTTATTTTCCTCTGTTGTGGCGCAAATTAAATGCTCGTCGGGGAACTGTACATCTTCCCCCTTCACTTCGTCACACGAAAATTCAGCAAGCTGATCACTGAACACTTTCCCCCTGATGGATATGAGTGTGACGTAAGTGATATCGTAGCCGGCGAGCATAAAATACCATTTGGCTATTCTTGTTGACATGAAAGGCTTCTCGAAGATGTAGCGGAGCGGGTCCACTTTTGCTACCAACTTGATTGGGAAGGCCTCCATGTAATGCTTGAGCTTTTGAGTAACCCAAACCAATGCAGCACAAGACTTCTCTAAGACAGAGTAGTTCTTTTCGGCTCCTTGAAACCGTCGGCTGATAAAGTAGATGGCATTTCCTTTTGTGGAGTCTCGCTGTTCTTGTGCTAACATAGCCCCTAGGGCTTCATCATTGACAGTGAGATAGAGCAAGAGAGGCTTCTATTCGTGTGGTGGAACCAAAACTGGAGGGCATGTCAAGTAATGCTTCACTTGGTCGAAGGCTTGTGCACGCATCGGTCCATTCTAGAGCCACATTCTTTTTCAGTAGCTTGAAGATTGGCTCACACATGGAGGTAAGTTGGTGCACAAACCGACTGATGTATTGAAGTTTGCCCATGAAACCTTTGATTTCTTTCTGCGTCCTTGGGGGAGGCATGTCAATGATTGCCTTGATCTTGGAGGGATCGGCTTCAATTCCTCTTTCAGTGACCATGTAACCAAGAACCTTTCCTCTGATGACCCCAAAAGTGCACTTTGCGGGATTGAGTCTCATCTTATGTTGTCGAAGCCTTTCAAAGAATTTGCGAAGATCGGTCAAATGTTGGCCATTGGTTCCCTTCGAATGGATGATCATGTCGTCTATATAGACCTCGATCTCTTTATGAATCATGTCATGGAATTGATCCGTAACATCCCTCTGGTAGGTAGCCCCAGCATTCCTTAGTCCGAACGGCATGACTGTGTAGCAGAAGGTCCCCCACGGAGTTGTGAAAGCTGTCTTGTGTTGATCCTCTTCAGACATGAGAATCTGATTGTAACCGGCAAAACCGTCCACAAATGAGCGGACTTCATAGTTGGCAGTTGAATCAACGAGCATGTCGATGTTTGGTAGCGGAAAGTCATCTTTTGGGGAAGCTTTGTTCAAATCTCGGAAGTCCACACAAACTCGAACCTTGCCGTTTGCCTTTCTGACTGTCACAATGTTGGCTAGACAAGTCGGATACTCAATGACTTTGATGAAACCCATACTGAGGAGCTTTTCAATCTCTTCTTTGACCTGTAGAGACAATTCTGGCTTGATCTTTCTGAGCTTCTGCTTTACTGGCTTGGCGTCCTCTTTGATCGGAATTCTGTGCTCCGCGACCTTTCTGTCCAAACCCGGCATGTCTTTATATGACCATGCGAATAATCCACAAATTCTCTGAGCAGTGCAGTCAATCTGTCTTTGTCTTCCCCTTTGAAGAAGCTACCAATCTTCGTTTCTTTCGGCTCTTCGTCGGTACCCAGATTAACAGTATGCAATTCTTCATCAGCCCCTGGACCATTTTCACCACGACAACGAACCTGTTGAGCTAGTTCATTTAGGTATGTTATGTTTTCGTGGTCTATTTCATCATAATTTGAATCGTTATTAACTTGTTCATTAAGTTCGTTATTAGTTAATTCATCATTTATGATGTTTGCAATCTCGGGGTACTCAGAAATATCAAATTTTTCATTAGCAAAGAACGGAAACACACGCTCGGCTATGGCCTCCATATCCTCTTGGGTGAGGGCATTAGAAACACTCTCGGACTCGAAAGTAAGTGTGAGCCGCTCTTCCTTTGTTGCTGTACGGGGTATGCAACCCATTTCTCGGACCAAGAAATCTTCGGACACTAAGGGCCCCTTTGTTGAATACCAGTTGTTGATTGGCTCGGAGCTTGGCTGAATCTCGCTAATAGATGGGCTCTCCATTTCTGTGTTGTCGGAGATGGCGTTGACTTGACAATCATCCATGATGGCAAATTCTTCGAACATGGAGGCTAGATCGGATAGTTCCTCCCCCACGGTAATCTCTACCTCGGACTCTATAGTCACTTTCTTGCCCCACCACTCTCGGGGTGGCATTGGAGTAGGTTCCCTTTCTTGTGCCGGTATCTCACAATCGGTGAAGATCTCGAGACCGGGCTTTCTGACGCCCTTGTCGTTAACCCACGGTTCGGGAAAGATCATGTACGGAACATCTTCCCCTTGGAGAACAAAATAACCGTTTAGTGTGTTGCGGTAAGGCCTCAAGTTGGGGATTTCATATCGTCGACCTTCTTTGCGAGCTTGGGTCCTTTGATTCTTGACTGCTTGTTCGTATTTCAAGTCGTCTTTGGTAGGCTCGTATCCCAGACCAAACTTGTTCTTGACAAAAGGAAATTCCACGGGGTGTAATATCCCTTTTTGATGTTTCCCTAGGCCAAGACCGGGAAAGTGATTCATGTTCCTCATCATGCGGAGGACTTTATGGTTGCCGAGGGTCCATTGTCTGTTTCCCCCTTCTTTATCAATGGTGTTGACACCGGAGAGAGTGGCATCTTCTATCCCGTGTTGGACTTGGTGAACGGGTTGTCCCCCATTTCTGTGGATGGTGACATTCTCGGCCATGATAGTGACTATCTCGTCCCTATTTCTGATTTTGACACACTGATGGAGAGTGGAAGGTACCGCATTGGAACTGTGAATCCAAGGTCAGCCCAGAAGTAGGTTAAATGAAGCAGGGACATCAAGTACTTGGAATGGGTCGGACATGATCATGCTTCCAAATTCGATATCAACTTCTAATGACTGTACTGTACGGGCAGTGCTGTCGTACCCTCTAATGACTTGTGCAGAGGGTTGTAAATCGGAGCTTTTGAGCCCTAGTATGCCCATGATTCGGCTAGGCATTAAGTTGAGTGCAGAGCCACCATCTACTAGAACCCTCGAGATGGGTCTCCCCCTTGCCCTTACTTTGAGGTAGATGGCTTCATTGTGTTCGGACCCAAATGGCGGGAGGTCCATGTCGGCAAAAGTAATGACATTGCCGAAGTGAATGTGACCTATCATTGCTGTGAGGTCCTCAGGTGTCGTGTCGGGAGAGACTGATGTGTCATCCAAGTTCTTGATGATGAGGTCTCGGTGTTTCTTTGATGATGCAATAAGGTCCCAGATGGATATGTTGGCTTGCGTCTTCTTGAGTTGTGTTAACAAAGGATCTTCGGGTATGTCGCGTGCTTGCGATCTTTGAGAAGAGGTGCTGGTTGCTGCAGTATTGGGAGGGATTGTGCTCGTTGTTACTCGGCCACTGCGAGTAAGCACGTTCACGGTCCCTTGTAGCTTCTTCTTCCTATTCTCTAAGACTTCCCTCATAATCTCATCATAAATCACAACATAACAAGAACTATCAAGTTTATTTATATCATCGGAGCCCTCATTCACAATTGGGATCGAATGAGTGGTTCCTTCAAACTCTCTTACCTCTATTACATTGACACCATTCTCATTAGGGATTATGAATTCATTTTTATCTATGAGGTCTTGGATGGTGTTGCGGATGGAGAAACAATCCTCGGTGAGGTGACCGGTGCATTGATGATAGTCACACCATTTGTGGTGAGCATGATTGGGACGGAGCGGCTGTGGTTGCTTGTACCCTTGAAGAGGGGTGATTTGTCCCTTGGCCTTTATAGCTTCATAGGCCTCGGTGATGGTCATGCCTTTGAGAGGAGTGTAGACACGGTCGTTTTGGAACCGCTTGCCTTGTGGTGGAGGGACCTTCTTGTAGTTTCCTTGTCAGTAGTAACGGCGTTGACGGAAGCCTCTTTGTTTGAATTAGAGGCGGCCTTGTATCGGTAGGTAGGAGTGGCCTTCTTAATCTCCTTGAGGAAGTCATCCATGCGTACCTCCGCCTCATACATTTGGGAGAAGTCCGAGTAGCAAGCCCCACTTAGGTGGGTGCGGAGATCATTCTTGAGACATTTGAGAAAGATGTCCATTTGCTCTTTTGTGTTCGGCCTCTCAACAATTTTAGAGAGCTTGTCTTTCCATCTCCTTGTGAAGTCAATGATGGACTCGTTGTCTCTTTGAGTGGTGTTCTCGAGCTCTTTCCTTGTGAGCCGGTGAGTGGTGTTGCCTTGATATTGATTCTTGAAGGCAAGCATAGCGGCATCCTAATCAAGACGGACAGTGAGCGGGAGAGTTGCATACCAATCCTTGGCCGCCCCCTCGAGGGTGAGAGGAAAGCATTGAGCCATAACTTTTGGGGAGACCTTCTTCGGAGCCATAGGCCAAATGTAAGTCTCGATGTGGGCCATCAGGCATGAGTTGCCCTTAAACTTGCTAATGTCAGACATCTTGAATTTGTCGGGAAGAGCGGCCATCGTGCTCATGAGGATGGATGATTGATAAAGGCTTGTGTTGGAGCCTTTTCCCATGTTGAGGCCGTCAAATTTCTGATCAATGTAGGCCATGATGGAATCGACCATTTTGGGGTCGTTCTTGTCGGTGCTTGGTCCCCCCACTTTTTTGGTACGGGCACTGACATATGGGATTTCAAACAAACCATTGGTCCACTCGGATTCCTCATTGTCATTAACCCCCTTGTTCTTGGAGAGTTTGAGGAGCTTGGATTTCAGTTGGTCAACCTCGGCCTCGTGGGCCTCCCTTTGACTGTCGACATGAGCTTGCCACAGGGCTTCTTTGGTTTGAGCCTCGTTGTTGAGAGTGGTGACTTGTTGTTGGAGTGTTTGAACCATGGCAGAAAGCTGTTTGAGAGTCATGGCGTTGTTGGTGTTGGAGTCGCCGACCATTGATGATGTAGAAGCTGTTGGAGTGATCGGTTCACGGACAAGCCTGTTGGATGAATCTCTGAAGATGCGGAGAGTACCAATCGGACCTCTAATTGGAGAAGTAGCCCTTGTCAGTCTCGGTTCACACTTCCGGTCCATGAAGAGGTTGAGAACACACAGTTGGGCACACGACTCGAACCACATAAGAAAAAAAAGACTCTTTTTTTTTATTATTGTTTTATAAGTCGGAGGGAATGGGTCCCTTTTGGGGTTTCTAAGAAAATAATGGAATCGTCACACTAGTATATAGACCATCTCGCGGTCCCATATACTCATCGGATTCCATCACGTTTGTGAATCCTACATGTGTCGGGATTAAACTAAATTAATGTAGTAAAGCATACATGCGGGGATGGATTTTTATTTTCGTCCAAAATAACCACTTTTGGGGACAGATTTTTATTGCGTCCGTTTCAACAAGTTGGCATGTATGATTTAAAGACATTAGTTTAGGGAAATCTCGGTACATGGAAACCGACTTGAGTCACGGAGTGTTAGACCGTAACTAGAATTGTGTGGTTTGTGCTCGGCTTGAATATGAGGCTTAAAGGTCACCCCCGGCATGTAGTCATGAACTACGCCACGGGCTGAGGTTTACCGCTTCGAAAGAGCCAAGGTCGAGTGGAGCTTGAAACTTTCTAGGACGGGCCTCGACGGGTTTGGGGTTGGACTTGTGCGACTCGATAGTGAGCAGTTTATAGGAGTAATGTGCACGTAGTGTGAGGTCTATCACGTGACAAAATTTTTATTTTTATTTTTTGAAAATAAAAGATAAGAAGACATAAACACATAAATTACAACTCCGAATCACCCGTGTGACCGGTAAAAAAAAACATAAAATTAAACAGTCCAAGGGTTCAATTCTGTTCTGATGCAGGCAACTGTGCCTACACCCCACTGTTCTGTCCAGTCACTGAAACCTGTTCTTGCCCTGGAAATTGGCCCAGAAGCGCGCGCCTCGGGCTAGTGTTGTGGGAAGCGCGCGCCTGGCGCATAGAAACTGGGAGGCGCCCGCTTCTGGGCTCACCTGTCAGATTATCAGAAACTTATGGACTCAGGGGATTGCCCTGGTCCTGATTGTGTGATGGAACCCCTGCAATGTTTGTTAGCATGAAATAATAGGAAGAATATGAAGAACACATGGAAGGCGGGCGATTATGGAATTTGACTCGGGACGCGCGCTTTGGACCATGAAGGTCCGAGACGCGCGCTTCCCATGTCAATTTCTAGAATGCCCAGAAAGGTGAATTATGAACTGAAACACAAGTTTAACCCTCAAGCGTCCCCAGCGGAGTCGCCACTGTAGATACCCCGGGAAAGCCCCACTTGGCTAGAGCGGTGGATTATCCTAGGATGTCTAATTGTGTTTTAGAGTCGCCACCCACGTTTTTGAGGAACGTAAGAAAACCTAATGTTTATGAGCCTAAGTTTGATTTACGAAAACAGAGATTCTTTGGGATGAGGGGTTCGGGGGTTAGGTTACGAAATGGGAAGTACTTAAACACCCATTTCGCCCGAGCAAAGTCGGTCTTGTTTGTTCATAATTCACTTTTTAAGATAAATGTGTTCTTCCTATTAAAATGATGATAAAAAGGGGTTTTAGAGTTTGAAATGTAGGGAGATGACTCCTAGGTCAATTCAATGTAATGAAAGGACCGTTGGTATTGTTGGTAGTGGTGCCCTAGGCACGTTTAATAAACGTTGTAATTGTTATCATTTATTTCATATCAATAAAGAGATGTTTTGATTATTATTGTTGTTCATGTTTACTTATAATAATCCCCGTCCCTAGTACTTGTGAAACACTAGTATAAAGGCTAAATGGTCATGGGATGATCATGTTAGATTTATGGGTACTTGTTTGGAACAAGGTACTGGACATGACCCGCTCTATGAGATTTATGTCATGGTCTATGTCGTACATATATCTCATATTAGTTATGTCATTTGAATCCTTAGACATGAAGTTATTATAGTCTTCCACTTGATGAACATTATGTTTGACATATTCAAACGCTACTTTTAACCGAGTAGTTATAAAGGGTATGATTGGCATAATCGGAATCCCGTTGGGAAGAATAATAAGCTAAATGGATTTGTCCCTCCTCGGAGAGATGTCAAGCTTGGGCCACTCGTAGGAATGATGTTGATGAAATGTTCGGCCGGACTCAGATGAATTGATTGGATCAATGTCATTTGGATTATCAACATATTCGGAATCGAGAAAGTATTGAACAAAACAAGTTGACTGTTTGACCATGACTTGTGTTCAATGACATCGTGGACAAAGGGATTGTGACATATTCTAAAGGAATGCGAACTTGTATCTAGTTATACTATTTGGGTAGGTATGACGGTTTGCTAGAACCTAATCATATCTTATGGGATCATGTTTGAGCCCATTGCCAACTTAGTATAATCCTAGAGGGTCACACACAATAGAACGAATCTTTAAAAGGACTACATTGGAATTTTGGAAATTCTGGACATCCTGGGAAGTGGGCGACCGCACAGTATGGACTGGGCGGCCGCACAATTATCTTAGTTTTGTACCAGTTTTGCTTCAGATAGTTGTGCGACCGCACAGATGATTTTGGGCGGCCGCACAGTGCTGTCGGGTGGCAGATTCCTAATTTGATTTGGAAACGAATTTTGGAAGGATTTTGACACAAGTTTCCTATTTGGAATAGGTCATACTTGTGTATAAAAGACCAAATTCGGCCAGCACTCAATGCTAATGATTTTGTGAGTCTCAAAGAGTTTGAGAGAGGGTTTATTTTGTTCCAAGACATTCTTGGTTGAAGAACAAAATAATACACAAAATAAATTCCATATAGTTCTTTTGATTGTGAAAAAGTGTTTCACAATTTGGTCTAGCAACCAAGATCAAAGAAGCTCCTTTGATATTCGTTCGAAGTGTGGATACCGCTAGAGGGTGAAAATCATCATCTTCAAAGTTCGTGTTCAAGCTTTGTGATCGTGATCAAGTCTTCAAACCTCCACCAAAGACCAAGAGAATTTGATAGCCATCAAGGGTTAGTTTATTCCTTTATTCCTATGTTGTATTTGATTTAATCGTATGAACGGATCCATGGCTTTGGGTTTCAAAATTTTAAATGCTAAATTCCGCTGCGCATGTTACTTGGAAACCCAACAGTGGTATCAGAGCCCCGTTCATGTTGATTATTTCAATACCTAGGTCATGTCATGTGTATATAAATTGTTTATGTGCCTTGCATGATATGAATATTGGAATATGTGATGTTTATGTGTTATGTGATTTTTGTGGTTTATTGTTTTACAACTTTAATCGCACGATTCAATCGCAATAAATAAATTATGGTGGATTCAGAATTGTTGATTATTAATTTTTGATTGGATCAAAGTTTTAATAATCGGGGAAAAACGATTTTGAGACAAAATTTTCGAACTTCAAAATTCTGTACATTCTGATCAGTTTGGGCGACCGCACAAAATCACTTGGGCGGTCGCACATGTTTGGGCGACCGCACAGTGAGTTTTGGGCGGCCGCACATGAGGATCAGATTGTCTGATTTTTGGTTGAAATCAGAATTTGGAATTTTCGAGAGATCCAACAAAACCAGTAACAGAACCAGTCCAGACTTGCTGATCTGGAATGGGTTTTGGGTAGTTGGTTTATGTGAGGATCTTGGGGTTTGATTTTCCTATTTGTTTTAGTCTTGTGATTCTAAGATTGGTTCAAGGTTTGGATGGCTAATCTGCGTTCATCGAGATTGTGTTTCCCAAACTTGATCGCAATCAAAGTTTCAAAGATGAAACGAAGTTAGAATTATGAAGAGTTCATAATTGCTAAAATTGAGAAACAAAGTTCTTGATTCAAAGTTTGGAGATCCATGTGGAATTGTGAATGCAATTGGCCTACGTTCATCGAGACCATCTATTGCTTAGTTTCGGCCACATGGACTACTTTTTTGGTTTCTTGAATTAGTGCGGGATTGTGGTTGCCTAATGGCTTAGTTCGACCGCACTTCTTGTTGTCTTGATTTGGAGATAATGACCAAAGTTGAAATAGTCTCATCCTCATAATTATAGAGAAACTAATGACACATAAATATTATGCTTAAATTAATGGGATTAATTTAGTGGCTAAACTTGATGTGTAACATGTTTGTATTATGTGCTCATAAATGTGTTATATGCCATATGTTATGAACCTTCAAAGAAAGTTTTAAGTCCTTTTGCCATGCCATGATTAAAACACTTGTTTATACATGAGTAACTTTATGTGGGCTCGCCAAAGCGAGGTGCATTGATTTTATTCATGCTTGATCAAGAAGAGTGAATAAGAGTTTCCTATGCGTTTAAAATGGTTGGACTTAATTAAGCGTCAAAACAGTTTTGGGCTTAAGGCAAAGATGAGATTTAACATGTTTTTGAAATTGGATTTCTTAAAGAATCTCATGAAAATAACTGAGAGTCATATGAGATATGATTGACAAGAGTTGTCTACCTAATTGATTTAATTTTGAGCGGTGCGCCAAAGCGTACTCAAAATTAGATTAAAGCGGGATCTCAACCCATTTAAATTATATTATACATTGGATGTATATGAAGGTTATATAATTTAGTGGGAGTATTTTGTTTTAAAATACATTTTTTTATCTCTTTAATGAAAAATCGGTACTTATTAAATTTTGGAAATTTTTGCATATCTGTAGATAATGACTAATAACACTCAATCAATGTCGTTGCGATCGATCCTTGAGAAGGATAAGCTCGAAGAGAATGGTACTAACTTTATGGATTGGATCCGGAGCATAAGAATCGTTCTTAGGCAAGAAGATAAGTTGTACATTCTCGATGGGCCTCTCCCTGCTGAACCACCGCCTACTGCCCCTAGGGTAGAAAGAGACAATTACAAGAAACATCGTAATGATTCTAGAGATGTAAGTTGTCTCATGCTTACTGCTATGTGTTCAAAACTCCAACAAAGTTTGGAACATTTGGAAGCCTATGAGATAGGCGTGGAGTTGAGAACCATGTTTCAAGAGCAAGCTAGGCAAGAGAGGTACAAGACCATTGTTGCATTCACTACTAGTAAAATGAATGAAGGGCAACAAGTGAGTCCTCACTTTCTTAAAATGAAAGGTTATGTAGAGCACCTTGAGAAACTTGGCTATCCAATCCCATTGGAGCTAGCCACGGATCTCATTCTTAATTCATTGCCTAAAAGTTATAATCAGTTTGTGATGAATTATAACATGCATGGAATGGATAAGAATCTCTCTGAGTTGCATGGGATGCTCAAAACTGCAGAGATGAAAATTGTGGAGAAAGGTTCTCCCGTGCTCTTGGTTCATGATGGGAAGAAGCCTGGTGCCAAAGGCAAGGGTAAGGCAAAAGTTGTCAAACCCAAGATAAGCAAGGCAAAGGTTGCCAAGGCTTCTGAGGCAAAACCCGATACACAAAAGGATGCAATTTGTTTCCATTGTCAAGAAATTGGTCATTGGAAACATAATTGCAAGGCTTTCTTGGAAGAGCAAAAGAAGAAGAAGAGCAGCAAGGCTGCGTCGACTTCAGGTATCTATATGATAGATATTCTCCTTTCTACCACTGATTCTTGGGTATTGGATACCGGATGTGGTTCTCACATTTGTCTAAATGTGCAGGGACTAAAGAATAGGAGACTGCTTAAAGAAGGTGAAGTAGATCTACGCGTGGGGAATGGAGCAAGAGTTGCTGCATTAGCCGTAGGGACTTATGAAGTCACTTTACCTTCCGGATTAATTCTTGTTTTGAACAATTGTTATTATGTTCCGGATTTAAGCAGAAATATTATTTCAATTTCTTGTTTGGATAATGAAGGTTTTAAGTTTCTTATTGAGAATAAGAAATTTTCTATTTATTTAAATGATGTGCTTTATGGTATTGCTAATTCATTTAATGGCCTTTATATCTTGGATGTCAAGAATGAAAATAATGTCTATCATGTAAATAAGAAATCTAAACCTAATGATGTAAATCATACTTATTTGTGGCATTGCCGTCTTGGTCATATTAATGAGAAGCGTATCTCAAAACTCCATGGGGACGGACTTTTAGGTTCATGTGACCTCGAGTCATATGATACTTGTGAGTCGTGTCTTCTTGGAAAAATGACTAAGACACCTTTTACCAAGCTAGGTGAAAGGGCAAGCGACTTATTGGGGTTGATACATTCCGATGTATGCGGACCATTAAGTAGCAATGCTAGGGGAGGATTTCAATACTTCATAACCTTCACTGATGATTATAGTAGATTTGGGTATGTTTACCTAATGAAACATAAAAGTGAAGCATTTGAGATATTTAGAATATTTCAAAATGAAGTAGAAAAACAACTTGGCAAAAGTATAAAGGCACTTCGATCAGATCGAGGTGGTGAATACTTAAGTCAAGAATTTGATGATCATCTAAAGAATTGTGGAATAGTTTCACAATTGACTCCACCCGGAACACCACAATGGAATGGTGTGTCCGAGAGGAGGAATCGGACTTTGTTAGACATGGTTCGATCAATGATGAGTCAAGTTGATCTTCCAATATCCTTTTGGGGTTACGCTTTAGAAACCGCTGCTTTCACACTAAATCGTGTTCCAACTAAATCGGTTCAAAAGACTCCATATGAGATGTGGAGCGGAAAGAAGCCTTGTCTATCTTTCATGAAGATTTGGGGTTGTGAAGTTTTTGTCAAAAGACTTATCTCAGACAAACTTGCACACAAATCTGATAAATGTATTTTTGTGGGATATCCTTAGGAAACTAAAGGATATTACTTTTACAACCGAGAGGACAACAAAGTGTTTGTTGCCCGAACTGGTGTCTTTCTAGAGAAAGAGTTTCTCTCCAAAGAAATCAGTAGGAGTAAAATAAATCTTGAAGAAATTCGAGACCCAGAAAATAACATTGAACCAATGGTGGAGCAAGAACAAGAACCACAAGGAGTTGTGGAACCTGTTCAAAGTACACAAGCAACTCGCAGATCTAGTAGGTTACGATCCGAGCCCGAGAGATATGGATTTCTCGTAACGGATAGTAATGAGGTAGAAATCATTGAGAATGATGAACCGTCAACCTACCAAGAGGCGATGTCTTCTCCTGATTCTGACAAGTGGCTTGGAGCCATGGAATCCGAATTGCAATCCATGCAAGACAATCAAGTTTGGAATTTGATTGATGCGCCCGAAGGTGTAAAAACCATAGGATGCAAATGGGTCTTCAAGAAGAAGACTGACATGGATGGGAAGGTGCATACTTACAAAGCTAGGCTTGTAGCGAAGGGTTATAGGCAAGTTCATAGTATTGACTATGATGAGACCTTTTCACCCGTAGCAATGATCAAGTCTATAAGAATTTTGCTTGCCATTGCCGCATATCATGACTATGAAATATGGCAGATGGACGTCAAAACCGCTTTCCTGAATGGAAAACTCCAAGAGGATGTGCATATGACACAACCAGAAGGTTTTGAACAAGATTCTAAGGTATGCAAATTGCAGAGATCCATCTATGGATTGAAGCAAGCTTCTAGGAGTTGGAATCTCCGTTTTGATGAATCGGTCAAAGAGTTTGGTTTCATCAAGAACGAAGATGAGCCTTGCGTATACAAGAAGATTAGTGGGAGCATAGTGCTATTCCTTATTTTATATGTGGATGACATATTGCTCATTGGAAACGACATTCCTACACTTCAGTCTGTGAAGACTTGGTTAGGAAAGTGCTTCGCAATGAAAGATATGGGAGAAGCCGCATATATTCTTGGCATTAAGATCTATAGATATAGATCAAGGAGGCTACTTGGTTTAAGCCAAAGTACATACATTGACAAGGTCATTAGAAGATTCCGTATGGAAAATTCTAAGAGAGGAACCTTGCCCGTGTTACATGGAGTTTCTCTAAGCAAAACTCAATGTCCTAAGACAAAAGATGAGCGTGAGAAAATGAATGATGTTCCATATGCTTCGGCAATTGGGTCCATCATGTATGCCATGATTTGTACTAGGCCGGATGTATCTTATGCTTTGAGCATGACAAGTAGATACCAATCCGACCCTGGCGAAAATCACTGGATAGCTGTAAAAGCGATTCTTAAGTACTTGAGAAGGACTAAAGACTCGTTTTTGGTCTATGGAGGAATGGAAGATGATCTCGTTGTAAATGCTTACACGGATGCAAGCTTCCAAACTGACAAAGATGATAGCCGATCGCAATCGGGTTTTGTGTTTATGTTAAATGGTGGAGCTGTAAGCTGGAAGAGTTCCAAGCAAAGTACAACCGCTGATTCTACAACAGAAGCTGAGTATATTGCTGCATCGGATGCTGCAAAAGAAGCTGTTTGGATTAAGAAGTTCATAACTGAACTTGAAGTGGTTCCTAGTATTGCTAATCCAATAGATCTTTATTGCGATAATAATGGTGCTATTGCTCAAGCAAAGGAACCAAGAGCACATCAGAAATCCAAACACATACTTAGGCGTTTTCATATCATTCGAGAGATCGTTGATAGGGGAGACGTAAATATATGCAGAGTACCTACTGATGACAATGTTGCGGACCCGCTAACAAAGGGACTTCCACAAGCTAAAAATGATGGTCATGTTAGGTCCATGGGTATTAGATACATGGGAGATTGGACCTAGGGCAAGTGGGAGATTGTTGGTAGTGGTGCCCTAGGCACGTTTAATAAACGTTGTAATTGTTATCATTTATTTCATATCAATAAAGAGATGTTTTGATTATTATTGTTGTTCATGTTTACTTATAATAATCCCCGTCCCTAGTACTTGTTAAGCACTTGTATAAAGGCTAAATGGTCATGGGATGATCATGTTAGATTTATGGGTACTTGTTTGGAACAAGGTACTGGACATGACCCGCTCTATGAGATTTATGTCATGGTCTATGTCGTACATATATCTCATATTAGTTATGTCATTTGAATCCTTAGACATGAAGTTATTATAGTCTTCCACTTGATGAACATTATGTTTGACATATTCAAACGCTACTTTTAACCGAGTAGTTATAAAGGGTATGATTGGCATAATCGGAATCCCGTTGGGAAGAATAATAAGCTAAATGGATTTGTCCCTCCTCGGAGAGATGTCAAGCTTGGGCCACTCGTAGGAATGATGTTGATGAAATGTTCGGTCGGACTCAGATGAATTGATTGGATCAATGTCATTTGGATTATCAACATATTCGGAATCGAGAAAGTATTGAACAAAACAAGTTGACTGTTTGACCATGACTTGTGTTCAATGACATCGTGGACAAAGGGATTGTGACATATTCTAAAGGAATGCGAACTTGTATCTAGTTATACTATTTGGGTAGGTATGACGGTTTGCTAGAACCTAATCATATCTTATGGGATCATGTTTGAGCCCATTGCCAACTTAGTATAATCCTAGAGGGTCACACACAATAGAACGAATCTTTAAAAGGACTACATTGGAATTTTGGAAATTCTGGACATCCTGGGAAGTGGGCGACCGCACAATTATCTTAGTTTTGTACCAGTTTTGCTTCAGATAGTTGTGCGACCGCACAGATGATTTTGGGCGGCCGCACAGTGCTGTCGGGTGGCAGATTCCTAATTTGATTTGGAAACGAATTTTAGAAGGATTTTGACACAAGTTTCCTATTTGGAATAGGTCATACTTGTGTATAAAAGACCAAATTCGGCCAGCACTCAATGCTAATGATTTTGTGAGTCTCAAAGAGTTTGAGAGAGGGTTTATTTTGTTCCAAGACATTCTTGGTTGAAGAACAAAATAATACACAAAATAAATTCCATATAGTTCTTTTGATTATGAAAAAGTGTTTCACAATTTGGTCTAGCAACCAAGATCAAAGAAGCTCCTTTGATATTCGTTCGAAGTGTGGATACCGCTAGAGGGTGAAAATCATCATCTTCAAAGTTCGTGTTCAAGCTTTGTGATCGTGATCAAGTCTTCAAACCTCCACCAAAGACCAAGAGAATTTGATAGCCATCAAGGGTTAGTTTATTCCTTTATTCCTATGTTATATTTGATTTAATCGTATGAACGGATCCATAGCTTTGGGTTTCAAAATT
Organism: Campanula takesimana; assembly: GCA_026119855.1. NCBI lineage: Eukaryota > Viridiplantae > Streptophyta > Magnoliopsida > Asterales > Campanulaceae > Campanula > Campanula takesimana. The sequence continues at coordinate 689,925 of JAOWBW010000545.1, forward strand.
TTAAATGCTAAATTCCGCTGCGCATGTTTGATCGAAACCCAACAGGTATCATGTCCCAAATGGTTTTGGGTGATTGCACATTTGACTTGAAGAAGAAGAAGAAGGAGAGGAGAAATGTTTAAGACCTTTACCTATATTACCCTTCAAAAAGAATCTCTTGTGAAGCCTTGAAGAAGAGATTGAATACTTTGTTGAAGAAGTCCCAAGAAAAGTCTATGAAAGAAGTGAGTAAAAAGGTTTGAAAGTAATGATTTTCCCAAGTCCCCCTCCAATGATGGATTGGAGGGGTTTTTATAGTTGAAAAGTGACTGTTTTTGGAGCCAAACGGAGTCTCTAAGAAATCTTTCTCGGGCAAAATCATGTATAATGAGCAAGGGAGAGATTCTTGGGCAGAATCTGTAACTGACACGCCCCAGAAGCGCGCGCATCCCACCTAAGCGGCGGAAGGCGCGCGCGTCTGGTCTCAAGGGGCGGAGGCGCGCGACTCTGAGAAGCAATTTCTGACAGAATGGACTAGAAAGTTAGAACTGTTATTCAGTTTAGTCCCAGGACTTAACGGAGTCTGTCTGGAACATAACCAAAGTAACAGAAACTAACAGGAAACACTTAAAAGAGGGAGAAACACAAAATCAAGTGTGCAATCGGGGTGAGCGGTCCAAGGCGGGGTGTCTATAGGTGTAATATCCCTTGTTGATGCTTCCCTAGGCCTAGACCGGGAAAGTGATTCATGTTCCTCATCATGCGGAGGATTTTAGGATTGCCGAGGGTCCATTGTCTGTTTCCCCCTTCTTTGTCGATGGTGTTGACGCCGGAGATAGTGGCATCTTCTATCCCGTGTTGGACTTGGTGAACGGGTTGTCCCCCACTTCTGTGGATGGTGACATTCTCGGCCATGATGGTGACTATCTCGTCCCCATTTCTGATCTTGACACACTGATGGAGAGTGGAAGGTACCGCATTGGAACTGTGGATCCAAGGTCGGCCCAGAAGTAAGTTGAATGAATCAGGGACATCAAGTACTTGGAATGGGACAGACATGATCATGCTTCCAAATTCGATATCAACTTCTATCATTCCCATGACTGTACGGGCAGTGCTGTCGTACCCTCTAATGACTTGTGCGGAGGGTTGTAAATCGGAGTTTTTGAGCCCCAGTATGCCCATGACTCGGCTAGGCATTAAGTTGAGTGCAGAACCACCGTCTACTAGAACCCTTGAGATGGGTCTCCCCCTTGCCCTTACTTTGAGGTAGATGGCTTCATTGTGTTCGAACCCAAATGGCGGGAGGTCCATGTCGGCAAAAGTGATGACATTGCCGAAGTGAATGTGACCTATCATTGCTGTGAGGTCCTCAGGAGTCGTGTCGGGAGAGACTGATGTGTCATCCAAGTTCTTGATGACGAGGTCTCGGTGTCTCTTTGATGATGCAATAAGGTCCCAGATGGATATGTTGGCTTGCGTCTTCTTGAGTTGTGTTAACAAAGGATCTTCGGGTATGTCACGTGTTTGCGATCTTTGAGAAGAGGTGTTGGTTGCTGCGGTATTGGGAGGGATTGCGCTCGTTGTTACTCGGCCACTGCGAGTGAGCACGTTCACGGTCCCTTGTAGCTTCTTCTTCCTATTCTCTAAGACTTCCCTCATAATCTCATCATAAGTCACAACATAACAAGAATTATCAAGTTTATTCATATCATCGGAGCCCTCATTCACAATTGGGATCGAATGAGTGGTTCCTTCAAATTCTCCTACCTCTATTACATTGACACCACCCTCATTAGGGATTATGAATTCCTTCTTGTCTATGAGGTCTTGGATAGTGTTGCGGATGGAGAAACAATCTTCGGTGAGGTGGCCGGTGCATTGATGATAGTCACACCATTTGTGGTGAGCATGATTGGGACGGAGCGGTTGTCGTTGCTTGTACCCTTGAAGAGGAGTGATTTGCCCCTTGGCCTTTAGAGCTTCATAGGCCTCGGTGATGGTCATGCCATTGAGAGGAGTGTAGACGCGGTCGTTTTGGAACCGCTTGCCTTGTGGTGGTGGAACCTTCTTGTAATTCCCCTTGTCAGTAGTAACGGCATTAACATAAGCCTATTTGTTTGAACTAGAGGCGGCCTTGTATCGGTAAGTAGGAGTGGCCTTTTTAATCTCCTTGAGAAAGTCATCCTTGCGTGCCCCCGCCTCATACATTTGGGAGAAGTCGGAGTAGCAAGCCCCACTTAGGTGGGTGCGGAGATCAATGTTGAGACACTTGAGAAAGATGTCCATTTGCTCTTTTGTGTTTGGCCTCTCAACAATTTCAGAGAGCTTGTCATTCCATCTCCTTGTGAAGTCAATGAAGGACTCGTTGTCTCTTTGAGTGGTGTTCTCGAGCTCTTTCCTTGTGGGCCGGTGAGTGGTGTTACCTTGATATTGATTTTTGAAGGCAAGCATAGCGGCATCCCAATCAAGACGAACAGTGAGCGGGAGATTTGCATACCAATCCTTTGCCGCCCCCTCGAGAGTGAGAGGAAAGCATTGAGCCATAAATTTTGGGGAGACCTTCTTCGGAACCATAGCCCAAATGTAAGTCTCGATGTGAGCCATCGGGCATGAGTTGCCCTTAAACTTGCTAATGTCGGGCATCTTGAATTTGTCAGAGAGAGCGGAATCGTGCTCATGAGGATGGATGACTGATAAAGGCTTGTGTTGGAGCCTTTACCCATGTTGAGGCCGTCGAATTTCTGATCAATGTAGGCCATGATGGAATTGACCAATTTTGGGTCGCTGTTGTCGGTGCTTGGTTTCCCCACTTTTTTGGTGCGGGCGCTGACATATGGGCTTTCAAACAAACCCTCGGTCCACTCGGATTCCTCATTGTTATTAACCCCCTTGTTCTTGGAGAGCTTGAGGAGCTTGGCTTTCAGTTGGTCAACCTCGGCCTCGTGGGCCTCCCTTTGACTGTCGACATGAGCTTGCCACAAGGCTTCTTTGGTTTGAGCCTCTTGGTTAAGGGTAGAGACTTGTTGTTGGAGTGTTTGAACCATGGCAGAAAGCTGTTCGAGAGTCATGGCGTTGTTGGTGCTGGAGTCGCCGGCCATTGATGATGTAGAAGCTGTTGGAGTGGTCTGTTCACGGACAAGCCTGTTGGATGAATCCCTGTAGATGCGGAGAGTACCAATCGGACCTATAATTGGAGAATTAGCCCTTGTCAGTCTCGGTTCACACTTTTGGTCCATGAAGAGGTTGAGAACACACAGTTGGGCACACGACTCGAACCACATAAGAAAAAAGACTTTTTTTTTAAATTATTTTATAAGTCGGAGGGAATGGGTCCCTTTTGGGGTTTCTAAGAAGATAATGGAATCGTCACACTAGTATATAGACCATCTCGCGGTCCCATATACTCATCGGATTCCATCGCGCTTGTGAATCCTACATGTGTCGGGATTAAACTAAATTAATGTAGTAAAGCATACATGCGTGGACAGATTTTTTTATTTTCGTCCATAATGACCACTTTTGTGGACGGATTTTTATTGCGTCCGTTTCAACAAGTTGGTATGTATGATTTGAAAACATTAGTTTAGGGAAATCTCGGTACATGGAAACCGACTTGGTCACGGAGTGTTAGACCCTAACTAAAATTGTGTGGTTTGTGCTCGGCTAAAGAGAGGTTTAAAGGTCACCCCCGGGATGTAGTCATGAACTACGCCACGGGCTGAGGTTTACCGCTTCGAAAGAGCCAAGGTCGAGTGGAGCTTGAAACTTTCTAGGACGGGCCTCGACGGGTTTGGGGTTTGACTTGTGCGACTCGATAGTGAGCAGTTGATAAGAATTGTGCGCGTAGTGTGAGGTCCATCACGTGACAATTTTTTTTTTTTTTTTTTTTTTTTTTTGAAATGAAAAGATAAAAAACACATAAGCACGTAAATTATAACTCCCGAATCACCCGTGTGACCGGTAAATAAAACATAAAATTAAACAGTCTAAGGGTTCAATTCTGTCCTGATGCAGGCAACTGTGCCCACACCCCACTGTTCTGTTCAGTCACTGAAACCTGTTGTTGCCCTGGAAATTGACCCATTAGCGCGCGCCTCTGGCTAGTGTTGTGGGAAGCGCGCGCCTGACGCATTGTACCCGGGAGGCGCCCGCTTCTGGGCTCACCTGTCAGATTATCAGAAACTTATGGACTCAGGGGATTGCCCTGGTCCTGATTGTGTGATGGAACCCTTGCAATGTTTGTCAGCACGAAATAGTAGGAAGAATAGGAAGAACACATGGAAGGCGGGCGATTCTGGAATTTGACGCGGGGCGCGCTCGCTTTGGCCCATGAAGGTCCGAGGCGCGCGCTTCCCATGTCAATTTCCAGAATGCCCAGAAAAGTGAATTATGAACAGAAACACAAGTTTAACCCTCAAGCATCCCCAGCGGAGTCGCCACTGTATATACCCCGGGGGGGGGGGGCACGGCTTGGCTAGAGCGCGTGAATTACCTAGGATGTCTAATTGATTTTAAGAGTCGCCACCCACGTTTTTGAGGAACGTAAGAAAACCTAATGTTTATGAGCCTAAGTTTGATTTACGAAAACAGAGATTCTTTGGGATGAGGGGTTAGGTTACGAAATGGGAAGTACTTAAACACCCATTTCGCCCGAGCAAAGTCGGTATTGTTTGTTCATAATTCACTTTTAAAGATAAATGTGTTCTTCCTATTAAAATGATGATGAAAAGGGGTTTGAGATTCAAAATGTAGGGAGATGACTCCTAGGCCAATTCAATGTAATGAAAAGACCATTGGTGTCATGTCCCAAATGGTTTTTGGGTGATTGCACATTTGGTTGAAGAAGAAGAAGAAAGAGGAGGAGAAGAGAAGTGCTTAAGACATTTACCTATAGTATCCTTCAAAAGAGAACCTCTTGTAAAGCCTTGAAGAAGAGGGTTGAGTACTTTTGTTGAAGAAATCCCAAAGGAAAGGTCTAGGAAAGAAGTGAGTAAAAGGTCTAAAATGATGATTTTCAAGGTCCTCCTCCAATGATGGATTGGAGGGGTTTTTATAGTTGAAAAATGACTGTTTTTTGGAGCCAAACGGAGTCTCCAAGAAATCTTTCCCGGGTAAAATCATGTATAATGAGCAAGGGAGAGATTCTTGGGCAGAATCTGTAACTGACACGCCCCAGAAGCGCGCGCATCCCACCTAGGCGGCGGAAGGCACGCGCGTCTGGCCTCAAGGGGCGGAGGCGCGCGACTCTGAGAAGCAATTTTTGACAGAATGGACTAGAAAGTTAGAACTGTTATTCAGTTTAGTCTCTGGACTTAACGGAGTCCGTCTGAAACTTAACCAAAGTAACAGAAACTAACAGAAAACACTTAGAAGAGGGAGAAACACAAAACCAAGTGTGCAATCGGGGTGAGCGGTCCGAGGCGGGGTGTCTACAGATTGTCCTAATGAAAATCTAAAACTTGTTATTGATAGTATTGTTGATGGTGTATCAATAACAAGTTTTGGATTATCATTGGTACAATTAAATCAAATAAAATTATTGCTCAAATTTCCTTCGCAATAACAGCGAAAAAAGTATGAAAATCATTTTGGGACGGAAGGAGTATAATGTTTCTGTTGGGATATTATTCTGATACTTTTGGTCAACCAATTATGAGTAGTTTCATCTTAATTTGTGGGCTATGAAATTGAATTCAATCTTAAAAAGGAAAGACTACTTTAATCATAAAAATGACCAGGCTTAAATATTCGAAACCATCAACAAATAAATATCAACAAATAAATACATGCATCTCCATAGTGAAATCAAAACACAAAAAACATCAATATCAACATACTATATTTACCGATTTGAAACCTTCAATTCCCCCAAATAAAATTAAAAAAAAAAAAAAAAACACAATTAACCCTAGTTTAAAAAACACGCCATGGAGCCAATCTTCATGACAAGCAATTGAAAAGTTTGAAATCAGAACATATAAAAAAGGATAGAAGCAATGAGCATTGATTTACCGGGTAGAGGTGAAGGGCCAGTTGTGGATGCATACAGAATTCCATTTTCCACCAAACACACTTTTTTTTTTTTTTTTTTTTTTAATTGGCGTTGTGTTGGTTATAGGTCTCCTCTTTACAGACGCATACATTACAGAATTTTATGGTCTTTGCATTATCAGAGCTTCTTCAAACATTAAATCGGTGGCGGATTTGGGAATGTATGTTTGTGCGTGTACAAGTTGAGGACGTGTGTGCGTGTGGATGTAATTATGTGTTTGTGTGTGTATGTGTTGGATGGTGCAGTAGAAAGAAAATTTTTGAGTCAATTCCACGGGGGTGTTAACACCGGTAAAATTTATACTTTAGTATATTAAAGTAGGTCAAACTCACCTAGGGAATGACACTTCATCATGAATTAGGCTTATCTTGCATCTAAGGCTCCCACATTGGATTAGAGACATTAATGACTAAACTTTTCGGCTGATGCTAATTAGTCACATAGTATAGGTTACATTCTTAGGTATGGGTATAGCTAAATGAAGAATATATAAAGTGTAAAGTCACATTTACAAAGTATCTCTTTATATGTTCTTAGTATAAACAGAATAGTAATGTGTAAATGCAATGTATATATGCATGGTGTTAATACATTTCAACGTTTCTTATGACAATGATTAATCTAATAAGATTGTGAACATGTAATAAACCTAATTCAGTAGGAATTGGAATAGATAGAATTCATTAAACTTAATGAATAGCTTTTATTAATATACTATAGATCTTATAAGTATGAATCACTATATATGAAGTTCTTATACTAGGTAAACTGACATATACTAAGTTAATAGTAAAGCATATAAATCTTATATATATATATATATATATATATATATATATATATATATATATATATTAAAGTTGGTAAAGAGGTATGTGGTATTGCCATGTGGACAAGTCATGGAGGAAAAATGAATTTGGTGAAGCCACATCACATCTACCTAATAAATAAGTGACTTTTCATCTTCTTTTTATTAGCTAATAATATTAGTTACTACATAGAGTAACTACTATAGTTAACTATTATAATAAATAATACTTATAATAGTAATAGTTACTATAATAAGTAACTATTAGTTATAATATATAATAGTTAACTATAATAATTATTATAGTTAACTATTATAGTAACTATTATTATTAGGACAATGATACACATAGTGAAAACTCAAAGAGAAAACTCATAGTGAAACTCTGTAATCTGTTGGATGAGTTTGTAGCAGTGGGGTCCACAAAGATTTATTACAATCCAACGGATTACAGAGTTTCACTATGAGTTTTCCTTAAAAGTTTTCACCATACATATCATTATCCTTATTATTATAAGTAATAGTTACTTATTATAGTAACTATTACTATTATAAGTATTATTTATTATAATAGTTATCATAGAAATTCGCTATTATAGTTAACTATTATATCTACTATTAAGAGTCATCTATTTATATAATAATTATATTTAAATATTAATTGTCGCGCCCCGAAAATTCTAAATTCCATAAATATCAAAATAGCATAATATACATCTATAAAATGCTAAATACCGAACCAGGCGCATGAACTCTGCTATATAAAATTAACATAATACCATATACACGTCGATGACAAAACTACATCATCTATTTAAACTGTACCTCAACGAGATTATAATTCGGAGACTATTTACAAGTACGGAAGCAAGAACAACCAATCATATATATACCAAATGACAACCGTGCTTACATAACACTATACAACCACGACCTCACAGCAAGAACACAAAAGCTCCGTAGAGCGACTACCCCAAAGGAATATAAACTGATTAGAACAGTCCCACAACGACATCTGCTCTCAAAGCTTATTACCTTTAGCTTTCCTGTAAACTAAGGAAAACAATTTTGAAAGGAACGGGGGAGATAAATCTCAGTAAGTTACTAATGCAGCTACATGTCATGCGATCATATATATTAACTGAATAACTGAAACATATAACAACAAATGAGAGGCTCCCTGTCGACAACCATCACATACCGGTTGGAAATAACGACCAACTCATCATGCAGCACATAAAGCTGAAATAAACACGTTACAAAGGATACTGAGCCAAGGTTCAACCAAAAGGATATAACAATCTGAACATCAACAGGGCCGCATCAAAGAGCAGCATCGAAGAGCTGAAGCAGGGGTTCCGGAACCAAACAACCATAGTAACAACGGTGGGAAAATGACACAAAGTCATAACCCTAAAACGTGTAGCTAGAATACTCACACAAGGGAGCTAGATCAACCCAACCACACAATCAGGAAAGGGCATCCCAACCACACAATCAGGAAGGGGTAAAAAGGGGGTTACCAGTGAAGTGCATTATACTGGACTTGGCTCGGGTGCCATTATAATATACATCACTGCCCGACTCAACCAAGTAAGACCAGCTGGACTTTAAACGAAAGCACAATCAGTATATGATTCCAAAATAGGGAACCATACCAAGTACATCATAAAGATGATAAACTGCTCATAAAGAGCCCAACAACGGTAAACATGAGTTGCTCATAAAGACCCCAACCACAGTGAACATTTAAAACATTATGGTTCCAAAGTAGGGAACCATACCAAATACATCATAAAGGTGATAACCACGAGTTACTCATAAAGAGCACAACAACGTCCAAAACACATCGTAAAGATGATAACTATGAGTTACTCATAAAGAGTACTATGACTATGAACCCAACCATTTCTTTACACTTAGGATTCCCAAGTAGGGAATCTGAATAAATACCTCATCAAGATGTTAAACAAATCCGTAGGATAACTTAACTACCATTTCACATCTTACATACGTTCATAATCGAACCAATTCCTAACACTCTTGTGTTCCACAACGCCTATGTAGGTACCCTAGAATAGACCTCAAAGTCTAAACAACGATTGAACCTTAAATCAATTCAGTTGAAACAATTCAGTCTTTCCAGTCAACTGTGCCGCCGCTTAAAACAAACTATGCGGTCGCCCATAAACCACCCTGACCAAGACCAAAACCTCTCAGAAGGTATGTGCGGTCGCCGGCCCTAGTTGGGCGGTCGCCCAACACACTTCTCAGCCAAAAATACGATTCTTTTATACTACCTCTGTTTCACCGTCTCAAAAGTATTAATACAACTTCTTATCTTATTTATATAAACCCATAAAATGATTCTGACAGTGAGAATACTCACAAAATTGCCCAAATACAAATATCTCCAATACTCCCACAAAACAACAATTATCAAGAAAATATCACATATAATATGCATGAGCTATATTATAATTTAAAGGGGAGTAGTAACTTACTTGCTACGAAAATAGTACCGATGACATAATTTTCTGATCAGCTAGATTTGATCTACTCGACGCCACGAACATTTTGGTGAAGTCGTATTTTAGAACGGAGTAATAAATAGTGAGAAATTGAAGAGAGTATGGGTCAAAACCCATACTCTTCGACAGAACAGAGTGAGAGAACTGAGAAGAAAAGAAAGAAAAGAGGAAAGTGTTTCCTTCGTCTGCGCAGAGAGAAAGAGATCAGTGGGTTAAATAATTGGTCATTTACACTTAGGCCCCTCCAAGTTAATCAATTACATTTAAACCTCAAGGTTTCAAGTTTAACACTTAACCCCCTTCTCATTATTTATAAATACTAACTCAACTATTTTAGTTTCCACTCATGCTAGTTAATCATTTTGCAATCCAAATACTTTTATTTAATATTTTAATAGATCAAGTAAGTCTTTTAAAATAATAAAACTAACACAAATTAAATTATAAAATAATACTCTGTAAAATTTATATAAAATTGGGATGGGTCGTCACCCACAAGTGCTCAACTTACGACTAAAAATAGTGCCGGGGTTTGGGGTCGTTACATTCACTCCCCCTAAAAACAAAATTCGTCCCGAATTTTAAAGTTACTTACCAAGATGATTCAACAACCACAAATACTTTCGTTCCATTTCTTCCCGAAGTTCCAAATCTCAATTTCCATTAATTTGTATTACATAAAGTAACACATATGAAACCCATACATGTCCCACGTATACTCGTATTAAACATTCTACACCAGTAGAACAGTAGATAAGAATACAAATTTTTTCTTAACAAATTTCTCATTTTTTTACAAACCCAGAAACTCTCATTCTTAACTAGAGAAAATATGCCCAAGAGTATTCATGAAATCCATCAAACCACTATGGGTGTCTATTTTCCACTTTTTGTCTGTTTCTCTTACTTCAATCCACGATTTTCCCTAGTACTTTCACCAGAGATAATTTTACTCGAAACTTGATCCTTTAAATCAACTATCTTTACAAATAATTCCTCACAACCAAAGTCAGGTTATAATGAAGTAGATTCTAACCCAAGTATATACAACTTATATTTTCTATAAAATCAGGGATATATGGTAAAGGTGTCGAAAATGTTATTCTATAATCAACTTCCTCTTTCTTCCGAAATTTCAAATTCTTATGACTATCATTCTTTTCCGTTCATGTTTGTCATTCTTAGGAAATTCCTTCAAGAAAACTAAATCTCTTACTTGATCTTAAGATCTCGTTTCCGGTTATCAGTATCACTTCTGAATCATAAATGATCTATTTCGGATTAGCTTTACGCTCTCAATCAACCCTTAGATTATCAACACCCACAAATTTTATTTTTCCGGTTCATCCCTACGTATTGACGATCTAAACATCATCCCAATAGTATTTCAAACCAACTCCACATACACGTAGTATATCCTTATAAATATGTATCGGTCCCAAAGGTTTCCTAATATTATAACAAGACCCAAATAAATATCCATAACACTCTGAGAAGTCTATTTAGATCAAGATGTACCACAATGATCCCTATTATAATTTATCTCTATAAGCATCCCATGTAATCATACTACTACCTGAACAAATAAGGGAAGGAATAAGACTAACGATTATTGTTACCCAAGAATTCAATTGTATACACGAATGGGTAACTTACTTGGTCTTGTGAATCTCTTTAAGTACCTATAGTCAAATTTCCACCACACGTGTTCCATTCCATTAAGTCAAATCTCCTAACATCTCTCATTCAGCGGTATCCAACATAATATACACATTTACATGTTCAGTAATTACACTACTACACTCATCTTTCTTATGTGATAAAACAAAATACAATCATGATCTTTGAATTTCTCTACCCACTTGTATTAACTCATATTTAGTTTTTCTAAGAAAATATATCCATCAAATATTGATAGTCTATTAACCTATCATTCCAAACTTAGTCCCATAAAAACAAAAATATAATCTGCTAACGCAATATCCATAGAGTTACAATCAATCCTGAGTCATAGATGATTCTATTCATAGGGAGTTAATCCTCGAAACATACACAAGTACTTTATCATCTTGAATCAATATACCCCCCCAATCCTTATTTGGAAATGCTACTACAGATAATAAATTTATCCTTTTTACTATAATGGTGAAACTTGACATGTCCTCAAGAAACATTAACACTGATCATATCCTTTATCAATTCACCACCCAAATCAAATTATATAATTTGGAAATATCATTCCTCAAATCCATCCATACCACTAGACCATTTATCCATCTAAATGACATAACCTCGAATTCATGATGAGTATACCTAATATATGAAATTGTCTTCGATATATCCTCATGTTTGACCTTTAACCAATAATAGCCACTTATCAATCAAACACCAACTAAGCTACTGATCACTTCAAGAATTTACTAATTCACCAATATAAGATAACAAGAACTAATTCGTCATAGTGACCTAGTTAAGCTCTCTGAAAATATCCAATTTAAAATGAAAAACTTACGATCATTTTAATTTACTAATTTTCCCAAAACTGTAAACAATTCAATAGCACAAAAACCGAGATTCTGGTTTAAAATGAATAAGTTATGACTAATCACAATTCAATCAAACTTCCGAAACTACACAGGGGCTGATCTGAAACATTTACAAACTCACTGACCAAAATGAAATATCTGAAAATACTCATCTTCAAGCTTTCCCCTAATCTCTGAAACACTTTTCTTCCATGAAGATTAATATAACTTCTCACAAGAGATGCATCCACTTATAATCCATTATGCTTCTAAGCAAAGTCACACATACCAGTATAGAAATATTCACCACCAATCGATGGCAAACAAGATTTTCGTGACACATAGAAAGCTAGGCCATACCACTTAACTCATCAATATCCCGTATAGGTGACATAACTAAATCACCTTATATATACCAGTAGCAATCACGTAGTTTCGTATTCGAGAATACACCTCAACATAAATCCCAGAATGAGGACAAACATGCGTTTATACACAAAACATTGTCCACTTTACAAAATAGATATGCCTAAGTCTTAAAAGACTCGCACTCTCGATTCTCAAACCAACTAACCTCAATGAAAACAACACTATTAATATCAGTCCTATGCCTGATATACAACAAGAGAAGGAACACTCGACGTCAATATCACAACCCATAACCCAAACAACTTCAATCTTAACCTCATCCACTAGTTCATTATGCTTCTACTGCACAAACTTTCCATGACCAAGGAAGCTAATTAACCTCAAGAAAACTTAGTTTTCTAAACCGCTCAAAATCATAACACCCAAGTATTGAAACCTATTCAATATCAGAGTTCTTATTCCCTTTCAATATCTAATCCCATTGCTCTGATACCAACTGCCGCGCCCCGAAAATTCTAAATTCCATAAATATCAAAATAGCATAATATACATCTATAAAATGCTAAATACTGAACCAGGCGCGTGAACTCTGCTATAAAATTAGCATAATACCATATACACGTCTATGACAAAACTACATCATCTATTGAAAATGTACCTCAACGAGATTATAACTCAGAGACTATTTACAAGTGCGGAAGCAAGAACAACCAATCATATATATACCCAAATGACAACCGTGCTTACATAACACTATACAACCACGGCCTCACAACAAGAACACAAAAGCTCCGTAGAGCGACTACCCCAAAGGAATATAAACTGATCAGAACAGTCCCACAACGACATCTGCTCTCAAAGCTTATTACCTTTAGCTTTCCTGTAAACTAAGGAAAACAATTTTGAAAGGAACGGGGTGAGATAAATCTTAGTAAGTTACTGATGCAGCTACATGTCATGCGATCATATATATTAACTGAATAACTGAAACATATAACAACAAATGAGAGGCTCCCTATCGCCAACCGTCCCATACCGGTTGGAAATAACGACCAGCTCATCATGCAGCACATAAAGCTGAAATAAACACGTTACAAAGGATACTGAGCCAAGGTTCAACCAAAAGGATATAACAATCTGAACATCAACAGGGCCCCATCGAAGAGCAGCATCAATAAAGCAGCATTGAAGAGCTGAAGCAGGGGTTCGGGAACCAAACAACCATAGTAACAACGGTGGGAAAATGACACAAAGTCATAACCCTAAAACGTGTAGCTAGAATACTCACACAAGGGAGCTAGCTCAACCCAACCACACAATCAGGAAGGGGAATCTCAACCACACAATCAGGAAGGGGCATCCCAACCACACAATCAGGAAGGGGTAAAAAGGGGGTTACCAGTGAAGTGCATTATACTGGACTTGGCTCGGGTGCCATTATAATATAAATCACTGCCCGACTCAACCAAGTAAGACCAGCTGGACCTTAAACGAAAGCACAATTTGTATATGATTCCAAAATAGGGAACCATACCAAGTACATCATAAAGATGATAAACTGCTCATAAAAAGCCCAACAACGGTAAACAGGAGTTGCTTATAAAGACCCCAACAACAGTGAACATTTAAAACATTATGGTTCTAAAGTAGGAAACCATACCAAACACATCATAAAGGTGATAACCATGAGTTACTCATAAAGAGCACAACTACGTCCAAAACACATCCTAAAGATGATAACTATGAGTTACTCATAAAGAGTACTATGACTATGAACCCAACCATTTCTTTACACTTAGGATTCCCAAGTAGGGAATCTGAATAAATACCTCATCAAGATGTTAAAAAAATCCGTAGGTTAACTTAACTACCATTTCACACCTTACATCCGTTCATAATCGAACCAATTCCTAACACTCTTGTGTTCCATAACGCCTATCTAGGTACCCTAGAATATACCTCAAAGTCTAAACAACGATTGAACCTTAAATCAATTCAGTTGAAACAATTCAGTCTTTCCAGTCAACTGTGCCGCCGCCTAAAACAAACTGTGCGGTCGCCCATAAACCACCCTGACCAAGACCAAAACCTCTCAGAAGGTATGTGCGGTCGCCGGCCCTAGTTGGGCGGTCGCCCAACACACTTCTCAGCCAAAAATACGATTCTTTTATACTACCTCTGTTTCACCGTCTCAAAAGTATTAATACAACTTACTATCTTATTTATATAAACCCATAAAATGATTCTAACAGTGAGAATACTCACAAAATTGCCCAAATACAAATATCTCCAATACTCCCATAAAACAACAATTATCAAGAAAATATCACATATAATATGCATGGGCTATATTATAATTTAAAAGGGAGTAGTAACTTACTTGCTACGAAAATAGTACTGATGACATAATTTTCTGATCAGCTAGATTTGATCTACTCGACACCACGAACATTTTGGTGAAGTCGGATTTTAGAACGGATTAATAAATAGTGAGAGATTGAAGAGAGTATGGGTCAAAACCCACACTCTTCGACAGAAGAGAGAGAGAGAGAACTGAGAAGAAAAGAAAGAAAAGAGGAAACTGTTTCCTTCTTCTGCGCAGAGAGAAAGAGATCAGTGGGTTAAATAATTAGCCATTTACACTTAGGCCCCTCCAAGTTAATCAATTACATTTAAACCCAAAGGTTTTAACTTTAACACTTAACCCCCTTTTCAGTATTTATAAATACTAACTCAACTATTTTAGTTTCCACTCATGCTAGTTAATCATTTTGCAATCCAAATACTTTTATTTAATATTTTAATAGATCAAGTAACTCTTTTAAAATAATCAAACTAACACAAATTAAATTATAAAATAATACTCTGTAAAATTTATATAAAATTGGGACGGGTCGTCACCCACAAGTGCTCAACTTACGACTAAAAATAGTGCCGGGGTTTGGGGTCGTTACATTAATAGTTAACAAAATGCATTGTTTTATGATGGGATACAAAGAGTTTTGCTTGGGACATAATAAAATAAGATTAAATCTCTTTTGAGAATATATAGAATTTTATAATAGCTAATTTTTTTTTTAGCTAATATGCATGAAACAATATAGTTTAATAGTCTAATATTTTTAATGATGAATTTTGTTTTAGTTCTTTTCTTTTGTTGTTTTGAAACAGATAATGAAAATCAAAGAGCAACAATGAACCACCGCCCCATATTCCGAAATTAACAAAGGCAATTAAGTACTTAAATGAGACCAATACGGGGTTATATTCTAAAAAGTCATCACATTCATGAAAAAATTGACACACTTGATATATAAAAACTCTAATAGTTATAATATATTAATACTAATTAAAGAAAGACTAATTATTTACATAAGAAAAAACTATATATCATTATTTTTCTATATAATATATATTTAATGTTATAGAAGAAAGCCTTCATTAATAGGATATGATTTGAGCATTAGAGACCAAATAGTTGAAAAGTCACACAATAAGACTCATTAGTAAAATAAACGCAATCGTCAAATTCCCACACAACCCCCTCCCTTTCCATCTCTCTATCTCCCACGCATCTTTTTTTTCCCCTACACAATTGTGTGTTTGTCTCAAATAAGTTAGGAGACATGATCATTTTTTGCTTACATGCCATTGCCAAACAAGCTCCAAAAAAGATCCAGTTCCAAGTAAGTTAACGCTAATCATTCTTTTCATCTCTAATCTCTAATCTCTAATCTTTCATTTGAAATATTTTTCATTCTCTTTAAATTTGATTTTTATAATTCTATTTCATTTACTTCTCTTTTGTTTCTCATTTCTTTTGGCCGATTTACACCTTGCTACAAATTATAAATTTGTTCTTAATTATTATTTTTAGTTTTGATTAAGATTTGATTTTTTAAATATATTTGTGTATATACTTTTTTGTTATCTATTTTTACTTTTTTATGTTTTTGAATTTGATATTGATTTTAGTTTTACTCTTTATTTTATTTTGCTAGATTTTATTTTTGGTTAGATTTTATTTATTACTTTTTTGTTTACTTTGTTAATGTTTTCTTTTTCCTTTTTTTTTTAAATTAAATTTGAATTTTCGGATTTCAATGTACAAGTTTCTTTGATTATGTTTTACATTACTTTTCTTGGTTAAAATTGTATTTTTGTACATTTCGTTTGTTATTTTTATCTATTTTGATCGCTTTTGTGAATGGATTTTTTCATTATTTTTCTTTATTTTGATTAGGATTTGATTTTTTATTTCTATTTATTAATTTGTACATGTATTTTTTTAATATTGATTTTAGTTTGAGTTTTTTTTTTATAGTAAATTTACATTTTTTTTATTATTTGATCCTTTTTTCTATTTTTTGAATGCTTCTTTTACATTGTTTTTCCTTTGATTAAGATATGATATTCTTTAATTTTTTATTTTGATTTTATTTTTCTTACGTATTTTGATTTTAATTTTAATATTTTTGATATTTATTTTTACCTTATGATTTGCTATGATTTTTGTGGTGATGTTAATTTTGATTACATTCTTTATTTTCCTTTTGTAAACTTCATATTTGTTTTGATTTAATTAATTTTTTTTTGTCTATTTTGATTAAATTTGCGAAGAAAAAAAAATCAAGATTTTTATTTTTATTAGAATTATACTTTTATATTTTCATATTTGTTATTACAATTAATTTTTTATTTTTTATGATTATATTATGTAAAAGTTCATATTTTTTATTTAGTCACAAATTTTTTCTATTTTCATTAAGATTATGAATGTTTTTTTTTTCTGTTGTTGTTCTTTTAATTAAGGTTTTATTTTGTAGTTTATTTTATTTTTTCATTTGTTTTATTTTTTACATTTAGTTTTAGTTTTGATTTTCCATACTTTTTAAAATATTTTTAAATTTCTGATTTTTGTCAAATTAGTTATGTTTATGAATTATCCTATCAAATTGTTAAAACTATGGAAATAATCAATATAAAACTTATAATTTATTAACTGTCATATTTAAACAAATAACTATGATGGTAATACTTTGTTTAGAATAGCACTTATGATTCTATTTATTATTTAGTTTTATTATTCATATATTCACTTTCAAATGAACTTTTCTATTTTTAATTATTAATATATTCACTTTCAAATGCAATAAAATTTGGTAATTTTAAAAAAATGAAGCCAAGTTTTGATGTATTTTTAGTTGATGAATGTGTTCTCATATTCCTATGTATCTTATTTTTAATTTTGTGTTTAGTAGTTATATATGTTTTAATTATCATGTTTTCATAATTTATATTGGCTTAGAATCTACCCCTTTTTTTGGCTTTGCAGTTTTTGTTATGATTTTGAATTAGAATAAACTTATAAAACTAATATGTAAAGAATATTTATTTCATTTAAGGAATGTTTGAAAATAAAGAATGGAATCATAGCAAATAATATTTGTGCAAAGAATTAAAACTGCAACATATTGCCTATCCCATTTTCATACACTTGCTATAGTATTTTTTTATTTAGGAGATTACTTTTGTGTTTATATATTTTTATCTTTATTTTATCATAGATTTATTACTTTTATTTGTCATATGTACACAATTAATGGTTGTAATAGATTTTTTTAAGACGATTGATTTTGTTAATATTTTAAGACGATTGATTTCGTTAAAATGCTTTATTTTTTATTTTTGTTATAAGTTCATTAACTTCAATTTTTCTATGTTTTCATGTTGCAGATTAAGTTACAAAAATGTTGTCCATCTCATTGTAACGACCCGAGTCCGCAGACCCGACCCGCCACATAGGTACCATACACTAGCCCACCAAGCATCTCATCAATTGGGTCAACCACAGCCCATCACAGGCCTCCAAAAGTCCAATGGATGATTTGATGCTTAGTAGGAGTGTATGGGCCTTCTATATAGCACACTCAATTCCCACATATTTCCGATGTGGGATGGGGATATCACAATCTCCCCCACTGAAACCCTTGCCGTCCCTGGCAAGGTCAATCAATACCCAGATCGTACCCCCGGGCTAGCTCGCAAGCCTTAAGGCCGGGGTTCTGCTCTGATACCATTTGTAATGACCCGAGTCCGCAGACCCGACCCGCCACATAGGTACCATACACTAGCCCACCAAGCATCTCCTCAATTGGGTCAACCACAGCCCATCACAGGCCTCCAAAAGTCCAATGGATGATTTGATGCTTAGTAGGAGTGTATGGGCCTTCTATATAGCACACTCAATTCCCACATATTTCCGATGTGGGATGGGGATATCACACTCATGGTCAAAAGGAAAGATCAATTAACAAGATAATTGACATGTTAGGGTGAACCGATAATTTTGTTGTAATATTTTTAAACAAAAGTCCCATAAATCTGTTGTGTTTTATTTTATTTTTTCACAATCCCCATTGATTGAGGAAAAAACCAAAGATCATACATAGTTATTGCAATATTAAACGTGACATAAATAATTCACTCTTTCACATGCTTATTTGAATAAATATTATCTATCAACAAAGAAGTGGAATGCAAGTGATTTACTGAATGTTAAGAGTCTCGAGATGTAGAAGCATGACAAGTCAAAGGAAGATAGTCAAAATATAATTAGAAATAACGTGCAAAACATTGCAGAAAATCAAACATTTAATTCCAACAATCATGACGCTAAGTATTTCAATTCATAGGTCTCTGAGAAATTGGATATGGAAATAGGCGAATTTGAGTTTTGAATTGAAGAACACATTTTTGACCTAGACTAAACAGATGAGGATGAAGCTGGTGATGAATATTTCTTTTCGAAAACGCAGTTCCAGTTGTACGCTTTCTAAAACTGGATAACACCATTTCCCTCAAACCCTTACAATATATCATTAATACTCTAACAGCCCTCTGATATATTCTAAATTCACCTAAGGCCCATTTGGCATAGTGACCCCGTGCGTAGCACGGGCTACCTGCTAGTTATTTACTACACCCATAATAATTAGGGGTGTATTTGGTTTGTTTTGGTTCGGTCTCAACCATGTTAGAGACTGAACCACTAGTTATCGGTTTTGAAAAATTTCAGGCTAACTCGAATCGCGAAAAACCTCAAACCGAACCAAACCAAACCCTCATGGTTTGGTTCAATTTAGTTCAGACCGTGGTTCAGTAATATGGTCCAGACCGTGGTTACAATGTAGTTTATATCGTGGTTCAAATCGTCATTCAGACTGTCATTCATATCATGATTCAAGTCATAGTTTAGAGTCGGTTTTCAAAAGAGAAAATCGGAGGAAGAAGAATTTTTAACGATTAAAAAAACCGAAGAGAACGTACTATAGAACTTTATTAATTATGTTCCTCAATGAATATAACACACGATGAAATGAATATTGAATAAGATGCAAAACGAGATTTAGGAATGGTATAATGTAATGTAGATTCTTTTCATAATTCAAACGCAGATGTTACTTAAAATACAAATATATGACTTATATATGTGGTATGGCGGTTTGGTCTTGTGGTCTGTTCTAATAGTTAAGTCTGATGGTTCGGTCTCGCGGTTCGTTGTGGTTTGGTTCGGTCTGAAGGGGTTAGACCACAAACCAAACTGAACCACACGGTTTACTAATTTTTTAGACCGAACCAAACCACTAGTGCTTAAAAACCGAACCAAATCATATGGGGTGGTTTGGTTCGGTTCTAAATCGCGGTCTGAACCGAACCGCTTACACCCCTAATAAGTATGCATAAAACTTTATGAAAGTGTGTAAATATACACACGTTTTTTTGGTAATTTGCTAATTTAGAATATTTCTTATTTTAGGATTTATGTTTTTCTTATTTTTAGTATATTTTATTTAGTTATTTATCTCTTTGTTTTTAGGAAACTAACAATACTAATCTTGGAATATTGAAGTGTTTATCTTTTAGTTGTTTTGTAGTTATCTCTCAAGTGCTAAGGATGGAAAGTGATCAAGAGGGTGATCAATTCTATAAAAACTGTCGTGTGCATCCTTGCTCCAAACGGTTTTTAATATAGAGCATTTTTTGAGATGTAAAACTTAGCTTTTTTAGAGAGTTTTAGTCTAACACAAGTAGTCATAAAACTGTGTACAGTGTCTTTAGTATTTCGTGAATTCTTCTTTCATAATTTTTGTACTCCAACGTTTGATTAATAAGGAAGAATCGTTTTCTGTGTCTACAACATACTACTGTAAATATGTTAAATCTTTTGTTTTCGACATTCCGCTGCAATTCTTAAGTTAAGGATCTAGTCATTAGTTGACTAGATCCTTATCTTTCTTCAATGTAATCTATGTAAACTTGTTTGATCTTGTAAATATTATGTCTTAAGTATATTACACATGTTCAAACCTCTGATTTAGTATGTATATATGAGTTTCAAGTTAATTCTATGCTCATTCACAAGCTTGATGTTGGACTAAACATGCCTAAATGATTGATTTGTTCTTGTTATCATGAATCTGTCCACTTTCTGTTCCTTCGTCTTTAACCATGTTTTTATCTGTGCTTGTTGGAAAATAACCACTTCATAATGTTAATAACATGTTAGGGTAGAAGTATGATCATTTCCAAAGTCTTATTCCATGTTTAGATCATGTTTCGGTGCTTGATTTTGTGATACTTGTAATATGTCTTGCATGTTCTGTTCAACTTATGTACCTTCATGAGTTTTAAACTCCACCAAAAGTTGTTTTCTGGCCTTAGGTCAAAATATGTTGAAGTTTTTGTATTCCAAGTTCCATGCTCATACATCATGTTTAGGCTTCATGAGTTTTAAACTCGGGCTTATTGCGTATTGGTAACCTGAGTTTGTCTTACTTTTGCAATCCCCAACCTAAAAGTTTAATTTTGCAAATCAGTCACCTGAGTTTGTCAATTTGTTGCAATGTGGTGAATAAACTAACTTTTCATTAGATTTTTGACGGACCTAAACACATGTGCCTTGCACATGACCTTTTAAAAGGGCAATCTTGAGTACTATTTTCGATATGGTCAGTAACTTATATAGTAGCTTCCAGGAATTGACAAGATTGCCCTTTTAAAAGGTCATGTGCAAGGCACATGTGTTTAAATCTGTCAAAAAACTAACGAAAAGTTAGTTTATTCACCACATTGCAAAAAATTAACAAACTCAGGTGACTGATTTGCAATATTGAACATTTAGGTTAGGGATAGCAAAAGTGATACAAACTCAGCTTACTAATTTGCAATTAGCCCTTTAAACTCCACCAAAAGTTGTTTTCTGGGCTTAGGTCAAAACATGAACTTTATTCTTAATATGTTGAAGTTTTTGTATGCCAAGTTTCATGCTCATACATCATGTTTAGGTCAAGTTTTATTGACCATTTTCAAATCTCAGATGTGCAGTTTTGTAGGCTCTGTTCATGACCTTTCTGTTTGTTTGTTTGTTTTTTTTTTTTTTTTTTTTTTTTTGCACTTATCATGCTTCAAAGTTTGTCTTTTCCTCAAAGTCATAGAACGAATTTTGTTCTTAATTCATAAAGGAAGCAAAGAATGTATTTTTCATATTTTTGTGATCTCTGAAAGTCTTCTTTTTCATTGTATGTTTCAATCTTTAAATTCCAGATTCTACAAATGCATTGTTTTGATTTTAAATGTCAAACATGTTTTGGGTTACCAAAAGTGACTTTCGGTCTTCAGTTTACATAAAGCTCATGATGTCTACTTGAAAATCCATGTTTTGTGCTTGAACTAGTTTTGATGTTTGGATTGCTTTTTAGACTAAACAAAATAATGTGTACAGTGTTTCTCCTGTGCTGTCTGAATCTCATGTCCAACTTGTGGCTAGCTTTTGAGTATATAAATGAGTTCTAAAATTCAAACAAAAAATCATGAATTCTCCTTGATGTGTTAGGAAGATATTTCAACCCTTGCATTTCCAGATTAACATGTTTGGTTGAGTTTTGCAAGTCATAAAATGTACAGCAGTTCATGAACAAGAAGGATAATTATTTTTTTGGCATAATTCATTTGTTCATTCAATTTATAATTAAATTGTATCATTCCCCATGTACTCAACCCTCTCCCTTTATGTGTTATTACTTGTCTATGTGATTCAAAAGCATTTTCAAAACCAATCGAGGATCCTCCCAAACTGATTTCCGGTTGCGACTCAAAATGAATCGAGCTAGACGAGGATGATACACTTGTACAGAAACACACACTTTTCTCAAATGTTAAGGCATATAGGGCATAAACAAGGCAAATACTAAAATCAAGCGTAGGTGGAATCATGCTAGAGGCCGAAACACTATTTTAAAGTCATATGTCTGCTTTAACGCTATTCGTTGGAGATTTGATATAGGGAATGACATTGCTATTTGAGATGTATTAGGCTATTTCATTACAGTGGCAAATTGTTGACGATAACACGTCTTTGAAATACTCATGTTTGCGGTGAACCTCTGACAAATGTGAAACACTATTTTTCAAACTTTATTAACGCAAAAATATTACTTGTTTAATAGCAAATAATGAAAAAAAATGTCAAAACTTATGTGAGACAGTCTCACACGTGAGACGGGTCTTGTTGAGAGACTAAATAGTTTGTCGGGTGGGTGCGGCAAGCTCATTTCCTGTCTCATCGAGATTCATCTTATGAAACTGTTTCACACAAGACTTCCTGGAAAAAAAAAAGAAGGGTAAATTGCACTTTAGTTACCTGAGTTTGTCGTCATTTTTCAATTGGTTATCCAATTTGTATTTTTTACAATTTGGTTGCTGAATATGTCTTTTTGTTGCAATCAGGTGTAATTTTGGTTAGCCCGTTAGAAAATTAATGAAAATGGATGAAAAACGTAACAAACATCTTTCAAAAATGCATAATCACCCCTATAGTCTAAATTATCCCACTTTGCCCCCTAGCTCCTAACGAATGTTTTAAAACTAAGGAATCAATTAATGACCCCTAAAATTTACATATTTACCTTTTTCTCTCCAATATTAAATACCCACTCCATCTACTACACACAGAAGAGAGAGAAAAAACTATACCACAAACTGATATTCTTTCAAACACCCCCCTCCGTCCCCTTTCACACTTATACTTATTTTATTGTAGATATCATTTTTTTAATAATTTTGTTGCAATAAATAAAATGAAAATTATTGAAACACCCATCATGGGACATGTGCATGTCAAATTATGTTAGTTTTTAAACATTCGTTAGGATCTAGGGGGTGAAGTGGGATAATTTAGACTATAGGGGTAATTATGCAATTTTGAAAGATGCTTGTTACGTTTTTCATCCATTTTCATTAGTTTTCTAATGGGCTAACCAAAATTACATCTGATTGCAATAAAAAGGCATATTCAGCAACTAAATTGTAACAAATACAAATTGGATTACCAATTGAAACATGAGGACAAACTCAGGTAACTAAAGTGCAATTTACCCAAAAACAAATGGGCAAATTGCAATTTGGTTCCTGATATTTACATAAGTTTGCACTGTTGTTCCCAACAATTCAATTTCGCAATTTGGTATCCTAACATTTACAATTTTTTAGCAATGTGGCTACAAAACTAACACCCAGTTCAAATTCTAACCAAATAACACCCATGTGACTAGCACATATTTATTAAATGGACAAAATGGTCATTCTCAAGAGGCCATGTGCCGCTCATGTGAGGTTTTCTTTTGTTATTTACCTTATTCATTTGATAGTTTAAAAAATATAGATTAAATTAATATTGGACATATATATTATTTTATTTTGTATTTATAAGTTACGTATTCCTTACAAAGTCATTTATTTTTCTAACCATAATTCAATATTTTATTTTAATAATAAAAAAGAAACCAAAATACTTTTAAAATTATATAATTAAGAATTAGAAATATTTCGTAAAAAAAATTTAAATATATATAAATAGATTTTATGTTAGATTATTACTCAAAATAATTATGCAGGCTCATTTACGATAATTTATTAAGTATTTTTGAAGTGAAACAAATTTTCTTAAATATTTTTCTTAAAGTGAAAGGAAATAAGTAATGATCTTATTGTTGCAAATGACAGGATAGGAAAATAATTTTTTCTTTTAAATTTAATTATACAAATTAAAGATAGGAAAGAGAGAGGAGACATACATGTTTAATCAAAATTAAACAAATTAAAATAAGAGAAAACTTTTACGATTTAGTTTGTTATATTGTTTAGGAAGGAAATTAATATGTAATATAATCAAACCAGCAAAATCAATAAATTATTTCATAAAATAATTCAGGAGCTGAATATCAGCATTTATGTTTTGATACTCATCAATGGTGCGCTGAGTGATGGATTGTTGTTGTGAAAAGTTTTCAGTGAAGGCTTGAAAGTTAGCTTCAACAGCAGCTTGGGCAGTGAGAATATCAGCAGAAACTCTATCTATGTGCCTGTCTGCACTGGAATGCGCGGCATCAAAGTGAGTGACAACTAATTCCTTCAAAACATCAATTTTTGAGAGAAGTGAATTAATGTCAATATGCACGCCAGGAGCAGAGCTGGAAGAAGGCGCAGGAGTTTCAGGAGCTGAAGGCCCATGGGATTCAGGAGCTTTGGGTTCTGCCCCAGGATCAGCACCATAAACAGTTAAACCCAGGATTTCTAGTTTATCCTTAAATTCTTTGAGTTTATCAACAACACTCAAGAATTTTTAGCTATCTCCAGCCACCATCTCAAACAACTTCCTTATATCACCTGCTATATTCAACTCTACCTCCCTTATGGCGTTAATGAAATCTTGGCCATCAGTAAGTTTGATGCCACCATCTATGCGCTCATGTAGGGAAGCAAGAGTACCTTTGAAAAGCACATTCATTTGATCTATAGCATCATTACACTGTTGAGGAGTAAGGAAATGTTTGTCATTGATATTCGTATCTATGCGGCCATCTCCCCCTTAATGGCAGCAATCTCATCAGCTTGCTGAGTAAGCATAGAAGTATGAAGCTCCATCTGAGAATTAATGTGAGCTTGGCCTTGCTGAAGTTGCTGAAGCAATGAGATAACCATAGTCATATCAGGAGTGGGAGGAGCAGGAGTAGGTTGAGGCGCAGTAGAAGAGGAGCACCTAACTGGTGATTGAGTAGGGGTGCTAGGAGAAGGAAGATATTCATCGCTTGAAGTAGGCTCTACTGAAATAGTTGGGGGCGCAGAATCACGAGGAGAAGGCGCAGAAGGGCTCTTGTGCCTAGTCAAGGGCTCTGGCTCCCCCTGAACTGGATCATCACTCAAGTCACCTAAAAGTTCATCAGATAGCCTATCTTTGAGTGCTTGGCACTCAGCAGAGAGTGGTTCTGAAGTTAGTTTCTGAGCTGGAGCAGGAGCAGAAGGCTTTGATGGAGGTGCACGAACAATAGGAGGC
The DNA here is from genome assembly GCA_026119855.1 of Campanula takesimana. Lineage (NCBI taxonomy): Eukaryota > Viridiplantae > Streptophyta > Magnoliopsida > Asterales > Campanulaceae > Campanula > Campanula takesimana. The sequence continues at coordinate 715,585 of JAOWBW010000545.1, forward strand.
GAATTTGGAGTGGGCGCGCATACATCAGCGCTAAACCCTGCGCCTTTGCGCCTTTCAGACTTGGATAAATCAGCAGCCTGTTTCAATCTGTAGTCCTCATCCCTCTTTTTCTGCGCTTCCAGTCTACTGGCTTCCTTAGCGCGTTTAAGTTCCTTCTCTTCTTCAGTGTCAGTTCGAGGGCGCTTAGGAGGCCTGCTTGTTCCTTCAGCAATCCCTTTTCCCTTTACTTTGTCTGCGCCAGGAGCAGTTGCTTCTGCGCGTGGTGCTGCTTCAGGTTCTGCGCCATCTGCATCTTCATCAGACTCAGCGGCTTCATCAACCAACTGATCTCCTTTAACTCTTGGCGCGCGCTTAGCCATGCGCTTTCTGCGCCTTTTCATAACCAAACTGTCTTTGCCAAAAATTGGAACGTCAGTGGTTTGATAAGCTGGGTTCTGAGCGAGGAAATTAGCAAGAGCAGGATAGGTGAGAAATATCTTCGTGAGTGTACGGCAGTGAGTTTTGAACTTCGTCTTCCCATCAGCCTTGTTCTTGTTGTACTTATCAATCTGGTCCAACAAAGTTTTGAATAAGATTTGAGGCCAGTTGAGGATTGAGTTTCCCATAATAGCTGCAGTATATTCCCACTGCTCCATTGTGAATCTGTTCACATTTCCTGTTTTGAAAATAATGGAAGTCCCCACCAAATGCGCGATATGCACCAGTAAATCACCACCATCCCTTATTTCAACAGATTTGATGTTATTCTGAAGAGTAGGAATGTTGAGATGGGTTCTCGCCATAAGATTCTGCGCAGCAACAGGATAGGTATTGATTTTACCAGCTACACTCAGAGGGCCAGTCGTGTTGATGATATTCTTGAGAGTGCCAGTAGAGATAGTTATAGCAACGTTCTGAATGGTGGCGCATATCCTGTAGCGCACATATCCATCAGCAGGAGTCTCAACGAGAGCAGCAGTTGAGAAAAATTCATCCACGAGGAGCGGTCAGTAGAAAGGTTGCTCCAAAGTAAATAGAGGCAGTAGACCAGCTTGTCTGATAAAGTCCATAATATCAACGCCAATTTTGGATTTCAGATAGCTCAGTGAGATTAAATGTCTCACCGGGCCTAAAATTTGCTGGATCCTGAAAACATAACAATGATTTAAAGTTAGGAGTTTATCTGGAGCATAGAATCATAAAATGAGCAAAGTAAAAAATAGGCGCATAGAATGAATTAGGTGCATGAGTTAAGCAACAAAGGCGCATAATTAATACAGGCGCATAGGATTTACAAGACGCATTAAGAATGGTTCTATGAAAAATACTAAGGAAAAATTAAAAACATAGAAAATTTTGACTAAGTAAGAATAGAGGCGCATAAGATATATAGGCGCATAATGTTATTAGGCGCATAAAGGATTGAGGCGCATAATATTTGTAATAGCCAGAGGCGCATACACATGTTAGGCGCATGAATCACTTTGAGGCGCATAATATCAATAGGCGCATATTTAACTAGGCGCATAGATTCATAGTTATGCGCATATCTATGCAAATAATTTAAACTTTAGAATAAAAACACATGAAAACACACAAATACATGCAAAAATACATATGCAAGTTTTTAAGAATAAAAATATGAAAATTTTGAAAAACATGTTTTGAAAATTTTGAAACCCAAGACATGCAAAAATAACGAAGAACAAGAAGAACATGGCTTGAGTGCTCGAAGAACACCAAGAACACATAATTTATGAAACTTCACTAAATAAAGCATACAATATATCAAAATGACCGCACGAAGATGAGGATAACAAATATGTAAATTAAAACAAGTACAAAACAACAATAAATCCAGAAAGTGGATTTAAAGAACCGAAAATTCGAAAAGTTCAAAAATGAAAAATCTTCAGATTCGCAAAATATAACGAATTGATCGTTGAAAAGTTTAGTTTAAAGGATTCCAAATCATGAAACGAACAGAACCTAACAAACGATTTTGAAAACGGAGAATCGAAACAAGATTTATCAAGAAAAAGGGTTTTTCGGTTTTGAAAGTGACGAAAACAAAAAATTCGAAAACTTAAAAAGCAGAAATTAAGAGTTTGAGAGTTGAGGAATCATACCATTTCGTCTTGGTTTATCTTTGATGATCTTTTAGGACCCATATATATAGAGAGAGATAGATGAAAAAAATGGAGAGGAAAAGATGAAGAAAATATATATATAGAGAGAGAGAGAGTGAGAAGAGACGGTGAGAGTGAGAGGCTGGGAGTGAGAGAGAGAAAGAGAGAGAGTTGGTAGGATGAGGGTGTAGTGGAATGATGAAAGTGGAAAATGAAGGGTTAGGGTTATATATATAGGGTAGGTTTTCTAGACAAAAAATGGAAGATGAAGAGATGGGTATTAATTGTGATTGACTTAGGAAAGGACAAGCATTTATGAGGGGTTTTCTTGAGATGACGGCTAATAAATGCTGAATGACCCAAAGTACACTTGATGTGACATTTTGGGTAAAGAGAAATTATCCCACTTCCCTCATAAGTGTATGAACAATTATGACCAAATTTTTGCACAAACCCCAAAAACATCTGTTTTAGTGTAAGTTTGGGGTGCAAGAAGTATATCCCAAAAAAATAAAATTTTTGAAAAACGAAAAACGAGGGAAAATTAATTGCACAAGTACCCTTGAACAATTATGGAATGTCAAAAGACAAAAATTCCTATAATAAATGATCAGAATAACATACCTGGTACTTGTGAAAATTGAATACGTTCAATCATTGAAATAATAAATTTTGAGCATTGATTGAGCCGTAAACATTTAATTCGCGCATGAGGGGCGCATAACAATCAAGAGGCACGCATGATGGATAGGGCGCGATATGAAATGGGCGCGCAGGAGGGTGAGGCGCGCAGTGAGTGGGGTGCGCAAAGTCTTTGGGCGCGCATGAGTTTCCTTAAAACTTTGAAAAATATATAACTTTTATACCTAGGATATTCAGAACTCAACAAAATATAAAATCATTAGTAATAACAAAATTATATGGAATTAGTTGAGTTCAAGCATACCCATTTCACCTCTCAAAAAGATGAACCGTTTCGCGTCAAGTGCTTTCGTTAGAATGTCGGCGATTTGATAGTCGGTTCCTACGTGTTCCAAATGAATATTGCCTTTCTCCACGTGGTCTTTGAGGAAGTGATATTTGATGTCAATGTGCTTGGTTTTGGAGTGCATGACAGGATTTTCAGAAACGGCAATGGTTGAAGTGTTGTCGCAGTAGATGGGACAATTTTCTTCGATGATATCATAGTCCACCAATTGCTGCTTCATCCATAGTATTTGACAGCAACAACTTCCCGCAACGATATATTCATCTTCGGTTATTAAGACAGACACTGAAGCTTGTTTCTTACTCGCCCATGACACAAGTCGATATCCGAGGAAATGACAAGTGCCACTTGTGCTTTTCCTATCAATTGTGCACGCTGCATAATCCGCATCTGAATAACCTACAAGTTTAAAGTTCGAATCTTTGGTGTACCAAAGTCCAAAGTTAACAGTACCGGAAAGATATCTTATCATACGTTTCACATCAATCAAGTGCGCTTCTCTAGGGTCAGATTGATAACGAGCGCAAAAACAAACACTAAACATAATATCGGGCCTACTAGCAGTAAGATAAAGGAGCGAGCCAATCATACCTCGATAGAGCATTTGATCAACACGTTTACCTTTTAAATCTTTGTCGAGTTTGTTGCCGGTAGCCATTGGAGTATCGTATGGTTTAGCATTGTCAAGTCCAAACTTCTTGATTAAGTCCTTTGTATATTTGGCTTGATTGATGAATATGCCTTCATTCATTTGCTTGATTTGAAGCCCGAGGAAGAATGTGAGTTCTCCCATCATGCTCATTTCAAACTTGCTCTTCATTAGTTTCTCAAAGCGCTTGCACAACAATTCATTAGTAGAACCAAATATAATATCATTAACATAAATTTGAACAAGTAATTTATGACCATTATGTTTGGCAATGAAAAGAGTTGTATCGATTTTACCGCGAGTGAAGCCTTTTTCGATGAGAAACTTGGATAGTGTATCGTACCATGCTCTTGGTGCTTACTTGAGTCCATACAAAGCTTTCTGGAGTTTGTACAAATGATTTGGAAATTGAGAATCTTCAAACCCAGGTGGTTGAGCTACATAGACTTGTTCTTGGAGTTCACCATTTAGAAACGCGCTCTTCACATCCATTTGATATAACTTGAAATTCTTGTGAGCTGCGTAAGCTAGAAATAATCTGATAGCTTCAAGTCTTGCTACGGGCGCAAAAGTTTCATCGTAATCAATTCCTTCTTCTTGCCTATAGCCTTGTGCAACCAATCTTGCTTTGTTTCTTGTGATGGTTCCATTCTCATCCATCTTATTTCTGAACACCCATTTCGTACCAATCACTCCTTGATCATTTGGTCTTGGAACAAGAGTCCAAACCTTACATCGTTCAAATTGATTGAGTTCTTCTTGCATAGCAACAACCCAATTAGGATCTTGGAGTGCTTCATCAGCCTTCTTCGGTTCAATTTGAGAGATAAAAGTAGTGTAAGCATCAAAGTTTGTAGCTCTCCTTGTACGAACACCAACGTTTAGATCACCAATGATATTATTGATTGGGTGACCTCTAACTTCATGAATTTCAGGAGGTAAGTTAGGTTGAGTCGTAGTAACTTGAAGGTCTTCAATTGGTACATCTTCACCAGATTCTAAATCATCAAAATTTGGGGGTTGAATTGGTGTAGAGTTGAAACTTAGGTTTACACCAGATGCAGCAGTAGATATAGGCGCATGAGAGGAATCAAGAGGCGCAACATGTGAGTGAGGCGCAGCTGATGATCCATTTGGCGCTCCATATGAGGAGTTAGGTGCAACTGATGTGGATGGATTTCCTTGAGTTGATAGATTCTGATTTTGAGTAGGCGCAACATAAATAGGAGCACATGTATCATTAAGCTCAACAGAATCATCAGCAACATTTAGAGCCAAATGTGGCTCAAGGAGAGAATGTTCATCAAATGTAACATGTACAGATTCAACTATCACTATTGTAGATCTATTAAAAACGTGAAAAGCTTTAGAATGTTAGGCATACCCAACAAAAATACCTTCGTCGGCTTTGGTATCGAATTTACCTCTATGTTCGTTTCCGTTGTAGAGGATATAACACTTGCAACCAAAGATCTTGAAGAATGCAATGTTGGGAGTTCTACCACGCTAAAGTTCATACGGAGTCTTGTTGTGAAGTTTGTTGATGAGGGAACGATTTTGAGTAAAACATGCTGTGTTGATAGCTTCTTCCCAAAAGTACTTAGGTAATTTCGCTTCAGCTATCATCGTCTTTCCCGCTTCAATCAACGTCCTATTCTTTCTTTCCACAACACCATTTTGTTGAGGAACTCCAGCGGTTGAGAAGTTGTGATCTATCCCATGATCGTCGCAATATCGAGAAACACCGTTGTTCTTGAATTCTGTTCCATTGTCGGATTGAACACTAATGATGTCATCTTCTTTTTGGGTTTAGAGCAGTCGAAATAAGGTGGTCAAAATGTCGTAAAAGTCGTCTATTGAGATCATCATTTCCACCCATGTGTATCTTGAATAATCATCCACCACAACTAGAGTATATTTGTTTCTTCTAATACTTGCGGGGGTGACTGGACCAAATAGATCAATGTGAAGCAGTTGCAAACATCTAGAAGTTGAAGGATTGGTCTTGCTGGAAAAAGATTTCTTCGGTTGTTTGCCAAGTTGACACACGGCGCACTTCTTGTCATGATGATCAGCAACCTTGGGAAGTCCTTTAACAAGGTTATTCCTGCTAAGTTTAGATAGATATTTGAAGTTCAAGTGACTTAAGCGCTTGTGCCACAGCCAACTATTTTCGCTCACAGTTTTAGCTACAAAACAAAGATTAGTACTAGAGATCATACTATGGAAATCAATAATGAAAATATTTGTCTTACGATATCCCGTGAGTAATGTAGCTCCAGTTTTGCCATTCTTGATAAGACATTGAGTTGAGGTGAAATGGCATTCTAATCCTTTGTCGCAGAATTGAGATATGGATAATAAATTGTGCTTGAGCCCTTCGACGAGAGAGACTCTTTCAATGCACACTTTGTCTTTCTTGAGCTTTCCATATGCAACAACTTGACCTTTGTTATTATCACCAAACGTTACTGAGGGACCTCTTTCTTCATGGACATCTTCTAATAAGGATTCATCTCCAGTCATGTGTCTTGAACACCCACTATCGAGAATCCATTCATAGTTTCTAGCTTTTGAAGATCCAGCCATGAAGCAAAGAACCTGAAATATAGACATTTAAGCAGGTCCCCTTTATTCCTTTTGGGTCCTAGAGTTAGCAACTTTTGACAACCCACTCTTGCTTGACCTTAGGATTTTTACGTCCTTTGGCATTGGGAGTGAATCGCAAAAGGCATTCCACGGCCTTGTGTCCAGAACAATCACAAATGGAACAATGATGAAAGCCACTAATCACATGAGTTTTCACAAACTCTTTACTTTTCTTTGGGGTAGCATTCTTCTTTGGGTCAGATGGACTAGCCTTAACAAAATCCTTCTTTTGAAGTTTTGGAGCGCTTGATCTAGGAGGGTGCATAGGGCTAGGAGGCACACGACGATGAGGCGCGTTGCTCCTAGGCACATAGTGACCACTCGGAGAAGGAGCGCGCTTTGTTTCAAGAGTATCTGTAGCTATATCTTTCCCATTAGCTTTCCCAAATTGCTTCGTTGGGTAGACATAATGGAATGTTTGTCTCTTGACTTTTTCCTGTCCTTTACCCATTGAATTAGAATGTTTTTCCTTGGGAATTTCAAAATTTGCTGGTTAGTAAATTCACTATCTCTTTCAGCACAGACATCACATTTAAAGTTTTCACTAGTTGATGAGAATCCCATGTAACGCCCATCCTTATTCTCGTTAAATATTTGACTTGCTTGTTAAATTCTTGAACTTGCATATTATGTGTTAGTTTTACTTGAATTAAATTCTTAACTGCTATAGAATATTAAGGTGGTTAAATGTCTAGTTTTGACTTTTGGGTCATTTGTGAAAATATGACTTTAGGGGCCTTTTTGTTAAAAGTGAAACTTGAGGGGCCTAGTTGTCATTTCTTGGTAGTTGAAAGATAAACTTGGTTTGCTTCTTTCTCTGGGTCATTCTTCCCCAATTTCTCTTTACGTTTTCTCTGGTTCTTGAAAGTAGGTTTAGGGTTTACCCTATTCTCGACTCCTCGGGTTTAATTATCCCTCGGTTCTTGATTCCGATCCGGTATAAATATTCGTGTCGTTGAATAGAGCGTTTCCGGCCGAACAGAAATTTGTTTGGGTAACTTTGATTTTTGACTAGGTAAGTTATTAGCTCCCCCTTGCCTGTAATGACATTCATATATGTTATTCCTGATACTTGTGCTTGTCAATTTTGTGTTTGGGGCAATTTTTGTGATACTTGTAATTTTGGGACAAAGGGAGTATAACCCTCTGTGTAGAAATGGAAAAATTACACTTGAAATAAATGTTTAAGCTTGTTAGTGCACTCTTGGGCATTCCTTAAGTGATAGAATGTTAGTAAAACGTATACTCCTATATTTGGGATGGAGAATTAATCACCCTGGGAAAAAAATGAGTATGGGCTGAAAATAGATCTGTGCGACCGCCCAAAATGGCTTGTGCGACCGCCCATCTTTCTGGAAGGTCTTTCAAAGGATTCACTTGTCTAGTGTGCGGCCGCTCGGGTAGGAATGAGCGACCGCCCATTCCCCTGTTTCCACAAAAAGTGTTCTAACTCGAATTGAAATGTAACTTTACCTCCCCTAAGGCATATAGCCTTAGTATAAGATGTCCTAGTAAGTGTTGTGATACCATAGGGGCATCAGAACTTGGTCTTAAACATGAATACTCATTGAATTAAAATGAGAACTTAGTCTTGAACATGAACACTTATAGAAGTCAAAGGAGAACTTAAGTATAAGAGTAACAACTCTTCTTTATGTCTTGAAAGTGCTATAAACAAGCACTAATGTATTATGCTTGTCTTGAAATCAATGTTTGTGCACCTTAGGGGCGTTAAAACAGAGTCTTGGAGTTGAACATCCTAAGAATAGGATTAAGAACTTGTAAGAGAAAAAGATATAACTCTTATACATGCTTGAATGTCCAAAGATTGTACATGTCTTAAACATCCACAGAAGTGGATTGAGAACTTAAATATATGATGATAAAATCTTATACGTGACTTGACACCAATACATGTGTATGGTAATGAATTAGAAAGTTCTATGAACAAGCACTAACGTGTTTGAGAAATGTTCTTGATGTGTATGTGCAAACATTGCATATAGTTGCTTGATAACAATATGACTTCTTGATTACTTGAAGCATGTTTCTTAGTGAGCTAGTCCACTACTTTTGGAATAGTTCTACTCTCGTAGTTCAAGTAAATACCTACTTGTGCATTCTTGTGTGAGTCCAGCTGGTCCTTGCTTGTTCGGAGGTATATAGGTTCACGCTTATCATGAGGCTGGGGCCAAAATGATAATCGGGGATCTATGTATCTGCGCTTGACCCCTTACTACCGGCCATAGTAAGGGCATAGCTTCCTTTATTAGAGCAATACGCCTGATAAAAGTGAATGCTAAACTCGAGAACACCTCGTGAATCTTGATCTTGGGAATGACACTGGTTACCGGGTCTTCTTATATATACTGCATAAGCGGTTTCTTGATATTGATCGTGATTTGTCAAAGTAATACAAGCTACGAAAACAATAGTATTCTTTGGAGGAATAAGGAAGGAAGCAATATCCTTTGTAACGTGTTAACTTAGCCTTATGTGATACTTGATACATTATTACTTGAGTATTTACTTGAAATGCATGATAACATGTCATGTAGTTGCATCTTATAACTTACTGGGATTTATCTCACCCCGTTCCTTGTTTAATTGTTTTCCTTAGATCAAAGGAAGGCTAGTGATAGTGCGAAGTGAGGCTCAACATAGCCGGGAGCTTACTACGCAGGTGGTTATTCTTTTGGGAATCGTGGTCCTTTTACACTTTGGTGAGGACGATGTATTATAGGTTATGTAACTCAGTATTTTTGGGTAGACTTGTTGTCTCTAGACATCTTGTAATGCCAGCATATGTGCTAGGCATGTTTCCGCTGTGTATAATCATGTTTGGTTTAAATTTCTTGTCTAGAACTCGTGGTGTGAGCTATCTTAGCTCCTTACTCTAGAGTATATATATATCATGTCAGTTTGTTATAAACAGTTGTCATCCAGTTTCTTGTTAGTTTCTTAATTCTCGTTAGTCATGCGCATCCAGGTTCGAGGTTCTATTAGGGGATCCCGGGACCTGGGGGCGTGTCAGTTTGGTATCAGAGCTACCCTGGTTTAGCTACCCTGTTTAGCTACCTTGGTTTTCTCTAAGTCTGGATAGGGTCTATGGCCTAGGTATGGGTTAGTCTTGGGGTGTTATTAACGCCGAGTGTTTACCTACAGGTACAATGAGTTCTGAAGGTACTAGTGGCAGTAATTAGGTGAGATCTGTAACTCCTCAAGAAGAGATGGTTGATAATGTAGACTGGGATTATCCTAATCGACTTACAAGGTTCTTGAAGTTGAAACCTCGCAGCTATGACGGGGAATTTGATGCTAAGAAGGCAGAAGAGTGGATTAAAAGTATAGAAAAGATCTTTACAGCCTTGAGATGTGCACGAGGTGATGAGGTAACATTTGTAACCTTTAAACTTGAGAAAGCTGCTGAACATTGGTGGCAAGTTCTGAATAAAAGCTGGGAACTGGAAGGGGTACCACAGACTTGGGAGAATTTTCTCAAAGCATTCAAGTCACAGTTTATTCCAGCAGTGGTCCAAGACAGAAAAGAGATGGAATTTCTTAATCTGGAGCAGGGAAGCTTGACAGTGGGGCAATACTCAACCAAGTTCACAGAATTGGCAAGGTATTGTGATCACTTAGTTCCAAATGAAGCAAAGAAGGCTCAGAGGTTTGTAAAGGGGTTAAAGACTGAGTATAGGAAGCAACTTTTTTCTTTACAGCTTACTAGTTACCAACAAGCAGTGGAGAGGGCTTATGGGATTGAGAATGACATTGAAGAACAAAAGGTGAAGCAGGGAACAATCATGACAGGTCGTGTTTCAGAGAAAGCACAGGGATCTGGTTCTAAGGGTGGTAAATCTAGCCGCAAAGATCGTCGATTTCGACAACCCTCTGAAAGCAAAGGTAGTATATCAACTAGTTCCAAGACAACAGTTCAAGGTTCCAGGAGAGTGTGTGGTTATTGCTTGAAAGAAGGCCATTCTAAAGACAAGTGTTGGCTAAAGCAAGGAAAATGTTTATCTTGTGGTGAAACTGGGCACTTTATCAAGAATTGTCCTAAAGGCAAAGGAAGTCAAGTTATGGGTTCGAGTCAACAGGCCTCAGGTACTAAGAGAGATAGTGGGGGTCGACCTAAAGTTCAGGGTCGCGTGTTTGCTCTAGATCAGCAGGGTGTAGCTGAGTCTTCTGCAGTCATAGGAGGTACTATATTACTTTCTAGTACGAGAGCGCGAGTCCTGATAGATCCAGGCTCATCTCATTCTTATGTGGCATCTTATTTTGTGTCACACTTGCATGTTTTTCCTGATTCTTTGCCTTATGTGCTAGAAGTATCTTCCCCTATGGGAGATTGCATGTTTTCTTCTGAGGTTTACAAGAAATGTGAGGTTCTTGTGGGTGATCATGCCCTTCTTGCTGACCTAGTCGTGTTACCTATAAGGGTCTTTGACGTGATTCTTGGCATGGATTGGCTTTATGTGCATCATGCATCTGTTGATTGTCATAGAAAAGTAGTCACATTTTCTATACCTGGTTTGCCTGATTTTACCTTTGAAGGTAATAGGCCTATATATGCTATACGTGTTATTTCTGCTTTAAAAGCAAGAAAACTTTTATCTCGTGGTTGTGCCGGGTATCTCGCATGTGTGCTTGACAAGAGTTTATCTGTTCCCAAGATGGAAGATATTCCTGTTGTGTCTGAATTTTCAGATGTATTATCTTCTGAGTATAGCATGCCACCTGATCGAGAGATTGAGTTCTGTATTGAGTTTTTACCAGGTATAGCACCAATCTCTAAAGCACCTTATAGAATGGATCCAGCTGAGTTGGGAGAATTAAAAACACATCTTGAGGAATTACTTGAAAGGGGCTTCATTAGGCCTAGTGTATCACCGTGGGGTGCACCAGTGTTATTTGTCAGAAAGAAAGATGGGACTCTGCGATTGTGTATTGATTACAGAGATCTTAATCAGGTAACCATAAAGAACAAATATCCGTTACCTCATATTGATGACTTGTTTGATCAACTTCAAGGTTCAGTAGCGTACTCGAAGCTTGACTTGAGAAGTGGTTATCATCAGTTGAAAATCAGATATGAGGATATACCAAAGACAGCTTTCCGTACTAGGTATGGGCATTATGAGTTTATTGTTATGCCATTCGGTTTGACAAATGCTCCAGCTTTATTTATGGATTTGATGAACCGTATTTTCAAACCATATCTTGATTGTTTCGTGGTGGTATTCATTGATGATATTCTTGTGTATTCTAAATCACGGGCTGAGCATGAACAACATCTCAGAGTGGTATTGAAAGTTCTTCGTGAGAAACAATTATTTGCAAAATTCAGCAAATGTGCTTTCTGGTTAGAAGAGGTTTCATTCTTGGGACATGTTGTGTCTGCTACTGGTATTGCAGTAGATCCTTCCAAAGTTGAAGCAGCTGTAAACTGGAAGAGGCCAACTACAGTGACAGAGATCCGTAGTTCTTGGACTTGGCTAGTTATTATCGGAGATTCATTGAGGGATTCTCTAAGATTGCTACTCCATTGACTAATATGACTCGGAAAGCTATTTCTTTTGAGTGGAATGACAAATGTGAAGCAAGTTTTCAAGAGTTGAAAAGGCGCTTAACGACAGCTCCAGTCTTGGCTTTGCCTAGTGGTTCTGAAAATTTCATGGTTTATACTGATGCTTCTAAAGAAGGATTGGGTTGTGTTTTAATGCAAGATGGCAAGGTAATAGCTTATGCTTCTCAAAAATTATCTCTTTATGAAAAGAACTATCCTACTCATGATTTAGAGTTGGCTGCGATTATTTTTGCTTTGCATAAATGGAGGCATTACTTGTATGGAACCAAATTTGAAGTCTTTACAGATCATAAAAGCTTGAAGTACTTGTTTTCTCAAAAAGAGCTTAACATGAGACAGCGTAGATGGATGGAGAAATTGAAGGATCATGATTGTACTATCCTTGTCATCCAAGGAAAGCAAATGTTGTGGCAGATGCACTGAGCGGAAAGACTTATATTTCTTGCTTGATGATTCGTGAATGGAAATTTTTAGAAGACTTGTGTGATTGGAGTCCTTGTGAATCAAATCATGGAATTATTCTTGCTAATATAAAGGCTACTTCAAACTTACTCCAACAGATTAAAGAAGCTCAGGTAACTGATTCTGAATTGCAGAAAATTATTAGTGGAATGAACGAAGGAAAGCAACCAGATTTTTCTTTTAATAGTGATGGAATTCTTACCTTTCGAGGCAGAGTTTGTATTCCGGTTGATATTGAAATTAAAAAGAGAGTTCTTGAAGAGGCTTACAAAGCCAAGTATACTATTCATCCTGGAAGCACAAAAATGTACCAAGACTTGAAGAAGCATTTCTGGTGGAACAACATGAAAAGAGAAATTGCTGAGTATGTGTCCAAATGTTTGACTTGTCAACAAGTAAAAGTGGAACATCAACGTCTAGCAGGTTTGTTGCAACCATTAGAAATTCCAGAGTGGAAATGGGAGCATATCACGATGGATTTTATGACTGGTTTGCCATGTACCAGACGAGGCCATGATGCTGTTTGGGGTATAGTGGATAGACTGACCAAGTCAGCTCACTTCTTGTCTGTTTCCATGGGATATTCATTGTCTCAGTTGGCATCTTTGTATGTTCAGGAGATTGTTCGACTCCATGGAGTTCTTGTGAGTATTGTATTTGACAGAGATCCTCGTTTTACTTCTCGATTCTGGCAGGCTCTTCAGGGCGCCATGGGTACTAAATTGAATTTCAGTACAGCTTTTCATCCTCAATATGATGGGCAATCTAAGAGACTTATACAGATTCTTGAGGATATGTTATGTGCTTGTGTTGTTGATTTTAAAGGCAGTTGGGATACTCATCTTCCTTTAGCTGAGTTTGCTTATAACAACAGTTATCAGTCTAGCATTGAAATAACTCCTTATGAAGCTCTTTATGGCAGAAAGTGTCGATCTCCTATATGTTGGGATGAAGTGGGAGAAGCTAGACTCTTGGGACCTGAAATGGTTCAACAATCAGTTGAGAGTGTGAAACTCATTCGAGATAGATTGCACACAGCTCTGAGTAGACAAAAGAGTTATGCAGATCATCGAAGAAGGGATCTTGAATTCCAGGTAGGTGATTTTGTATTCTTGAAAGTCTCTCCTCGTAGAGATATAAAGAGATTTGGGAAGAAAGGAAAATTATCTCCTCGTTATATCGGTTCATTTGAAATTCTTGAAAGAGTTGGGAAATTGGCTTATAGAGTGGCTTTACCACCTTCTTTATCTGGTATTCATGATGTATTCCATGTATCTATGCTTCGCAAGTATATGGCGGATGAGTCGCATGTTCTTGAGTATGAGGCTATTCCATTTCAGCCTGATTTGTCTTATGAGGAACAACCTGTTGAAATTCTTGACTGGAAAGAGCAAGTCTTGGGCACCAAAAGGATTCCTATTGTAAAGGTCCTTTGGAGAAATCATGAAATTGAAGAGGCTACTTGGGAAACCGAGAAAGAGATGAGAGATAAATACCCGAGCCTATTTGAAAATCTTGGTAAGTAAAATTCGTGGGCGAATTTTCTTTAAGGTGGGGAGGATGTAACGCCCATCCTTATTCTCGTTAAATATTTGACTTGCTTGTTAAATTCTTGAACTTGCATATTATGTGTTAGTTTTACTTGAATTAAATTCTTAACTGCTATAGAATATTAAGGTGGTTAAATGTCTAGTTTTGACTTTTGGGTCATTTGTGAAAATATGATTTTAGGGGCCTTTTTGTTAAAAGTGAAACTTGAGGGGCCTAGTTGTCATTTCTTGGAAGTTGAAAGATAAACTTGGTTTGCTTCTTTCTCTGGGTCATTCTTCCCCAATTTCTCTTTACGTTTTCTCTGGTTCTTGAAAGTAGGTTTAGGGTTTACCCTATTCTCGACTCCTCGGGTTTAATTATCCCTCTGTTCTTGATTCTGATCCCGTATAAATATTCGTGGCGTTGAATAGAGCGTTTCCGGCCGAACAGAAATTTGTTTGGATAACTTTGATTTTTGACTAGGTAAGTTATTAGCTCCCCCTTGCTTGTAATAACATTCATATATGTTATTCCTGATACTTGTGCTTGTCAATTTCGTGTTTGGGGCAATTTTGGTGATACTTGTAATTTTGGGACAAAGGGAGTATAACCCTCTGTGTAGAAATGGAAAAATTACACTTGAAATAAATGTTTAAGCTTGTTAGTGCACTCTTGGGCATTCCTTAAGTGTTAGAATGTTAGTAAAACGTGTACTCCTATATTTGGGATGGAGAATTAATCACCCTGGGAAAGAAATGAGTATGGGCTGAAAATAGATCTGTGCGACCTCCCAAAATGGCTTGTGCGACCGCCCATCTTTCTGGAAGGTTTTTCAAAGGATTCACCTGTCTAGTGTGCGGCTGCCCGAGTAGGAATGAGCGACCGCCCATTCTCCTGTTTCCACAAAAAGTGTTCTAACTCGAATTGAAATTGAACTTTACCTCTTCTAAGGCATATAGCCTTAGTATAAGATGTCCTAGTAAGTGTTGTGATACCTTAGGGGCATCAGAACTTGGTCTTAAACATGAATACTCATTGAATTAAAATGAGAACTTAGTCTTGAACTTGAACACTTATAGAACTCAAATGAGAACTTAAGTATAAGAGTAACAACTCTTCTTTATGTCTTGAAAGTGCTATAAACAAGCACTAATGTGTTATGCTTGTCTTGAAATCAATGTTTGTGCACCTTAGGGGCGTTAAAATAGAGTCTTGGACTTGAACATCCTAAGAATAGGATTAAGAACTTGTAAGAGAAAAAGATATAACTCTTATACATGCTTGAATGTCCAAAGATTGGAATGATAACTCGAGTATAAGACAATAAAATCTTGTACATGTCTTAAACATCCACAGAAGTGGATTGAGAACTTGAATATAAGATGATAAAATCTTGTACATGACTTGACACCAATACATGTGTATGGTAATGAATTAGAAAGTTCTATGAACAAGCACTAACTTGTTTGACAAATGTTCTTGATGTGTATGTGCAAACATTGCATATAGTTACTTGATAACAATGTGACTTCTTGATTACTTGAAGCATGTTTCTTAGTGAGCTAGTCCACTACTTTTGGAATAGTTCTACTCTCGTAGTTCAAGTAAATACCTACTTGTGCATTCTTGTGTGAGTCCAGCTGGTCCATACTTGTTCGAAGGTATATAGGTTCACGCTTATCATGAGGCTGCGCTTGATCCCTTACTACATGCCATAGCAAGGTCATAGCTTCCTTTATTAGAGCAATACGCCTGATATAAGTGAATGCTAAACTCGTGAACACCTCGTGAATCTTGATCTTGGCAATGACACTGGTTACCGGGTCTTCTTATATATACTGCATAAGCGGTTTCTTGATATTGATCGTGATTTGTCAAAGTAATACAAGCTACGAAAACAATGGTATTCTTGGGAGGAATAAGGAAGGAATCAATATCCTTTGTAACGTGTTAACTTAGCCTTATGTGCTACTTGATGAGTGGCTTAGCCTCTCATATACTTGTTACTTGATGATACTTGATACATTATTACTTGAGTATTTACTTGAAGTGCATGATAACATGTCATGTGGTTGCATCTAATAGCTTACTGAGATTTATCTCACCCCGTTCCTTGTTTAATTGTTTTCCTTAGATCAAAAGAAGTCTAGTGATAGTGCGAAGTGAGGCTCGACATAACTGGGAGCTTACTATGCAGGTGGTTATTCTTTTGGGAATCGTGGTCCTTTTACACTTTGGTGAGGACGATGTATTATGGGTTATGTAGCTCAGTATTTTTGGGTAGACTCGTTGTCTCTAGACATCTTGTAATGCCAGCATATATGCTAGGCATGTTTCCGCTGTGTATAATCATGTTTGGTTTAAATTTCTTGTCTAGAACTCGTGGTGTGAGCTATCTTAGCTCCTTACTCTAGAGTATATATATATATATATATATATCATGTCAGTTTGTTATAAACAATTGTCATCCAGTTTCTTGTTAGTTTCTTAATTCTCGTTAGTCACGCACATCCAGGTTTGAGGTTCTATTAGGGGATCCCGGGACCTGGGGGCGTGTCATCCCAAGCCACTTTTATCACCACTGACTTTTTGGGACTCAATTATATTCTCCATAGTGACATGAGAATTGGACCACTCATTTGTAATCTTTTTAAGATCAGTAATTTGAGCAACCAATTCATCGTTTTGAACTTTAAGAAGTGAGTTCTATTCTGTTAGAAAAGTGTTTTTAACAGTAAGAGGAGTCATGCTCTTTATCTGCTCCTTAAGGAGGGTGAGTTCAGATTTAAGTAGAGATTTCTCAGTCTTAAGCTGGGAAATTTCATCACATAATAGTGCTAAAGCTTCCTTCATATTATCAAATCTACTGATTACCTTTTCAGCATTTTTGAATAACTTTTTTGTTCAGCAACAATTTCATCATCGTTGATTTTAGGAATTGGTGCAGCTGGTTCAACTTGTGGTCTGATGTAAGTTCCCTTTCTTAGCTTGTTCCTTGCACTTAGATAACATCGGGCAAACAATAATCCACAATCGCTTTGAGCCGGAGTAAGACATCCTTTTTCAATTAGCTCACTAATGGTTGGTCCTTTCTTCTTTTTCGCCACAGAGTGACTAGCAGATTTCTTGATTGGTTTGTTCAAGTTTTTCATATCGGGAACATCCTTTGAAAAGTCATCGGAGTCATAGTCATTAATTTCAACATCATCTTCATCTTTTGCAACAAAACAAACGAGTCCATCATCGGAGTCTTCATCGCTCTCATCAGAGTCTGTTTTAATCCAAGTGTTGTGCTCATTTGCTGGTGCTTCTTCTTCAGCAACCATTCCCTTATGACGAGTGAACTTGGAAGTGAATTTAGGAGTATGGCTGCTCTTCTTTTGCATATACTCGAACTTGGGAATTGGGCCGCTCGATGCAAAGTGTCCGGGTTTCCTGCAATTAAAACAAACAAGGTCTTCTTTTCTTTTAGAATCATTGCTCCTTATGAACTTTGAAGGAGCTTTGCTGGTAGATCCTTGATATTTGCTGGTTGAGCCGGGCTTGGTGAATTTTCTGAACTTCTGGAACCTCTTCACAAATAAAGCGAAGACTTCATCGTCCATGTCCAATAGCTCAGAAGTAGAAATTTGGGGATCAGAACTTTTCTCTTTCTGAATAGGTGCAGGCGCAGGAGGTTGGGCTTCCTCTCTATGTGCCACCATTCCAACAGATTTTGATTTTCCTTCAGTTTCACTAATTCGCTGAAGTTTGAGCTCATAAACTTTAAGAGTGGCATAAAGGTTCCTTAAAGTCCAATCATCCAAAGTTCCAGCGTCTTCAAGAGCGCTAGATTTATGTAGGTATCTTGATCCAAAAGCTTGGAGAAAATTGACATTCAAATCTTTGTTTGAAAACTTCATGCCAAGTGAAATACATAGATTGATAATTTCACAAAAGCGTTCATAAGTTTGTCTTAAGGTTTCTCCGGGGAGTTGAGAGAAATTGTTGAATCTCTTTTGTACTTCATATCTCTTGTTCTCCTTGCAAACGGTATCTCCTTCTATATGCTCTTCAATGGCATCCCATAGCTCATTAGCAGTAACACAATGCATGACTTGTTGTTTCATAGCCGTGCTTAGAGTGCTTAGGAGAATGTTTCTTGCTTTTCCGTCATTTGCAACTCTTCTTGTTTCTTCCTCAGTCCATTCTTCTTTCGGTTTCAGAACTGTAGGTTGAGCAGCGTTGGTGCGTGGATTTGGATTCGCTTTAACCGGAATGTAAGGTCCATAAACTACGGTGTCATGGAGCCTTTCGTCGATTGAGTTTAGATGGGTCAATATGCTGAATTTCCACACGTCAAAATGATCCTCATCAAATACCGGAACGTGAGTGTAGTTTACAGTTGCCATAGGTTTTGAGTTTGCCATTTGGAATCGGCACCCAAGCTGTTAAGCTTGAAAAACGAAAGTGTTTTATAAAGGTGTTTGCTCTGATACCACTTGTTGGTCCCAAAGGGAAACAAGGGTATGAAAAATGGCTAGAGGGGGGTGAATAGGTGTTTTAAAATTATTTTCGTACCCTTAATAAACTCAATTGCAAATGCGCACTTTATCAAGTAAGCGTTATGATATGCGCCTAAGTGAGTGAGTGAAATGCACAGCGGAATTTAGTAATGTAAATAGGCGCAAAGTATGATAAAGGGGGCGCACACACACTCTAAGTATTTGTCTCAAAGTGAGTGAAATAAGGAACTAAGGCAAATGATATAACAAACACAACACCGTTCAATCAATCAATCTACAATGAATAAACAAACAAATAGTTAGATATGATATGATTTGAAAGGAAATAGCAAGATAGTAAGTACGCGCTATTTGGAGAGGTTCGATCGGGAAAATGATCTACGTCCTCTACCACGTCTTGGATTTCTAATGGAGATCTCATATAATGAGAGAGTGTTACAAATTACAATCGTTTTGAGCTTATACACTAACTCAAGATCTATTTCTATGAAAGAACAAATCCTAGACAATAACCGGTGTATCTCTAAAAGAAAGATCTAAGTGATCAAACTTAAAGAGGTGCATGTGTGATTTTAGATTCAAGGCTCTTTAGATCTTTGAGATTGAGAGCACAAGAAAACTAAAGTGTTTTTGCTTGAGGATCTGGGCTAAGGATGAAGTTATGAAGATGTTCTTGAGAATTCTGGTAAATCAAAGGCAATCTTCAAATCTTCAACAAATGCTTGAGAGAGAAATTCTTGAAATGCTTAGCAACTTCAATTGGTTGAAGTTATGGGGTATTTATAGTAGAGCCCCAAAAACTAGCCGTTGGAAATCCTTGGTGAGTCAGAGAAAGGACGGATGTGCTGTCGCTCATTGAGTGGAGCACGTGTCCTTTTATAGCCGTTAGACACATAACACAAATATGACCGTTATGGACAGGTGTCCTTAGATGCGGGTGCATACGTGTTATTTAACCACCTTTGGATCATTGGCGTAGTTTGAATCTTCTTCAAGTCTTCGAGTCTTCATTAAATCATTGAATGTTATTTCAATATTTATGCGCGTTGAGCTAAGGGGCGCGTAGACATAGCGTGAGCTGAGTCATCTGGGGCACGTGAGCCAAGCTAGGCGCATTACTTATGCGCGCGCCTAAGGAGGCGCATGGAGCATGGGAGAGGCGCATGGCGCGTGGCTCAAACTCAAAGTGATTTTCTTGAATCTTGATCTTCTTGCCCTATTCCTAAGCCTATTCTATTACAATGGACAACCTAAAAAAATGAAGTATAAATACTTCTTACATGTGGGTCTAAAGTCCATGAAATAAAACTTAGGTGATGGATCAATCAAATCTAATCAATCCTATTACATTGAAACTGAGATATAAGTGGGAATACCCAACAGCTACACTACGCTAGTATCACCAGAATTTGAATTGAGAATGCTAAGGGTATAAAGGAATGTTATAAAAATATGAATAAAAACTTAAAGAATAAATATAAAAGAGTAAACGACCAAAATAACCCGCGTACTATATGAATACAACCAATTTGACCTGCGTATTATCTAAACTACCAAATCAACCTGCGTACTATGGATAAATCAACCAAATCAACCTAAATCGTTAGTATACATTAATGGGTGTTAACGAATGTTAAAAACTTAACAGATATTACAAAAAATTCAAAATCAACCCCAATACAAATTAAATGAACCAAAATTAATTACCCAACCCTCCTCCTTAGTCTAATACAGTATATTTAATTTGGAGAAGAACTACTTTTACAAATAAACCCCATCCCATTTCTTTTTAAACTTGGAAATTATCAAAACTTCCCTTCATCTTCATCTCTAGATTCGCCCCCACCCCACCCACAAGCCACGTCTATGGCCGCTGCCTCCTCCCCATGCCACCCTTGCCCCTCCCTATTCCTACCACTGTCATCCCTTTCCCCTTCCCACCTCACCGCTACCATTTTCCTCACTCACCTGCTGTTCCCGACTTTTTTCTCTCCCTAGTCACTCCTTATCTTCTTCTCCAGCTCCGGCGTCCCAATGCTTTCAGAGTTCGTCTTCTCTGGTCATCTCTGTTGGGTTTCGATCAAACATGCGCAGCGGAATTTAGCATTTAAAATTTTGAAACCCAAAGCCATGGATCCGTTCATATGATTAAATCAAATACGACATGAGAATAAAGGAATAAACTAACCCTTGATGGCTATCAAATTATCTTGGTCTTTGGTAGAGGTTTGAAGTCTTGATCACGATCACAAAGCTTGAACACGAACTTTGAAGATGATGATTTTCACCATCTAGCGGTATCCACACTTTGAACGAATATCAAAGGAGCTTCTTTGATCTTGGTTGCTAGACCAAATTGTGAAACACTTTTTCACAATCAAAAGAACTATATGAAATTTATTTTGTGTTTTATTTTGTTCTTCAACCAAGAATGTCTTTGAACAAAATAAACCCTCTCTCAAACTCTTTGAGACTCACAAAATCATTAGCATTGAGTGCTGGCCGAATTTGGTCTTTTATACACAAGTATGACCTATTCCAAATAGGAAACTTGTGTCAAAATCCGTCCAAAATTCGTTTCCTAATCAAATTAGGAATTTGCCACCCGACAGTACTGTGCGGCCGCCCAGAATGAACTGTGCGGTCGCACAACTGTCTGAAACAAAACTGGTACAAAATGGGCTAAGTGTGCGGCCGCCCAATCCATACTGTGCGGTCGCCCACTTTCCCAGAAAGTCCAGAATTTCCAAAATTCCAATATAGTCCTTTTAAAGATTCGTTCTATTGTGTGTGACCCTCTAGGATTATACTAAGTTGGCAATGGGTTCAAACATGAAACCATAAGATATGATTAGGTTCTAGCAAACCGTCATACCTACCCAAATAGTATAACTAGATACAAGTTCGCATTCCTTTAGAATATGTCATAATCCTTTTGTCCACGTTATCATTGAACACAAGTCATGGTCAAAGAGTCAACTTGTTTTGTTCAATACTTTCTCGATTCCGAATATGTTGATAATCCAAATGACATTGATCCAATCAATTCATTTGAGTCCGGCCGAACATTTCATCAACATCATTCCTACGAGAGGCCCAAGCTTGACATCTCTCCGAGGAGGGACAAATCCATTTAGCTTATTATTCTTCCCTACGTGAATCCGATTATGCCAATCATACCCTTTATAACTACTCGGTTAAAAGTAGCGTTTGAATATGTCAAACATAATGTTCATCAAGTGGAAGACTATAATAACTTCATGTCTAAGGATTCAAATGAAATAATTAATATGAGATATATGTATGACATAGACCATGACATAAATCTCATAAAGCGGGTCATGTCCAGTACCTTATTCCAAACAAGTACCCATAAATCTAACATGATCATCCCATGATCATTTAGCCTTTATACTAGTGCTTAACAAGTACTAGGGACGGAGATTATTATAAGTAAACATGAACAACAATAATAATCAAAACATCTCTTTATTGATATGAAATAAATGATAACAATTACAACGTTTATTAAACGTGCCTAGGGCACCACTACCAACAATCTCCCACTTGCCCTAGGCCCAATCTCCCATGTATCTAATACCCATGGACCTAACATGACCATCATGTTTAGCTTGTGGAAGTCCCTTTGTTAGCGGGTCCGCAACATTGTCATCAGTAGGTACTCTGCATATATTTACGTCTCCCCTATCAACGATCTCTCGAATGATATGAAAACGCCTAAGTATGTGTTTGGATTTCTGATGTGCTCTTGGTTCCTTTGCTTGAGCAATAGCACCATTATTATCACAATAAAGGTCTATTGGATTAGCAATACTAGGAACCACTTCAAGTTCAGTTATGAACTTCTTAATCCAAACAGCTTCCTTTGCAGCATCTGATGCAGCAATATACTCAGCTTCTGTTGTAGAATCAGCGGTTGTACTTTGCTTGGAACTCTTCCAGCTTACAGCTCCACCATTTAACATAAACACAAAACCCAATTGCGATCGGCTATCATCTTTGTCAGTTTTGCAACCGTGTAAGCAGCGGTTGTACTTTGCTTGGAACTCTTCCAGCTTACAGCTCCACCATTTAACATAAACACAAAACCCGATTGCGATCGGCTATCATCTTTGTCAGTTTGGAAGCTTGCACCCGTGTAAGCATTTACAACGAGATCATCTTCCATTCCTCCATAGACCAAAAACGGGTCTTTAGTTCTTCTCAAGTACTTAAGAATCGCTTTTACAGCTATCCAGTGATTTTCGCCAGGGTCGGATTGGTATCTACTTGTCATGCTCAAAGCATAAGACACATCCGGCCTAGTACAAATCATGGCATACATGATGGACCCAATTGCCGAAGCATATGGAACATCATTCATTTTCTCACGCTCATCTTTTGTCTTAGGACATTGAGTCTTGCTTAGAGAAACTCCATGTAACACGGGCAAGGTGCCTCTCTTAGAATTTTCCATACGGAATCTTCTAATGACCTTGTCAATGTATGTACTTTGGCTTAAACCAAGTAGCCTCCTTGATCTATCTCTATAGATCTTAATGCCAAGAATATATGCGGCTTCACCCATATCTTTCATTGCGAAGCACTTTCCTAACCAAGTCTTCATAGACTGAAGTGTAGGAATGTCGTTTCCAATGAGCAATATGTCATCCACATATAAAATAAGGAATAGCACTATGCTCCCACTAATCTTCTTGTATACACAATGCTCATCTTCGTTCTTGATGAAACCAAATTCTTTGACCGATTCATCAAAACGGAGATTCCAACTCCTTGAAGCTTGCTTCAATCCATAGATGGATCTTTGCAATTTGCATACCTTAGAATCTTGTTCAAAACCTTCTGGTTGTGTCATATACACATCCTCTTGGAGTTTTCCATTTAGGAAAGCGGTTTTGACGTCCATCTACCATATTTCATAGTCATGATATGCGGCAATGGCAAGCAAAATTCTTATAGACTTGATCATTGCTACGGGTGAAAAGGTCTCATCATAGTCAATACCATGAACTTGCCTATAACCCTTCGCTACAAGCCTAGCTTTGTAAGTATGCACCTTCCCATCCATGTCAGTCTTCTTCTTGAAGACCCATTTGCATCCTATGGTTTTTACACCTTCGGGCGCATCAATCAAATTCCAAACTTGATTGTCTTGCATGGATTGCAATTCGGATTCCATGGCTCCAAGCCACTTGTCCGAATCAGGAGAAGACATCGCCTCTTGGTAGGTGACGGTTCATCATTCTCAATGATTTCTACCTCATTACTATCCGTTACGAGAAATCCATATCTCTCGAGCTCGGATCGTAACCTACTAGATCTGCGAGATGCTTGTGTATTTTGAACAGGTTCCACAACTCTTTGTGGTTCTTGTTCTTGTTCCACTATTGGTTCAATGTTATTTTCTGGGTCTCAAATTTCTTCAAGATTTATTTTACTCCCACTGATTTCTTTGGAGAGAAACTCTTTCTCTAGAAAGACACCAGTTCGGGCAACAAACACTTTGTTGTCCTCTCGGTTGTAAAAGTAATATCTTTTAGTTTCCTTAGGATATCCCACGAAAATACATTTATCAGATTTGTATGCTAGTTTGTCAGAGATAAGTCTCTTGACATAAACTTCGCAACCCCAAATCCTCATGAAAGATAAACTAGGTTTCTTTCCACTCCACATCTCATATGGAGTCTTTGGAACCGATTTAGTTGGAACTTGATTTAGTGTGAAAGCAGCGGTTTCTAGGGCGTAACCCCAAAAGGGTATTGGAAGATCAACTTGACTCATCATTGATCGAACCATGTCTAACAAAGTCCGATTTCTCCTCTCAGACACACCATTCCATTGTGGTGTTCCGGGCGGAGTCAATTGTGAAACTATTCCACAATTCTTTAGATGATCATCAAATTCTTGACTTAAGTATTCTCCACCTCGATCTGATCGAAGTGCCTTTATACTTTTGCCAAGTTGTTTTTCTACTTCATTTTGAAATATTCTAAATATCTCGAATGCTTCACTTTTATGTTTCATTAGGTAAACAAACCCAAATCTACTATAATCATCAGTGAAGGTTATGAAGTATTGAAATCCTCCCCTAGCATTGGTACTTAATGGTCCGCATACATCGGAATGTATCAACCCCAATAAGTCGCTTGCCCTTTCACCCAACTTGGTAAAAGGTGTCTTAGTCATTTTTCGAAGAAGACACGACTCAAAAGTATCATATGACTCTAAGTCACATGAACCCAAAAGTCCGTCCCCATGGAGTTTTGAGATATGCTTCTCATTAATATGACCAAGACGGCAATGCCACAAATAAGTATGATTTACATCATTAGGTTTAGATTTCTTATTTACATGATAGACATTATTTTCATTCTTGACATCCAAGATATAAAGGCCATTAAATGAATTAGCAATACCATAAAGCACATCATTTAAATAAATAGAAAATTTCTTATTCTCAATAAGAAACTTAAAACCTTCATTATCCAAACAAGAAATTGAAATAATATTTCTGCTTAAATCCGGAACATAATAACAATTGTTCAAAACAAGAATTAATCTGGAAGGTAAAGTGACTTCATAAGTCCATACGGCTAATGCAGCAACTCTTGCTCCATTTCCCACACGTAGATCTACTTCACCTTCTTTTAGCAGTCTCCTATTCTTTAGTCCCTGCACATTTAGTGTCGCGACCCCGAACCCCGGGGCCCGAGATCGCGAGCTGGACGTCGACTTAGAACCAAAACTATGAAATACCGAAGTTAAAAATTTCGTTTAATACCAAAAGGTGATAACACAAGGTTTTACAAATCCAAGTTAAAATCAACAAAGTGCCTCTAACATAAGCTCCACAGCTTAAACCAAAAAGAATAAAATATACAATTCTTAATGACGTCAATAATGGTAAAACTATCCCCAAAAGGTTATACATTTAAATAATGTAAACCGAACCATAACAACCTGCCCCAAAATCTCAATCCTCGCGACGTCCTCCTCGATCCGCGAATCCTAATCCTTTTCCTCCTGGGGGGGGGGGGGTTAAGGAAAAACAAAGATGGAAATAAACGGGGTGAGATAAAATCTCAGTAAGTTACTAATGCAACTACATGACATGGTATAATGCAATAAGCAATAAACAATGATAAATATCACATAGCATGTAACAATTAACAGTCAACAGATAGCAGCGGAAAGTAAACACATAACAAAGGATATTAGCCAAGGTTTCAAAACCGATACATCCAAATAAAGGATCGCTGCGCAGCTTCAACAATCAACCAATCCATATCTTCACAGTAGCATAAAAGCCGAAGAGAAACCCCGGTCAGAAACGACCAATCAACCCATCAATCAAACAATTCATCTTCATAGTAGCATAAAAGCTGAAGAGAAGCCCGGTACCGGAACCAATAACAATAATAAAGTGCCACAAGGGGCGGGAGCCATGCCACAAAGTCATGCTCCAAAACGATTAGCTAGAATACCCACAACGGAGCTAGCTCATCCCAACCAAGGCCAATCTGGATGAGGACAGAAGGACCAATGGGCGATGCTATACTGGACTTGGCTCGTGCCATTATAGCATTATCCATTGCCTGACTCGATACACAAATAACCAGCTGGACTTTCAGATAAATGCTAAGTAATAAATACTAGCTTAATTAAACAACTTAGGGTTCCGAAGTAGGGAACCATACCAATTAATCACCATAAAGATGCAACGGTTACTCATGAAGAGTTTAACAACAACGATAACAGAGTTTCTCATAAAGAGCACAACAACAATGATTATTATAATACAACAATTTCATAAAGAGGAACCATACCAGATACATTCCAGAGATGATACCCACGAGTTAATCATAAAGAACACAACCCAAACGGTCACTCACATATAGTACAACGACTATAACCCAAAATTATCCTAAACGTTTACTCATAAAGATGTACTAGGACTATGAACTCAACCATCTCATCACACCTGGAATTCCAAAGTAGGAAATCAGAATGAATACACCTTAAGGTTAATCCAACCGTAGGTACTCAATTACCAATTCACGCTTTACCTCCGTTCGTAACGAACCAATTCTAAACATCCCAAACGACTCCAAAAGGTTACACTTATTAGAACATGATCATGACAGGACTAAACCCTACACCTTGGTGTTCAATAACAACCCCCTAGGTACTATAGGTCATCGCCTAAAACCTAGACCAAGTCTTACTCGAAAGTCAATTCGATTGGAACAACCACGAACACATCATAAGATGCCCAAACACCCAATAAAATCCCAAATTATAAAACTTATAACTTAACTGAAAAACCTATACCATCTTGTAGTAATCGAAGAGAGCTTCGAAACGATAGTTTACACGCCTAAAACGGAGTCCGGATGAGAAAGTTATGGCCTCCGGAAGATCGAACGAAAAACGGACAAACTGGAAAAAGGGGGGATGCGAGCGCCTCCAAAAAAGTGATGCGCGCGCCTCCTAAGGTCAGAAAGCTGCGATTTCGAAGCAGAAAAGGGTGCGCGCGCCTCCCAAAACATGGTGCGCGCGCCTCCTTGCCCGGAGGGATGAAATCCGGCCAAAAATTGGGTTTCTACCATTTTTTCTTACCCATTTCATTTTACAACCAAAATCAAACATAATAAACCTTCCACCAAGCATAAAGATGAACCCAAAACAACTTATAACTAGAATGGGGACTCAAATAATACCATTCATCAACCAAGATCAAGATTCAAACCCAACATTCCTAAAATCACCATTTTTGACCAAAACTCCAAATAAATTCCAAATAAACTCCAAACTCAACCAAACTTCAAATATAACATATCAAGCATAATATAAACATGATATGAACATCTTAGCATAAAAATGGGGGAAAAGAAACTTACCCGGATTTTCTCAAAGGTGACGGAACTCGAAATTTCTTGGCTTCCTACGATCCTATCGACGATTTAAACATGATTCATGTTTTAAGAAATGAGAAATAAAGAGAGGAAGATGATGGAAATGTAGAGAGAAGTGAGAGAGAACTTACCCAATCTTTGGCAATGGAAGAGAGAGGGAGATGGAGTGAAAGAGAGAGATGAGTTGGGAATGAGGGAGAGGAGAGGGTGTAGGGGGATTTATTTCCAAAAACTTACACTCAGGCCCCTCCTCTACACTATACACAAATACTTACACTCCCTACTAACAATTAAGACCCCAAAACTCTACACTAGCACAAAAGACCAATCAAAATGCTAGACATAATTTATTATGACACATAAAGTGCACACATAAATATTTAAATAAATATTAATCTAAATAAATAAATAAGCAATTAAATAAATGATAATTATTTATTACTAATAAAATAGAGCCTAGTTTTCGGGTCGTGACATTTAGACAAATGTGAGAACCACATCCGGTATCCAATACCCAAGAATCAGTGGTAGAAAGGAGAATATCTATCATATAGATACCTGAAGTCGACGCAGCCTTGCTGCTCTTCTTCTTCTTTTGCTCTTCCAAGAAAGCCTTGCAATTACGTTTCCAATGACCAATTTCTTGACAATGGAAACAAATTGCATCATTTTGTGTATCGGGTTTTGCCTCAGAAGCCTTGGCAACCTTTGCCTTGCTTATCTTGGGTTTGACAAATTTTGCCTTACCCTTGCCTTTGGCACCAGGCTTCTTCCCATCATGAACCAAGAGCACGGGAGAACCTTTCTCCACAATTTTCATCTCTGCAGTTTTGAGCATCCCATGCAACTCAGAGAGATTCTTATCCATTCCATGCATGTTATAATTCATTACAAACTGATTATAACTTTTAGGCAATGAATTAAGAATGAGATCCGTGGCTAGCTCCAATGGGATTGGATAGCCAAGTTTCTCAAGGTGCTCTACATAACCTTTCATTTTAAGAAAGTGATGACTCACTTGTTGCCCTTCATTCATTTTACTAGTAGTGAATGCAACAATGGTCTTGTACCTCTCTTGCCTAGCTTGCTCTTGAAACATGGTTCTCAACTCCACGCCTATCTCATAGGCTTCCAAATGTTCCAAACTTTGTTGGAGTTTTGAACACATAGCAGCAAGCATGAGACAACTTACATCTCTAGAATCATTACGATGTTTCTTGTAATTGTCTCTTTCTACCCTAGGGGCAGTAGGCGGTGGTTCAGCGGGGAGAGGCCCATCGAGAATGTACAACTTATCTTCTTGCCTAAGAACGATTCTTATGCTACGGATCCAATCCATAAAGTTGGTACCATTCTCTTCGAGCTTATCCTTCTCAAGGATCGATCGCAACGACATTGATTGAGTGTTATTAGTCATTATCTACAAATATGCAAAAATTTTCAAAATTTAATAAGTACCGATTTTCATTAAAGAGATAAATAATGTATTTTTCAAACAAAATACTCCCACTAAATTATATAACCTTCATATACATCCAATGTATAATATAATTCAAATGGGTTAAGATCCAACTTTAATTTAATTTCAAGTCCGCCAAGGCGGATTACACAAAATCAAATTAATTAGGTAGACAACTCTTGTCAATCATATCTCATATGACTCTTAGTTCCTTTTATGAGATTCTTTAAGAAATCCAATTTCAAAAAGCATGTTAAACCTCATCTTTGCCTAGCCCAAAACTGTTTTGACGCCCAATTAAGTCTAACCATTTTAAACGCATAGTTAATGTGTCCCGCTAGGGCGTGCCCACATTATCTATCTTGCTCATACATAAATAAATTTAATGCACCTCGCTAGGGCGAATCTACATTAGAGTCACTTATGTGCCAACATGTGTTTTAATCATGGCATGGCAATAATAGACTTAAAACTTTCTTTGAAGGTTCATCACATCTAGCATATAACACACTTATGAGCACATAATATAAACATGTTACACATCAAGTGTAGCCACTAAATTAATCCCCATTAATTTAAGCATGGTATTTATGTGTCATTAGTTTCTCTATAATTATGAGGATGAGACTATTTCAACTTTGATCATTATCTCCAAATCAAGACAACAAGAAGTGCGGTCGAACTAAGCCATTAGGCAACCACAATCCCGCACTAATTCAAGAGACCAAGAAAGTAGTCCATGTGGCCGAAACTAAGCAATAGATGGTCTCGATGAACGTAGGCCAATTGCATTCACAATTGCACATGGATCTCCAATCATCGAATCAAGAACTTTGTTTCTCAATTTTAGCAATTATGAACTCTTCATAATTCTAACTTCGTTTTATATTTGAAACTATGATTGCGATCAATTTTGGGAAACACAATCTCGATGAACGCAGATTAGCCATCCAAAACTTGAACCAATCTAGGAATCACAAGACTAAAACAAATAGGAAAATCAAACCCCAAAATCCATACACAAACCAACTACCCAAAACCCATTCCAGATCAGCAAGTCTGGACTGGTTCTGTTACTGGTTCTGTTGAATCTTTCGAAAAATTCCAGATTCTGGTTTTCAACCAAAATCAGACCTTCTGATCACCTTGTGCGGCCGCCCAAAAACCCTTGTGCAGTCGCCCAAGGCGTTTTGTGCGGTCGCCCAGTGCCATCAGAATGTGCAGAAATTTTCAAGTTCGAAAATTTTGTCTCAAAATTGTTTTTCCCCGATTATTAAAACTTTGATCCAATCAAAAATTAATAATCAACAATTCTGAATCTATCATAATTTATTTATTGCGATTGAATCGTGCGATTAAAGTTGCAAAACAATAAACCACATAAAATCACATAACACATAAACATCACATATTCCAATATTCATATCATGCAAGGCACATAAACAATTTATATACACATAACATGATCTAGGTATTGATATAATCAACATGAACGGGGCTCTGATACCACTGTTGGGTTTCGATCAAACATGCGCAGCGGAATTTAGCATTTAAAATTTTGAAACCCAAAGCCATGGATCCGTTCATATGATTAAATCAAATACGACATGAGAATAAAAGAATAAACTAACCCTTGATGGCTATCAAATTCTCTTGGTCTTTGGTAGAGGTTTGAAGTCTTGATCACGATCACAAACCTTGAACACGAACTTTGAAGATGATGATTTTCACCCTCTAGCGGTATCCACACTTTGAACGAATATCAAAGGAGCTTCTTTGATCTTGGTTGCTAGACCAAATTGTGAAACACTTTTTCACAATCAAAAGAACTATATGAAATTTATTTTGTGTTTTATTTTGTTCTTCAACCAAGAATGTCTTGGAACAAAATAAACCCTCTCTCAAACTCTTTGAGACTCACAAAATCATTAGCATTGAGTGCTGGCCGAATTTGGTCTTTTATACACAAGTATGACCTATTCCAAATAGGAAACTTGTGTCAAAATCCGTCCAAAATTCGTTTCCTAATCAAATTAGGAATCTGCCACCCGACAGTACTGTGCGGCCGCCCAGAATGAATTGTGCGGTCGCACAACTGTCTGAAACAAAACTGGTACAAAATGGGCTAAGTGTGTGGCCGCCCAATCCATACTGTGCGGTCGCCCACTTCCCCAGAAAGTCCAGAATTTCCAAAATTCCAATACAGTCCTTTTAAAGATTCGTTCTATTGTGTGTGACCCTCTAGGATTATACTAAGTTGGCAATGGGTTCAAACATGAAACCATAAGATATGATTAGGTTCTAGCAAACCGCCATACATACCCAAATAGTATAACTAGATACAAGTTCGCATTCCTTTAGAATATGTCATAATCCTTTTGTCCACGATATCATTGAACACAAGTCATGGTCAAAGAGTCAACTTGTTTTGTTCAATACTTTCTCGATTCCGAATATGTTGATAATCCAAATGACATTGATCAAATCAATTCATTTGAGTCTGGCCGAACATTTCATCAACATCATTCCTACGAGAGGCCCATGCTTGACATCTCTCCGAGGAGGGACAAATCCATTTAGCTTATTATTCTTCCCTACGTGAATTCGATTATGCCAATCATACCCTTTATAACTACTCGGTTAAAAGTAGCGTTTGAATATGTCAAACATAATGTTCATCAAGTGGAAGACTATAATAACTTCATGTCTAAGGATTCAAATGACATAATTAATATGAGATATATGTATGACATAGACCATGACATAAATCTCATAAAGCGGGTCATGTCCAGTACCTTATTCCAAACAAGTACCCATAAATCTAACATGATCATCCCATGATCATTTAGCCTTTATACTAGTGCTTAACAAGTACTAGGGACGGAGATTATTATAAGTAAACATGAACAACAATAATAATCAAAACATATCTTTATTGATATGAAATAAATGATAACAATTACAACGTTTATTAAACGTGCCTAGGGCACCACTACCAACAATCTCCAGAATCCGGCCGCCTCTCACTTATTTCTGACAGTTTATTCTCCTTCATTGTTGCTCTCTCTCTCTCTCTCTCTCTCTCTCTCTCTCTCTCTTTATTTCTCAAGACTTAGATCTAGATCTTTGTCAAGATACTTATCTAGATCTAGATCCGAATCTGTGCAATTTTGTATTTGATTTTTTTTGTCTGTGTTTCCGGTATTGCCGTTACCGGAGGCGACATTGGTTCTTGATGGACTGCGTCGTTGGTGGGATTCTCATGTGGTTGCTGGAATTTCCATTAGGGTTTAGATTCACTATGCTGGAATTGCCATCGTCGGAGGCGGTGTTTCCAGAATTTGTTCCTCGATTTCTTGGTTGTTATTTGTTTGGATATTTGGATGAACTGCAAGAAAGTAATTGTTATGTTGTGAGACATTTGTGGTGGGGAATTGTTTTTGTTTTAAACCTTGGCATTGAGGTGATAAATGGACGGCGGTAGTGGTGGGTGGATGGTGGTGTCAGGGAGGCAAGGTGGTGGTGATGACTCTTGTGACTTAGTTGACATAATGATAAGAATAATCATTAACCATTATGAAATAATATGCATTTTTTTTTAAAGAAATGAAATAATATGTATTTTGAAAAAGCTTAATATTTTTTGTAGTTTATTTAACTTTTGCCCTAATACTTTAGGTTTAATTAAAATAATTAATAATTACATGAATTGTGGTGGTGGTGGTGATGGTGATTAGGAATGAAGATGGTGGGGAAGATGATGGTTGTATTAGTTACCAAAATGTAAAAAGCTTTACAAGTCAATTACTGAACATAAAGTATTTCTAGGTGGGTGAATAAAACGAGTTATGAAATTCTTCCAAACTTGTTCTTAATATTTGTTAACATCTATTTATGTGTACTGGGGTCATTTTTAAAAATTTTGATTGTAATATCCGTTAAGTTTTTAACATTTGTTAACAACCATTAACGTATACTAACGATTTAGGTTGATTTGATTGATTCATGCATAGTACGCAGGTTGATTTGGTAATTTAGATAGTACACGGGTCAAATTGGTTGTATTCATATAATATGCGGATCATTTTGGTTGTTTACTCAAATATAAAGTCACAAAAAATCACACAAAATTTGGCTTACAAAATGATGTGTCAAGATTTTATTGGTTCTTTTAATTAGAGTGTGGCGGGTCCAGAATCGATGCAACCAATAAAATATCGCCACCTTATTTTGTATCCATCATTTTGTTTACTTCTTTTGTGCCCCTAGCATTGCCCAAACTGAAAAGTGAGGTGACAATATTTATTAGTTGTATCGATTGTGAACCCGACACGCTTTAATTAAATCACTAATAAAATAATAACATCTCATTTTGTAGATCAAACTTTGCGTCATTTTTTGTGACTTTATATTTATCATTTGGAATTACTGCTTGTACGGGTTTGTTTTAACACTCTGGCTGTTTGCGATTTAGATATTTTTATGTAGAGAAAATTTTGGAGGAAACTAGTTCCTCCACAAATTATAAAAAATCATGTTTTTATAGGGTTTAAGGTTTAGGGTTTAGGGTTTAAGGTTGTTTATAGGGTTTAAGGTTTAGGGTTTAAGGTTGTTTTATAGGGTTTAGGGTTTAGGGTTTAAGGTTTAAGATTTAGGGTTTAAGGTTGTTTTATATGGTTTAAGGTTTAGGGTTTAAGGTTGTTTTATAGGGTTTAAGGTTTAGTGCTTAGGGTTTAAGGTTGTTTTATTGGGGTTAAGGGTTAAAAACAAGATTTTTTATAACTTATGGAGGAACTAGTTTCTTCCAAAACGTACTCTTTTATGTATTACTCCCAGGGGCCGATTTACATATAGACGACCACACTGATTTTATTTGAAAATAAATAAAATACTATGGATATAGGATAAATTAAGGGAACTTCTATTACCACTACGATAATACTTATCTATTACTAATTTTATTTCAAAATACATATCGTTTTAGGAGTTAATTTTTGTTTCAAAGTACTTGACGTTTTACTATTTTTATGGACTATTTATTGTTATTTACCTAATACTCCCCATCTCATTTTAAACTTCAAAAATTTTTCATTTTGGATGTCCCATTTTAAAATTTAAAAACTAATAAGAAAAGTTTTTATAATTATTTATTTGTGGGCCACACATGCATACTTATAACAATTACCCACTAACTATTTCATACCCCATTTTCTCTCTTCTACCAAACCATCTACACTCACAACACATTATACTTTTTTTTCTTAATTCTTAAACCCAAAAGTTTTTTTGAAGTTTAAATTGGGACGGATGGAGTATACACTTATTCGTTAATGATG
The DNA here is from genome assembly GCA_026119855.1 of Campanula takesimana. NCBI lineage: Eukaryota > Viridiplantae > Streptophyta > Magnoliopsida > Asterales > Campanulaceae > Campanula > Campanula takesimana. The sequence goes on from JAOWBW010000545.1 coordinate 749,797, forward strand.
AACTATCTCTTGTATACTCCATCTGTCCTATTTTAAGAGTCAAAAATCTCTTAAAAGAGCGTCTCATTTTAAAAGTCAAAATCCTAAAATGGAAAGAGGGTCCTACATGTCATGCTCACAACAATTATCCACAAAGTCTTCTCTACCCCACTTTCCGAACCCTATCCAACTATCAACACTCACAACACATCACATTTTACTTAATTCTTGAACACACCCATTTTTTGACTCTTAAAATGGGACGGATGGAGTATGGATTTAAACTGCTTAGAAAATTAGATTTTGTTAAGAGCATATAAGTCTTTTTTATATGAATTAATTGCATTCCTTAATATGCTTGAAAAAGTCTAAAATGACATGTATATTAAAACATAGAGAGTACATCATAGTTATTTTTGGTAAATTAATCATTTACTTGACTCAATTGTCCTTAAAAAGAGATTACTACAATATTTTTGATCCACTACATTCATTATTATCTATTACAACCATATTTTTTTTTTTTCAATGTTCAGAATAGTTCTTATAATTATGAGAGATAAATAAAATATTTATATGCAATGCAATAAACTAAAGTATATATATATGAAAGTGTTAACATGAATGTAATTTATTTATATTCAACCTGAATATTTGAAATGTGAGAAAAACAAGGAACTGTCACCTAGATCTTTTATATGCAAGAGAGTAAAAATATTTATTAATGTATATTAGTAATTATTAATTTTTCCTTTTTTTTGGTTGAAATAAAATTAACTGAAAAGAGAAACATAACATGATTAGACAAAGTATTGAAGAAATTATAGTTTACACAATGAATTTCGCAATAAAAGTGTAAAATTTGAATGGTGAATGAATTAATTAACATAATTTGAACTTTTATTTGTATTGTATAATATTTGTTGGTTTGACAAAAAATAATTTGAACTTTTATTAAAAAATTAAGTGATATGGGCAATGCTAGGTTTACAAAAGAAATTTATAAAATTAAGGATACAAGATGTGGTGGCGATATTTCATTGGCTACATCGATAGTGGACCCGGCACACATCAATTAAAAGCACCAACACAATTATGACACCTCATTTTGTAGACCACATTTTGTAGCCATCTTTTGTAACTTTATTATTTCCCAAGTGATATTATGTTGGTTATTTTACAATAGTTATTTGTATTTATTACTAGTGTCGACTATTAAAGTAAGTTGTGAACTTACTAACTACTCCCTCTGTCCCAGAGTATATGTTCACCCTCTCATTTGCACGGAGATAAATAAATGGTGAAAGTGATATACTCCCTTTGTCCCATTTTAAGAGTCAAAAAATGGGTATGTTCAAGAATTAAGGAAAATGTGCTGTGTTGTGAGTGTTGATAGTTGGGTAAGAGAGAGAAAGTGGAGTAGAGAATATGTTGGGAATTTAGTGGTACTGTAAGTACCCCAATCTGAATTTGACCTACATTAGAGGAATTCTTGGTACCATTTAGGGATAAACCAATGGGCCAGGACCTCACTAGGATAAACCTAATATTCCAGGACTGAATTGGAATTAAACTCAGAAAAATCTAGAAGCTCGCCAAGTCGAGTCGTACGGATGGTTTGCGTACTTGAGGGGTTGAGCCATACGGCTATGTTGTGTCACGACCCGAAATATAGGCTCTATTTTATTAGTAATTAAATGATTTTTATTTAATTATTTGCTTATTTATTTATTTAAATTATTATTTATTTAAATAATTATGTGTGCAATTTATGTGTTATAATAATTATGCCTAGCATTTTATTCGAGTTATTTGGGCTTGTGTGATTTTGTTGGGTCTTAGTTGTTAGTGGGGAGTATTGAGTTGGGTAGTATTGAGGAGGGGGTCTTTGTGTAAGTTTTTAAATTTCTCCCACCCTCTCCCTACACCTCCTTCTCCCTCTTACACTCCACCTCCCTCACTCATTCTTCATCTCCCTGGAAAACTCTCTCTCTCTCTCCTCCATTGTGGGTAAGTTTCATCTTCTTCCTTCTCTCTTCATTTCCCCCATCTTCCTCTCATTATTATTCATTTCTTAAAACGTGAACATTGTTTAGATCGTCGATAGGATCGCGTAGAATCAAAAAGATTTGAAATCCATCAACTTTGAGAAAATTCAAGTAAGTTACTTTTCCCCCATTTTGATGCTAAAATGTTCATATCATGTTTAGATAATGTTTGATGTGTTATATTCGATGTTTGGTTGGGTTTTGAATTTATTGAGAATTTATTTTGGGTTTTGATCAAAAAATGGTGAAATCTTGAATGTTGGATTTGATTCTTGATTTTGGTTGATTAGATGTTGTTGTTTGAGTCTTTTTAGACTTATAAGTTGTTTTGGTACATTAGTATATGAGTTGGAAGGTTGGAATTTGGTTAAATGTGTTTTGGGTTTGAAAATGGAAGAACCCATGTTGTTCTTCCCGATTTCTGGCAATTCGGAAGGTTGGGCGGCCGCACAAAATTATCTGGGCGAGCGCGCATCTTTCTGAAAGATTTTGTTCTTGTTTTGAGGCCTTTTGGGCGACCGCACAGTCCACTTTGGGCGGCCGCACATAACCCCTGAAAATTTACATTTGTTAAAATTGTGTGAATGAAGGATGCGTTTTGGTCTAAGTCTTGGGTGTCCTTCTAGTTGACCCTATTGAACATTGTTGTACACTTTAGTGATAGAATTGGGTCCTTTGTGATCAAGTTAGTGTTTGAAATTCATTAATTGTTAATTGGGATTTTGGAGCACCTTTATTGTGTGTTGTTGGTTCAATTCATCTTTTGGTGACTATTTGGCATGATTCCCTACTTTGGAATCCTTTGTTGTTTATCATGCTAGTATTTCATTACTTAGCATCTATTTGGAAGCCCAGCTGGCATAATTGTTGCATCGGGCGATGGGAAGGATTATAATGGCAAAGCCAAGTCCATTATAATGTTGACCATTGTTTTGCCCCCTTCTTACCCTTTTCCAGATTGGCCTTGGAAAAGTCAAGTTAGCGTTCCTTTGTGAATGTATCTAGCTAACGGGCATGACTTTGTGTCATGGTCCTTGTCCTTTGTGACACTTTTATGGTTATTGGTTCCGGTACCGGGGTTTTCTCTTCGGCTTTCATGCTATTATGAAGATGATGATTTGTTGATTATTGAAGCTGCGCAGCGATCCTTTATTTGGATGTTCCGGTTTGGAAAACCTTGGCTATATCCTTTGTTATGTGTTTATTTCCGCTGCTATCTGATATATGATAATTGTTATGTGCTATGTGATAATTATTATTGCTTATCGCTTCGTGCATCATAGCATGTCATGTAGTTGCATTAGTAACTTATTGAGATTTATCTCACCCCCTTTTCTTTTATCTTTGTTTTTCCTTAACCCCCCCAGGTGCTAAGGATTAGTCTCGCTGATCATGAGAAAGAGGACGTCGAGTGTGGATCCGCTCTTTTGGGGAAGGTTGTTATAGGTTGGCTTACATTATGTAAATGTGTAACCATTTTGGGGATATTTGTACCAAACATTGACGTCATTAGGATTTGTGTATTTTGTAACCTTGGTGTATAAACTTATGGAGTTTATACTAGTTTCACCTTGTCGTTCAAATGATTTGTAAAACTTGGGATCATCACCTTTTGGTATTTAATGAAATTTTTAACTTCAGTATTTCTCAGTTTTGGTTTTAGAGTCGACGTCCAGCTCGCGGTCTCGGGCCCGCGGGGTCCGGGGTCGCGACAGTTGGTATCAGAGCTATGGCATTAGCTCTAAGTATAAGTCTAGGTGGATTAGTATGACCTAGGTGGGTAGTAGTGTGCGGAGTGATTAACGGTTGATGTCTTATGCAGGTAATTACTCGCAATGTCTGGAAGAAGAAACAGAGGAGGTACTAGTGGGCACAGAATCAGAATGATACAAGGGAAGAAGCACGTGCTATGTTTCAAGGCATGTTCGAGGCGGCCATGAAGGCCATACATGATCAAGGTCCGAGGGTAGAACAAGCACCACCCCGCTATGGATTGGAACAATTTCTGAAGTTGAAACCGGTTGAATTCAATGGGGAACCCGATGTAAGGAAGGCTGAGTTGTGGATTGAGTCGATGGAGAAGATTTATGATGTATTTGGGTGTTCGGATGAGGACAAGGTCCAGTTCGCGGTTTACAAGCTTGTGGGAGCCGCCGAGCATTGGTGGAAAGGTATTAAAGCTACTTGGGATGATACTCGCACGGTTTATGCGTGGGAGTTGTTTGTGCGCAAATTCAAGGAGCATTTCATTCCGGTTGTTGATCAAAACCGAAAGGAGATCGAGCTACTCAACTTGGAGCAAGGTGTGTTGTCTATAGCACAATACTCGGCTAAGTTCATAGAATTAGCCCGGTATTGCGACTATTTGGTGAGGACCGAGGAATAAAAGGCTATGAGGTTCATTCGGGGATTGAAGACCTCCATCCGTACTCAACTTATTGCTCAACGGATTGTGACATTCCAAGATGCGGTGGACCGAGCCTATTTGATAGAGCAAGATATTGGGGAACATAAGAGGAAGACCGAGGTGGCTAACCCGAGTAAGCAAGGAGCGCAGAGCAAGTCACAACCAAGGATCGATAATCGAGGTAACTTTGGGGGACAATCTCAGTCCCAAGGGCAATCGATCCCAAGGAACCCGGGTACCACTTCCGGGAACCAAGGGAGCCAAATTAGGAAGCCTTGTACCTTTTGTCAGAAGGTAGGCCATTCGGAGGATAGGTGTTGGAAAAAGCAAGGCAAGTGTACCAATTGTGGCGAAATGGGGCACTTTGCGAGAGAGTGCACGAGGTACCGAGGTCAAGCATCCGGGTCAGGAGTTGGTACTAATCTGGGTCAAAAAAGGGATGCCGCAGGGAAGCCCAAAGTTCAAGGGAAGGTTTATGCCACGAATCAACAACAAGCTACCGATGATCCATTCGTTATTGGAGGTATTGTTTCTGTGTCTAATGTGAGCGCACGAGCGTTAGTAGATCCAGGATCATCTCATTCATACGTTTCTGTGCAATTTGCTTCCATGTTAAATGCTGCATTCGAGTCTTTACCGTACGTGCTAGAGGTGTCGACCCCAATAGGAGAATGCTTGATTTCTGATCGAGTCTTTCGTGCTTGTGATGTGGTTATCTGTGGTCGAGTCCTTTGTGCGGATTTGGTAGTTCTTCCTATCCAAGACTTTGATGTCATATTGGGTATGGATTGGTTGAGCAAGTTTCATGCTTCTGTTGATTGCCGTAAGAAAACTGTTACCTTTTCTATTCCCGATGTGCCTAAGTTTGTGTTTGAGGCTAGTCCTCTGAGTAGAAAGGTTCGCTTAATTTCTTTTATGAAAGCGAGAAAATTATTGCATAGTGGTTGTGAGGGGTATTTGGCTAGTGTTCTTGATACTAGGAAAGAACCCCCTAGTTTTGATAGTGTTCGGGTAGTTCGGGAATTTCCCGATGTTTTCTCTACCGAGTATGATATGCCTCCCGATCGTGAGATTAAGTTTTGTATAGACCTTTTGCCGGGTACGGCTCCAATTTCGAAAGAACCTTATAGGTTAGCTCCCGCTGTGTTGAAGGAGTTAAAGGTTCAGTTGCAAGAGTTGCTTGATCGAGGGTTTATTCGCCCTAGTGTTTCCCCGTGGGGAGCACCGGTTTTATTCGTGCGGAAGAAGGATGGTTCGTTGAGACTGTGTATAGATTACCGGAAGTTGAATCAGGTTACGGTGAAGAATAAGTATCCTCTACCGTACATCGATGATTTGTTTGATCAGCTTCAAGGGTCCGTGGTTTTCTCTAAACTTGATTTGAGGAGTGGGTACCATCAGTTGAAGGTTCGATCGGAGGATATTCCGAAGACTGCTTTTCGCACTCGGTATGGTCATTACGAGTTCTTGGTTATGCCGTTTGGGTTGACTAACGCGCCTGCAGTATTTATGGATTTGATGAATCGAGTTTTCCATCCCTATCTTGATTCGTTCGTGGTAGTCTTCATCGACGACATTCTTGTTTATTCGAAATCTCGAGAGGAGCACGAGCAGCACTTGAGGACAGTTTTATCCGTTCTTGCGAGGGAGAAATTATTTGCGAAGTTTAGTAAATGCGAATTTTGGCTCGAGAAGGTGTCATTTCTGGGCCATGTGATTTCTAAAGATGGGATTTCTGTGGATCCGTCTAAGATAGAGGTAATAGTGGATTGGAAGAGACCCGAATCAGTGACAGAGATTAGAAGCTTTCTTGGTTTAGCTGGGTATTACCGAAGATTTATTGAGGGGTTTTCGAGGATCGCTACTCCGATGACTCAGTTAACCCGGAAGAATGTTCCGTTTGTGTGGACCGAGAAATGTGACAAGAGTTTCGAGGAATTGAAGAAGAGGTTGACTACCGCACCAATCTTGACTTTGCCTAATGGGAGCGATGGCCTAGTGATTTACAGTGATGCTTCGAAAGAGGGTTTGGGTTGTGTGTTGATGCAGAATGGGAAAGTGATTGCGTATGCTTCGAGGAAGTTGACCCCTAGTGAGCAGAATTACCCGACTCATGATATGGAGTTGGCGGCGATAGTCTTTGAGTTGCATAAGTGGAAGCACTATCTTTATGGAGCGAAGTTCGAAATTTTTACCGATCACAAGAGTTTGAAGTACCTTTCCTCCCAGAAAGAGTTGAACAACCGACAGCGCCGATGGATGGAATTGTTGAAGGATTTTGATTGTGCGATTTCTTATCACCCGGGAAAGGCGAATGTGGTAGCCGATGCGATTAGTAGAAAGTCTTATGTAGCTTCGATGATGGTTCGTGAATGGAAAATGCTTGAGGATGTTCGAGATTGGTCTCCTCGTGAATCGAGACATGGGGCTATTTTTGCGAATATTAGGGTATCTCCGACCCTAGTTCAGAGGATAAAGGAAGCTCAGAAAGAGGATCCCGAGTTGGTGAAGATAATGGGTAAATTGAAGGAAAAGAATTTCGAGGATTTTTCTGTTAACTCGAGTGGAGTTTTGACTTTCCGTGGTCGTTTGTGTGTTCCGGATGTTGATGGAATTAAACAGAGAGTTCTTGATGAGGGTCACAAATCGAGATATACTATTCATCCGGGTAGTACGAAGATGTATCAGGATCTGAAGCAACAGTTTTGGTGGATTAACATGAAGAGAGAAATAGCCGAGTATGTTTCGAAGTGTTTAACGTGTCAGCAAGTCAAAGCCGAGCATCAGAGACCCGCGGGATTACTTCAGCCGTTAGAGATTCCCGAGTGGAAATGGGAGCATGTGACTATGGATTTCGTTACGGGACTACCTCGTACCCGTAGGAAGTATGACAGTGTTTGGGTAATAGTGGATAGATTGACCAAGAGTGCCCATTTCTTGCCTATTGACATCAGATATTCGATGGAGAATCTTGCGACCCTTTATATCGATGAGATCGTTAGATTGCATGGGGTTCCGGTTAGTATTGTGTCAGATCGAGACCCGAGGTTTACTTCTAGATTCTGGAAGGCGTTTCAGGAAGCTTTGGGTACAGATTTGCGATTCAGCACGGCTTTTCATCCTCAGACCGACGGTCAATCCGAGAGGACTATTCAGATTCTTGAGGATATGTTGCGAGCTTGTGCGATAGACTTTTCCGATTCTTGGGATTCGCACCTACCGTTAGTGGAATTCTCTTACAACAACAGTTATCAGGTTAGTATCGAGATGGCACCGTTTGAGGCCTTGTACGGAAGGAAGTGTAGATCGCCTATTTGTTGGGATGAGGTCGGTGAAGTGAAAGTTTTGGGTATTGATTTGCTTCGGGATTCGGTTGAGAAAGTTAAAGTTATCCGGGATCGATTGAAGACAGCCCAGAGTCGACATAAGAGCTACGTAGACAACCGAAGGTGAGATCTTAGTTTTCAGATTGGTGATTTGGTGTTCTTGAAAGTGTCTCCAAAGGTGGGTATTCGTAGGTTTGGGAAGAAAGGCAAATTGGCTCCGAGGTTTATTGGTCCGTTTGAGATTTTGGGAAAGGTTGGACTTCTAGCGTATCGTCTTGCGTTACCGCCATCTTTAGACCGGTTGCAAAACGTGTTCCACGTCTCTATGCTTCGGAAGTATGTTCATGACCCATCGCACGTGTTACCGAGGATACCGGAGGATATTGAGCCCGATATGTCGTATGAGGAACGACCGGTTCGGATCCTAGATTCTAAAGTCCAAGAGTTGAGGAGCAAAAGCATCGCGTTGGTTAGAGTCCTTTGGAGGAATCATAATATCGAGAAGTCGACGTGGGAGCTTCGTGATGAGATCGAGAGGAAATTTCCGTGGCTTTTTGTTTAAGGTGAGTCTCGTTAAAATTCGGGTCGAATTTTCTTTAAGGGGGAGTGAATGTCACGACCCGAAATATAGGCTCTATTTTATTAGTAATTAAATGATTTTTATTTAATTATTTGTTTATTTATTTATTTAAATTATTATTTATTTAAATAATTATGTGTGCAATTTATGTGTTATAATAATTATGCCTAACATTTTATTCGAGTTATTTGGGCTTGTGTGATTTTGTTGGGTCTTAGTTGTTAGTGGGGAGTATTGAGTTGGGTAGTATTGAGGAGTGGGGTCTTTGTGTAAGTTTTTAAATTTCTCCCACCCTCTCCCTACACCTCCTTCTCCCTCTTACACTCCACCTCCCTCACTCATTCTTCATCTCCCTGGAAAACTCTCTCTCTCTCCTCCATTGTGGGTAAGTTTCATCTTCTTCCTTCTCTCTTCATTTCCCCCATCTTCCTCTCATTATTATTCATTTCTTAAAACGTGAACATTGTTTAGATCGTCGATAGGATCGCGTAGAATCAAAAAGATTTGAAATCCATCAACTTTGAGAAAATTCAAGTAAGTTACTTTTCCCCCATTTTGATGCTAAAATGTTCATATCATGTTTAGATAATGTTTGATGTGTTATATTCGATGTTTGGTTGGGTTTTGAATTTATTGAGAATTTATTTTGGGTTTTGATCAAAAAATGGTGAAATCTTGAATGTTGGATTTGATTCTTGATTTTGGTTGATTAGATGTTGTTGTTTGAGTCTTTTTAGACTTATAAGTTGTTTTGGTACATTAGTATATGAGTTGGAAGGTTGGAATTTGGTTAAATGTGTTTTGGGTTTGAAAATGGAAGAACCCATGTTGTTCTTCCCGATTTCTGGCAATTCGGAAGGTTGGGCGGCCGCACAAAATTATCTGGGCGAGCGCGCATCTTTCTGAAAGATTTTGTTCTTGTTTTGAGGCCTTTTGGGCGACCGCACAGTCCACTTTGGGCGGCCGCACATAACCCCTGAAAATTTACATTTGTTAAAATTGTGTGAATGAAGGATGCGTTTTGGTCTAAGTCTTGGGTGTCCTTCTAGTTGACCCTATTGAACATTGTTGTACACTTTAGTGATAGAATTGGGTCCTTTGTGATCAAGTTAGTGTTTGAAATTCATTAATTGTTAATTGGGATTTTGGAGCACCTTTATTGTGTGTTGTTGGTTCAATTCATCTTTTGGTGACTATTTGGCATGATTCCCTACTTTGGAATCCTTTGTTGTTTATCATGCTAGTATTTCATTACTTAGCATCTATTTGGAAGCCCAGCTGGCATAATTGTTGCATCGGGCGATGGGAAGGATTATAATGGCAAAGCCAAGTCCATTATAATGTTGACCATTGTTTTGCCCCCTTCTTACCCTTTTCCAGATTGGCCTTGGAAAAGTCAAGTTAGCGTTCCTTTGTGAATGTATCTAGCTAACGGGCATGACTTTGTGTCATGGTCCTTGTCCTTTGTGACACTTTTATGGTTATTGGTTCCGGTACCGGGGTTTTCTCTTCGGCTTTCATGCTATTATGAAGATGATGATTTGTTGATTATTGAAGCTGCGCAGCGATCCTTTATTTGGATGTTCCGGTTTGGAAAACCTTGGCTATATCCTTTGTTATGTGTTTATTTCCGCTGCTATCTGATATATGATAATTGTTATGTGCTATGTGATAATTATTATTGCTTATCGCTTCGTGCATCATAGCATGTCATGTAGTTGCATTAGTAACTTATTGAGATTTATCTCACCCCCTTTTCTTTTATCTTTGTTTTTCCTTAACCCCCCCAGGTGCTAAGGATTAGTCTCGCTGATCATGAGAAAGAGGACGTCGAGTGTGGATCCGCTCTTTTGGGGAAGGTTGTTATAGGTTGGTTTACATTATGTAAATGTGTAACCATTTTGGGGATATTTGTACCAAACATTGACGTCATTAGGATTTGTGTATTTTGTAACCTTGGTGTATAAACTTATGGAGTTTATACTAGTTTCACCTTGTCGTTCAAATGATTTGTAAAACTTGGGATCATCACCTTTTGGTATTTAATGAAATTTTTAACTTCAGTATTTCTCAGTTTTGGTTTTAGAGTCGACGTCCAGCTCGCGGTCTCGGGCCCGCGGGGTCCGGGGTCGCGACAGTTGGTATCAGAGCTATGGCATTAGCTCTAAGTATAAGTCTAGGTGGATTAGTATGACCTAGGTGGGTAGTAGTGTGCGGAGTGATTAACGGTTGATGTCTTATGCAGGTAATTACTCGCAATGTCTGGAAGAAGAAACAGAGGAGGTACTAGTGGGCACAGAATCAGAATGATACAAGGGAAGAAGCACGTGCTATGTTTCAAGGCATGTTCGAGGCGGCCATGAAGGCCATACATGATCAAGGTCCGAGGGTAGAACAAGCACCACCCCGCTATGGATTGGAACAATTTCTGAAGTTGAAACCGGTTGAATTCAATGGGGAACCCGATGTAAGGAAGGCTGAGTTGTGGATTGAGTCGATGGAGAAGATTTATGATGTATTTGGGTGTTCGGATGAGGACAAGGTCCAGTTCGCGGCTTACAAGCTTGTGGGAGCCGCCGAGCATTGGTGGAAAGGTATTAAAGCTACTTGGGATGATACTCGCACGGTTTATGCGTGGGAGTTGTTTGTGCGCAAATTCAAGGAGCATTTCATTCCGGTTGTTGATCAAAACCGAAAGGAGATCGAGCTACTCAACTTGGAGCAAGGTGTGTTGTCTATAGCACAATACTCGGCTAAGTTCATAGAATTAGCCCGGTATTGCGACTATTTGGTGAGGACCGAGGAATAAAAGGCTATGAGGTTCATTCGGGGATTGAAGACCTCCATCCGTACTCAACTTATTGCTCAACGGATTGTGACATTCCAAGATGCGGTGGACCGAGCCTATTTGATAGAGCAAGATATTGGGGAACATAAGAGGAAGACCGAGGTGGCTAACCCGAGTAAGCAAGGAGCGCAGAGCAAGTCACAACCAAGGATCGATAATCGAGGTAACTTTGGGGGACAATCTCAGTCCCAAGGGCAATCGATCCCAAGGAACCCGGGTACCACTTCCGGGAACCAAGGGAGCCAAATTAGGAAGCCTTGTACCTTTTGTCAGAAGGTAGGCCATTCGGAGGATAGGTGTTGGAAAAAGCAAGGCAAGTGTACCAATTGTGGCGAAATGGGGCACTTTGCGAGAGAGTGCACGAGGTACCGAGGTCAAGCATCCGGGTCAGGAGTTGGTACTAATCTGGGTCAAAAAAGGGATGCCGCAGGGAAGCCCAAAGTTCAAGGGAAGGTTTATGCCATGAATCAACAACAAGCTACCGATGATCCATTCGTTATTGGAGGTATTGTTTCTGTGTCTAATGTGAGCGCACGAGCGTTAGTAGATCCAGGATCATCTCATTCATACGTTTCTGTGCAATTTGCTTCCATGTTAAATGCTGCATTCGAGTCTTTACCGTACGTGCTAGAGGTGTCGACCCCAATAGGAGAATGCTTGATTTCTGATCGAGTCTTTCGTGCTTGTGATGTGGTTATCTGTGGTCGAGTCCTTTGTGCGGATTTGGTAGTTCTTCCTATCCAAGACTTTGATGTCATATTGGGTATGGATTGGTTGAGCAAGTTTCATGCTTCTGTTGATTGCCGTAAGAAAACTGTTACCTTTTCTATTCCCGATGTGCCTAAGTTTGTGTTTGAGGCTAGTCCTCTGAGTAGAAAGGTTCGCTTAATTTCTTTTATGAAAGCGAGAAAATTATTGCATAGTGGTTGTGAGGGGTATTTGGCTAGTGTTCTTGATACTAGGAAAGAACCCCCTAGTTTTGATAGTGTTCGGGTAGTTCGGGAATTTCCCGATGTTTTCTCTACCGAGTATGATATGCCTCCCGATCGTGAGATTAAGTTTTGTATAGACCTTTTGCCGGGTACGGCTCCAATTTCGAAAGAACCTTATAGGTTAGCTCCCGCTGTGTTGAAGGAGTTAAAGGTTCAGTTGCAAGAGTTGCTTGATCGAGGGTTTATTCGCCCTAGTGTTTCCCCGTGGGGAGCACCGGTTTTATTCGTGCGGAAGAAGGATGGTTCGTTGAGACTGTGTATAGATTACCGGAAGTTGAATCAGGTTACGGTGAAGAATAAGTATCCTCTACCGTACATCGATGATTTGTTTGATCAGCTTCAAGGGTCCGTGGTTTTCTCTAAACTTGATTTGAGGAGTGGGTACCATCAGTTGAAGGTTCGATCGGAGGATATTCCGAAGACTGCTTTTCGCACTCGGTATGGTCATTACGAGTTCTTGGTTATGCCGTTTGGGTTGACTAACGCGCCTGCAGTATTTATGGATTTGATGAATCGAGTTTTCCATCCCTATCTTGATTCGTTCGTGGTAGTCTTCATCGACGACATTCTTGTTTATTCGAAATCTCGAGAGGAGCACGAGCAGCACTTGAGGACAGTTTTATCCGTTCTTGCGAGGGAGAAATTATTTGCGAAGTTTAGTAAATGCGAATTTTGGCTCGAGAAGGTGTCATTTCTGGGCCATGTGATTTCTAAAGATGGGATTTCTGTGGATCCGTCTAAGATAGAGGTAATAGTGGATTGGAAGAGACCCGAATCAGTGACAGAGATTAGAAGCTTTCTTGGTTTAGCTGGGTATTACCGAAGATTTATTGAGGGGTTTTCGAGGATCGCTACTCCGATGACTCAGTTGACCCGGAAGAATGTTCCGTTTGTGTGGACCGAGAAATGTGACAAGAGTTTCGAGGAATTGAAGAAGAGGTTGACTACCGCACCAATCTTGACTTTGCCTAATGGGAGCGATGGCCTAGTGATTTACAGTGATGCTTCGAAAGAGGGTTTGGGTTGTGTGTTGATGCAGAATGGGAAAGTGATTGCGTATGCTTCGAGGAAGTTGACCCCTAGTGAGCAGAATTACCCGACTCATGATATGGAGTTGGCGGCGATAGTCTTTGAGTTGCATAAGTGGAAGCACTATCTTTATGGAGCGAAGTTCGAAATTTTTACCGATCACAAGAGTTTGAAGTACCTTTCCTCCCAGAAAGAGTTGAACAACCGACAGCGCCGATGGATGGAATTGTTGAAGGATTTTGATTGTGCGATTTCTTATCACCCGGGAAAGGCGAATGTGGTAGCCGATGCGATTAGTAGAAAGTCTTATGTAGCTTCGATGATGGTTCGTGAATGGAAAATGCTTGAGGATGTTCGAGATTGGTCTCCTCGTGAATCGAGACATGGGGCTATTTTTGCGAATATTAGGGTATCTCCGACCCTAGTTCAGAGGATAAAGGAAGCTCAGAAAGAGGATCCCGAGTTGGTGAAGATAATGGGTAAATTGAAGGAAAAGAATTTCGAGGATTTTTCTGTTAACTCGAGTGGAGTTTTGACTTTCCGTGGTCGTTTGTGTGTTCCGGATGTTGATGGAATTAAACAGAGAGTTCTTGATGAGGGTCACAAATCGAGATATACTATTCATCCGGGTAGTACGAAGATGTATCAGGATCTGAAGCAACAATTTTGGTGGATTAACATGAAGAGAGAAATAGCCGAGTATGTTTCGAAGTGTTTAACGTGTCAGCAAGTCAAAGCCGAGCATCAGAGACCCGCGGGATTACTTCAGCCGTTAGAGATTCCCGAGTGGAAATGGGAGCATGTGACTATGGATTTCGTTACGGGACTACCTCGTACCCGTAGGAAGTATGACAGTGTTTGGGTAATAGTGGATAGATTGACCAAGAGTGCCCATTTCTTGCCTATTGACATCAGATATTCGATGGAGAATCTTGCGACCCTTTATATCGATGAGATCGTTAGATTGCATGGGGTTCCGGTTAGTATTGTGTCAGATCGAGACCCGAGGTTTACTTCTAGATTCTGGAAGGCGTTTCAGGAAGCTTTGGGTACAGATTTGCGATTCAGCACGGCTTTTCATCCTCAGACCGACGGTCAATCCGAGAGGACTATTCAGATTCTTGAGGATATGTTGCGAGCTTGTGCGATAGACTTTTCCGATTCTTGGGATTCGCACCTACCGTTAGTGGAATTCTCTTACAACAACAGTTATCAGGTTAGTATCGAGATGGCACCGTTTGAGGCCTTGTACGGAAGGAAGTGTAGATCGCCTATTTGTTGGGATGAGGTCGGTGAAGCGAAAGTTTTGGGTATTGATTTGCTTCGGGATTCGGTTGAGAAAGTTAAAGTTATCCGAGATCGATTGAAGACAGCCCAGAGTCGACATAAGAGCTACGTAGACAACCGAAGGTGAGATCTTAGTTTTCAGATTGGTGATTTGGTGTTCTTGAAAGTGTCTCCAAAGGTGGGTATTCGTAGGTTTGGGAAGAAAGGCAAATTGGCTCCGAGGTTTATTGGTCCGTTTGAGATTTTGGGAAAGGTTGGACTTCTAGCGTATCGTCTTGCGTTACCGCCATCTTTAGACCGGTTGCAAAACGTGTTCCACGTCTCTATGCTTCGGAAGTATGTTCATGACCCATCGCACGTGTTACCGAGGATACCGGAGGATATTGAGCCCGATATGTCGTATGAGGAACGACCGGTTCGGATCCTAGATTCTAAAGTCCAAGAGTTGAGGAGCAAAAGCATCGCGTTGGTTAGAGTCCTTTGGAGGAATCATAATATCGAGAAGTCGACGTGGGAGCTTCGTGATGAGATCGAGAGGAAATTTCCGTGGCTTTTTGTTTAAGGTGAGTCTCGTTAAAATTCGGGTCGAATTTTCTTTAAGGGGGAGTGAATGTCACGACCCGAAATATAGGCTCTATTTTATTAGTAATTAAATGATTTTTATTTAATTATTTGTTTATTTATTTATTTAAATTATTATTTATTTAAATAATTATGTGTGCAATTTATGTGTTATAATAATTATGCCTAACATTTTATTCGAGTTATTTGGGCTTGTGTGATTTTGTTGGGTCTTAGTTGTTAGTGGGGAGTATTGAGTTGGGTAGTATTGAGGAGTGGGGTCTTTGTGTAAGTTTTTAAATTTCTCCCACCCTCTCCCTACACCTCCTTCTCCCTCTTACACTCCACCTCCCTCACTCATTCTTCATCTCCCTGGAAAACTCTCTCTCTCTCCTCCATTGTGGGTAAGTTTCATCTTCTTCCTTCTCTCTTCATTTCCCCCATCTTCCTCTCATTATTATTCATTTCTTAAAACGTGAACATTGTTTAGATCGTCGATAGGATCGCGTAGAATCAAAAAGATTTGAAATCCATCAACTTTGAGAAAATTCAAGTAAGTTACTTTTCCCCCATTTTGATGCTAAAATGTTCATATCATGTTTAGATAATGTTTGATGTGTTATATTTGATGTTTGGTTGGGTTTTGAATTTATTGAGAATTTATTTTGGGTTTTGATCAAAAAATGGTGAAATCTTGAATGTTGGATTTGATTCTTGATTTTGGTTGATTAGATGTTGTTGTTTGAGTCTTTTTAGACTTATAAGTTGTTTTGGTACATTAGTATATGAGTTGGAAGGTTGGAATTTGGTTAAATGTGTTTTGGGTTTGAAAATGGAAGAACCCATGTTGTTCTTCCCGATTTCTGGCAATTCGGAAGGTTGGGCGGCCGCACAAAATTATCTGGGCGACCGCGCATCTTTCTGAAAGCTTTTGTTCTTGTTTTGAGGCCTTTTGGGCGACCGCACAGTCCACTTTGGGCGGCCGCACATAACCCCTGAAAATTTACATTTGTTAAAATTGTGTGAATGAAGGATGCGTTTTGGTCTAAGTCTTGGGTGTCCTTCTAGTTGACCCTATTGAACATTGTTGTACACTTTAGTGATAGAATTGGGTCCTTTGTGATCAAGTTAGTGTTTGAAATTCATTAATTGTTAATTGGGATTTTGGATCACCTTTATTGTGTGTTGTTGGTTCAATTCATCTTTTGGTGACTATTTGGCATGATTCCCTACTTTGGAATCCTTTGTTGTTTATCATGCTAGTATTTCATTACTTAGCATCTATTTGGAAGCCCAGCTGGCATATTTGTTGCATCGGGCGATGGGAAGGATTATAATGGCAAAGCCAAGTCCATTATAATGTTGACCATTGTTTTGCCCCCTTCTTACCCTTTTCCAGATTGGCCTTGGAAAAGTCAAGGTAGCGTTCCTTTGTGAATGTATCTAGCTAACGGGCATGACTTTGTGTCATGGTCCTTGTCCTTTGTGACACTTTTATGGTTATTGGTTCCGGTACCGGGGTTTTCTCTTCGGCTTTCATGCAATTATGAAGATGATGATTTGTTGATTATTGAAGCTGCGCAGCGATCCTTTATTTGGATGTTCCGGTTTGGAAAACCTTGGCTATATCCTTTGTTATGTGTTTATTTCCGCTGCTATCTGATATATGATAATTGCTATGTGCTATGTGATAATTATTATTGCTTATCACTTCGTGCATCATAGCATGTCATGTAGTTGCATTAGTAACTTATTGAGATTTATCTCACCCCCTTTTCTTTTATCTTTGTTTTTCCTTAACCCCCCCCCCCAGGTGCTAAGGATTAGCCTCGCTGATCACGAGAAAGAGGACGTCGAGTGTGGATCCGCTCTTTTGGGGAAGGTTGTTATTGGTTGGTATACATTATGTAAATGTGTAACCATTTTGGGGATATTTGTACCAAACATTGACGTCATTAGGATTTGTGTATTTTGTAACCTTGGTGTATAAACTTATGGAGTTTATACTAGTTTCACCTTGTCGTTCAAATGATTTGTAAAACTTGGGATCATCACCTTTTGGTATTAAATGAAATTTTTAACTTGAGTATTTCTCAGTTTTGGTTTTAGAGTCGACGTCCAGCTCGCGGTCTCGGGCCCGCGGGGTCCGGGGTCGCGACATGTTGGGCACCCTCAGTCCCTATAAATTGAACCCCATGATGATCATTTCAGGGGAGGAGGAGAAAACGTTTTGTGTGTTGATACTCTGCCAGTTTGAGAGCAAAAACTGTGAGTGATACACATTTGAGTGAGAAGTGAGGAAGATAGGCCATAACCATCATAGGTGAAGCCTCCTTCTCCCAATCTTCTTCTTCATCTCAAACTCTTTTTGTTATTGTTCATATTACTTGTTTACTTTGTGTTATTTCTTATTATTCTTGCAAGCCTTGTCCATTCAAGCACTTTACATTTCTTGCAAGTCTTGTCCATTTCAAGCACTATATATATATATATATATATATATATATATATATATATATATATATATATATTATACAAGTCTTGTCTTCTCAAGCTATATATATTATTGTTATATATATATGTATTATGATTATATATGTACATTGAAACCATATCATGAGGTGATTCAAGGTTCCCTTCATGCTTTGTGTATGATTGTGGGGTAAAACCTAAAGATGATCATGGTTTGTTAAGTTTTATGTTGATTTTGTTCTTGTTTGGCCATGAGAGTCATGATTGGGTGATAAATTTTCAATCTTTATCATCCCAACGATGACCTAGCCATAAAATCACCAAGCATGAGACATAAAAATTCAATATTTATGTTACATCTTTGTTTCTAAAGGTTTAATCTTGCATAATAAGTCCATTTTGATGGTAAAGTTTCAATCTTTACTCATCAAATGGTCATTTTGGCCCAAAGGGCATGTTCATCAACTTTCTCAAAATTTCCCCAATGATTGTCTTGATCACACCCAAAACCTTTGTTTTTTTTTTGGTGTCTAATTTGTGATCAATGACATAGGGATTATTAAATCCATGTTTTTGTTAAAGAAAATAACTGAAAATGATCATCACAGTCTAGTTTCAGCAAAAACACTCTGTTTTGCCTGAAACTAGACAGTTTTCTGATAAGCTGTCAAAAACCCCTGGAATGCTCTCCCTAGCCGTACGGATACTTTGCCAGGGAGTGCATTTTCTAGTTTCTTCCCTTTTTGACTGAAATTTTTGCAAAATAACCCTTTTCTGTTAAATAATTAACCAGTTTTGTTAAAATGTCAGTTTCTCCTATTTTTGAAACACACACGCACACACATGCACTTTTGTTAATTAACATTAGGGAGAATCGGTCCTATCCGAGGCGACTTGGGTGTCGTAAAACTCTTCCCAAAGCGTAACCTAACCTCCGAACTAATAGAATCTCTAACCTTTCCATTTGTTGGGTTAAATAATTAACAAATGTGGCGACTCTGTTATGTTTTGTGTGATAGCCGTGTTTGGTGTTTCGCCCTTCGAAACGAAAACCCTTCGTTTCCTTTATCACGGGGCGGGATCCTTACAAGCACGGCTTTGCCGGTATACAAAGACAAAGTTTAGTCAGAACTTGGATTTGGGTTAAGAGTACTATTAGATATCTTTAGTCTATTACAAGCACGGCTTTGCCGGTATACAAAGACAAAGTTCTAGAAATTTCTAATGGATCGTAAAACAAATCTGACCAAGTGTTTTTGAGCGGCAAGTTCAAGAGAACTTATCTCACTCAGGTGGGTGTGTGAATAACTTAAACAACGTATTCCTTAAATGATCTAGTTTGAGAATACTAACAATGTTGTTTGAGTTGGTGCACAAGTGTATGTCCTATTAAATGATCTAATGATTATCTGGACACAGAATGTTTGAGTCTTTAATGAATACTCAAAAACATTAAACTCTCTTCAATGCTCTATTTTCATCAACCTTCTTCAATGCTCTAAGTCCACTATTTATAAGAGGAGAGAATGTCTTGAGTCTTGTAGAAGAAGGCTTGCAATTTGAATATCCAGCTGGGTAGTTGAGGAGCATTAAATGCGGTATCTTTAGCATTAATGGCGAAGATATGGAGTACACGCATGCTTGCAAAATTCTGATGGGTAAAGACCCCTTTGTCTCAACCGGTTACCTGCAAAAAGCAAGTAGGGACAAAGTATAGCTAAAACTAGCTATGTGTCAGACGGCGCAGTAATCATGACAGAGCAGTTAAACTACTTTTTGATAAAATAGTATGAAAGGACAGGGATAATCAGCAAGGTTGACTTTAAGATGAAACGATGTAACCTGACTGACAGTACAGACTGTCTTTCTTTATCGGCATGTTGAGAATGTAGTTGATCGGTAACTTTGTGTTGCATGTTGAGAATAGAGTTAATCGGCAACTTGTTTACTAGTCTGCTGATTTGCTTCCTCATGCTGGTTTGCTTTGTATGAAGAGATGTAATACACCTGTGCTGGTCACCAAGAAACCTAAGGGTACCTTACAAAGGTTCTAATAAAAATGGGGGATCCTAAGTGATAACTATGATTGGGATTAAGCAATTCTATGTACTAAACATATATTTGAACAACAATCTCCTCCTAATTGCTTAAGTCCAATCACCCTATCCAAGAACATCTATCTTAGCTTAGTAAAAGAATGTATAAGGAATGTCTATTTATTATCATTCCCTAAGCCAAGTCACACACTAGATGTCTTAAAGAGGTAAAAATATAAAATGATAAAAAGTAAGAGTAAAAGGAAAAAAAATGAGTTGCTGAATGCTATGATCAGCAGGGAGATTAATAATCTGCAAAATAAAGTTAGCATGAATAGTAGCAGATATTATAGGAGAATATAACATATAAAAATAAGCACACATAAGACAGTAATGGTTAGCAAAGAAGTCTTGGATAAAGCGTTGAAGGTCTTCTGGATATCTATATCATTGGCTACATTGACTAGGCAACAGGAGGATCCTCTTGCTGGTCAGTGGCCTTTGATGTAGAGTCGGTAAGCTTGGCTTTCTTCTTTGCTCTTTTCTCTTTCTTTTCAGCTTCTCTCTTCTTCCTCTGAGTTCTCTCCAGTCTTTCAGTCAGCATGGCATTGTTAGCTTCCAGAGCAGCTATTTTCATTTGAGCATCAGCAAGAGCAGACTTGGCAGCAGATAGATCTTTTTCAGTTCTTTCTAAGTCTCTGATCTGCAACCTTTGCTCATCAACTAGTTGCTGTTGAATAGAATGCATACTCCCCAAACTTTTTGAAAGGGTAATTAGCCTTGATTCTCTGTCCTCCAGTAGTTCTTTCAGGTCTTGGATTCTCTTGCATTCCTCCTCCTGATTGGACTTAAGGATTTTGTCAGAAAGATCCTCATGAATGCGGTTCAATTTATCAAGGAGGAAGAGACCGGTATCGCCCAGACCGGCACGAGTAACAGGCACTTGTAAATCCTCAGTATCCCCTTCAAGGTGACTGAAGTATTCATACATACTATTCAGTACCACGGGCTTTGAAAGACCAAGAGAAGAATGCACCAGGAAGGAAGGAATGAAGTCTTTATTGATCAGATCAGCATCTTCTACAAGACCATCAGAAGCAGGCACAGACAACTCATCATCAGAAGATAGAACAATCAGTAATGGAGAAGCTGACACAGGAGAGGGAGCAGATGGCAGAGGCAAAGGCAAAGGCAAAGGCAAAGGCAAAGCCAAAACTTGTTGAAGGAGAGAGGCATCAGCAGCATATCTATCGGCAAGAAGGAACTCAGCAGGAACAGACGTGGAGGCAACAAGATCGGCAGAAACTACATCGGCACGGTCGATCGGCAAAGGAAATCAAGGATGAATAATAACTGCACGTTCAGCCGGCAGATGGAACACTCCATTGTCTTCTAGAGAAAGAAAGATAGCTAGAATAAAATTCAAATAGGCACAACCTTCAAGAATTATGGTCATTAACCCGGCATTCATCAGCCTTGAGGTATAGACCAGATGATCGGCACGCTGTCTTGGATGAACATCGGCAGAGTTAATGCAAGAGCAGCAGATTTAACCAAGTGCAAAAGACCTCGAGAATCAGTAGCTCGGTATTCAAGAATGTCACGGAGTTCATCATTGATCATCATGCACCTTTTCATCAAACCATTTGTGGCGATGCTGACTTCCTTGGGAGATGGACCAGGTAGATGAATTTTGCCGCCAACTTTGAGCTTACCTGGCAAGCAATCTAGAGGTTCAAAAGCTGGTCCTTTTACCTTGAGCTTGAAGACCCGGGGAGCTTTCCCTTTTCTCCTTTTAAATTCAGGTTTAATCCAGGGCAAGAACGTAAGCTGTTCACTAGTTGAGCCGGGAAGAAATGAATGATTGGGACCAAAAGGATTAGGAATTGATTGCAGAGAATTTGACGGCAGCTCTTTATAATCCTCAGGATCTATTTCATCGGAGTTGTCATTCCCACCAGCAGCTGCAGCAACAGGGACAGAGTGAGCTTCATCAGTAAAAACTGGAGCAACAAAGGCCTCGGGAGCAGGTAGCAAAGGAAAGGAAATAGGAGCAAATAAAGCATCCTGAAATTCCTCAAATTGTAAGTCAACAGCAATCAGAGCATCAAAGTCAGCATTACGACCTGGATTGGCAATCTCTGCATCGGCACCTCCTCCCAATTCAATAATCTCTCTAACACCAGTAGGAGCTACCAGAATCACATCAGTAGAAGAGATAGGGACCTTAATAATCTGAGTGCAGCAGTTGGCTCAGATGGATGAGTGTCGGTAGTTGGCTCATCAGCATACACATCAGCAATAACTTCTTCATCAGCACAATCTCCTCCTGATATCGGCAAGCCACCAACTTCATCAGCAGATTGAGTTTCTATAGTTTCCTTAATTGATGCAAGTTGGTCTTCTTTAACAATCAGAGGTTGAGTGTCCATATTTTCCTCAACTTGATTAACTAAGGATTCATCAGCAGTGCTGGTCTCATCAGCAGGTTGAGTGTCAAAAGTTTTCTCAACAGTCTGTTCAACAGACTTATCAGCAGAGCCACGCTCAGAGCCATCACTGGCTAAAACTGAGTCAGCAAATGCTTCAGCAGATGATATAGAAGTGGGGGCAGCAGCTGCATGATCTTGATCAGAGGAGGGCTTTTTAAAGACAATACTTATCGGCAGCTTATCATACTCACCGATAGAATCAGAAGAGGTAATTGTTTCACCAGCAGCTTTGTGAGTACAAACAAAATCAGCAGTATTAACAGAACTGGCTGGAGTTGGAATGGGTGAGATTGCTGGTGAAGGAACTTGTTCAG
This sequence comes from Campanula takesimana, assembly GCA_026119855.1. Lineage (NCBI taxonomy): Eukaryota > Viridiplantae > Streptophyta > Magnoliopsida > Asterales > Campanulaceae > Campanula > Campanula takesimana. The sequence goes on from JAOWBW010000545.1 coordinate 772,168, forward strand.
GAATATAGGTAGATGCTGGTGTAGAAGCAACTCTAGCCATGATAAAGGCCTCTGAATCGTTCAGCAGATTCAGTGTTATCCTCTGCACATTCTTTAAAAATTGAGTGGCTTGAGCACTCTTATCCAGCCTTTCATTATCGTTGAAGTTCAGCAAATCATCCTCATCTTCTGGTCTTCCTAACTGATAAGGATCTTGTTCATCAAAGTTCATCAGCTGATTGAAGACTGAGGCATAAGCAACCCATACGTCTTGCACCATCAAATCTTGTCTGATCCTATCTTGAAATAGATAGACCTGATTCCAGGGAAGGGGTAGCAAATCAAAATACCTTCCAAAATTCAATCTTAACTCACTTTCAGACAATCTTTGGAATTTCTGAAGAGGCACAAATTTTTCTTTAAACATGTCGGTGACCCTGTTCAGACTTGTTAAATCAATATAATCAGCACGATTGCCAGGGGAAACTGTCTCTTTCCTTTCCTCATGAAATTGGAGCAACCGGCGAACAAACGGGTGGAGATGATCGATGGGGAACACCCAATTATTTGATAAGACCTTATTGGTGAATGACCAATGGTTTCTGAAGAAGATGTGAAATGTTGGGCTTCTGATTGGTTTGCACTTTCTGACAGAAGGTCCAGAGGCTACATCAGCAGCAGCATGGAGCTCAGGTAAATAAGGAAGATCTAGAATTCCCTTTTGAAGAGGGACTCTTACCCTTAAGTCAGATCCAATCAGTCTCCTTCTCTCAGCCATTTCATCGGAAGCACTGGTTTCAGACTTGATAACCACAGAGGGAGCAGTAAGTGTTGCACAGGCAAGAAGAGATGGTGCAAACCTGATCTGCTTAGCTCTTGGATCAGTAGAAGGAATTTGAGAGGAAGGGACTTGAGCAACTGAAGGCTTTAAAGCAGCAGGAAGATCATCAGTAAATACAACCTTTGACTTCTTGACTTGAGCTTTATCGGCAGCTTTGACTAGCCTTCTTTTCTTAGGAGCTGCTGGAGTAGAGTCGGCAAGAATCCTGTCGGTAGATGGAGCAGGAGTAGAAACGTCGGCAGGGGCTACATCAGCAACTTTAACAACTTTCTTTGCCTTCTTCTTTTTAGGAGTACTAGCAGCAGGAACAACTATTGTGCTGGTAGGAGCCTTTTTGGAAATCCTATTCCAATCAGTAAGCTTAAAGGATTTGAGCTTGTCAAGATCAAGACTAGAGGGTGCCGGGGAAGCCCTAACAATTGCTGAGTTGCTCCTCAAGATAGTGCTAATCAGCATATAGTGGCATCCTTTACCGGGGTGAGCTTTGTTCTTCTTTCTATCCTCCTTATACTTAACGGCAGCAATGGCAATGACCCTAAATAGGTAGGCACACCAGTTGAATTCTTCTTGTAGCACGATGGCTGCCATTGCTTCAAACTGTACATCAGTAACATGGCTGTGAGAGCCAGATCTGCATACTAGGCATCTATCAACAATCTCTGCAAGAGCAAAGAATCTTCTTCTGTAGTGAGCTTTGAGATGATTATCTCTACTGAGTCTGGGACCAGCTCCCCTCATAAGGGTCCATGCCTTGTCCAATGTCTGGTCATCAGTAGTAGAGTCAGCACCCTCATTCCCAATCAGAGGGAATGCTTCATGAATAGAAGAAGGAGTAACGGAGATCGGCACGCCGGCGACGGTTGAGGCGATGGAGACGAAGACAGAGGAGTCATTGCGATCAGTGATGACGGAGCCATTTGAGAAGAACTCTTGAACTTGACCCAAAAAGATGAACTCAACACCAGTTGGAGTGATGAAGGAGTCCAGAAGAGATCCAATCAGAAGATTATTCAAGAAATCACCGTCAAGAGTGTCGTCAAAGAAGGTGGAGTCAACATAGCCTCCATAGATATCCTTTTCGTTGCTAGACATTTTCTGCAAAATCACTCACAGGATCTCACAAGTTAGAATAAATTAGTTCAAAATAGATTGAAATGCAAGTGTAAAATCATCAAGTAGTTACCAGAAAGTAGAGTTAACTCTGGTTGAAGAATCGTAAGAGAATATGAAAGTAGATGAAGAACACGAGCAAGAGTGATATTGAGAGAAAATGGAGAGCGAAAAGGATAAGAGGAGTTTAAGTGTAGCTTATATATGTTATGGAGGAGAGATAGAGAATAGGAAGAGTTTGCATGGGAGAAAGAGAAATAATAATGAGTTTAACTGTAGCGAATAACTAGGAGAACATGCGCACACAATGCATTAAATGCACGAACCGGACTGTTTAATTTAGACAGTTAAACTTAGGAGAGAGAAAGGGTAGAAACGGTAACAATAAAGTTAAGGTTACCTTTCTGATTTATCACAAAGAGTTGGGATAAATTTTTGACACGATTTGGGTAAGGCGGTGCACACACGTGTCAGAGAGGAGGTGTGACCGATTGTACCTTTGATTTGACTAAGCTTACATCATGTGTCAGAGAATCCTTATCCGTTTGAATGAGATATACCGATGAATTTTGAATTTTGACGACTCGGCAAGACATGATTCGGCAAGTTGTTGATCAGCTAGATATTTTTCTGCATGATGTTTGTCGGCAAGATAATTTTCGATCTGCTGATTTTATCGGCAGACTAACACAAGTAGCAAAGTCAGTACAATTTTAACCATAATAATCAATCATACCTAGTTCACCTCTGAGGAATTCAAATATTTTCTGATCTAAAGGTTTTGTCAGTATGTCTGCTCTTTGGTAATCGATATGAACTTTGAGCAGCACCACGTTTTCCTTTTCAACATGTTCCTTCAGAAAGTGATACTTGATGTCTATGTGCTTGGTTTTGGAATGCATGACCGGATTGTTGGAAACTGAGATGGCAGATTAATTATCACAATAGATGGGACAAACTTGAGATGGAACTTCATAGTCAACATGCTGCTGCTTCATCCAAAGGATCTGTGAACAGCAACTGCCGGCAGCTATGTACTCAGCTTCAGTAGTAGAAGTGGAAATTGATGCTTGCTTCTTACAGGACCAAGACACCACTCTATCACCAAGAAATTGGCAAGTTCCACTAGTACTTTTTCTGGTCACCCTACAAGCTGTAAAGTCTGCATCTGAATAACTTATTAGATTAAAAGATGAATCTCTAGCATACCATAATCCAAGGTTAGCAGTGCCACATAGATATTTAATGATACGTTTAACAACTTGCAGATGAGATTCCCTAGGGTCAGCTTGAAACCTGGCACAAACACAAACAACAAACATAATATCTAGTCTACTGGCAGTAAGATAGAGGAGTGAGCCGATCATACCTCGGTAGAGTGTCATATCTACTTTCTTACCAGGCTCATCCTTATCTAAGTGAATGTTAGTGCCCATAGGTGTGCTTTGAGAGTGAGCATTTTCAAAGCCAAACTTCTTGATTAATTCTTTGCGTACTTGGCTTGACTGATGAATATTCCCTCATTGGATTGCTTGACTTGAAGTCCAAGGAAATATGTTAGTTCACCCATCATGCTCATCTCGAACATGCTCTGCATTAGCTTCTCAAATCTCTTGCAAAGTGATTCATTAGTAGAACCAAAAATAATATCATCGACATATATTTGAATAAACAATGAATGACCCTTGTGCTTGGCAACAAATAAAGTAGTATCGATTTTACCTCGAGTGAAACCTAAGCCATCACTAAGTAAGAACTTAGAAAGGGTTTCATACCATGCCCTTGGAGCTTGCTTTAGGCCGTAGAGAGATTTCTTCAATCGGTAGACATGATTAGGCTTCTTAGAGTCCTCGAAACTAGGTGGTTGTTCACCATACACAAGTTCTTGGAGTTCTCCATTCAGGAAGGCACTTTTCACGTCCATTTGATACAGTTTGAATTCTTTGAAGGCAACATAGGCTAAGAAAAGTCTTATAGCTTCCAATCTTGCAACCGGAGCAAATGTCTCATCGTAGTCAATTCCTTCTTCTTGTCGGTAGCCTTTAGCAACTAACCTTGCTTTGTTTCTAATAATATTCCCAGCTTCATCCAATTTGTTCCTGTAGACCCATTTTGTACCAATCACTTGTTGAGATGATGGTCTTGGCACTAGTTCCCACATATTGCATCTTTCAAACTGATTCAGTTCCTCTTGCATGGCTTCAACCCAACCAGGATCGGCAAGAGCTTCTTCAGTCTTCTTTGGTTCTATGTTTGAAACCATAGCAGATGAGAAGAGACTTTCAGCAAATGCTCTACTAAGGTTTCTTGTCAACCTTGTTCCAAAGACATCACCAATCACATTTTCTAATGGATGATCATGAACTGGTCTAACTTCTCTCGGCACATCTTGTCTGACTGTATCTTGTTGTAAAGATTCGAGAGGAGGATCAAGATCAGCAGGTGGAGAAGGAGAATTAGAGTTTTGGGTGAGAGGTGGATTAGATTGAGAGCTTGTTGGGAAGACCCTTATAATAGAAATTGGTTGAGGGCTAGATCTGTCTTCAGGATGATCAGCAGAATTTGCATTGGCAAATGGATTATGAAAGTTATCGGTAAGATCATGTTCTGCCGATGATGGGAAATATTGAGTATCTGCTGGTTCTTCTACTGAAATGACTGGATCAGCAGCTGGTACTTGACCTGCAGGGTTAGAATTACTGGATTCACCTGTCTCATGAGCACTCGAAGCATTAGTACTATTTGGAGCCTTGTCAGACTCTAACAAATCAAATTCATCAAAGGTTACATGAACAGATTCAACAATTTTCAAAAGTTTCTTATTAAAAACTCGAAAGGCCTTACTGTGTTTAGGATATCCAACAAAGATTCCTTCATCAGCTTTCTCATCAAATTTACCTCTGTGCTCTTTACCGTTGTAAAGCACGTAACATTTGCAGCCAAATATTTTGAAGAATCCAATGTTAGGAGTTCTGCCTTTCCAGAGTTTATAAGGAGTCTTGTTATGGAATTTGTTGATAAGAGATCTGTTCTGAGTGAAGCAGACGGTATTGATGGCTTCAGCCCAAAAATATTTCGGCAGCCTGGCTTCAGCAATGATGGTCTTACCAGCTTCAATGAGAGTTCTGTTCTTTCTCTCAACGACACCATTTTATTGTGGTGTACCGGCAGCTGAAAAGTTGTGGTCTATGCCATGATCATCACAGTACTGAGCAATACCATTGTTCTTGAATTCAGTGCCGTTGTCTGATCTCATACTGATGATATCGCCTTCTTTCTGTGTTTGTAGTAGTCTGAATAACTTGGTAGCAATGGCATATGTGTCATCTTTGTGACTGAAAGTTTCCACCCAAGTATATCTAGAGAAATCATCTACTACAACCAAGGTATATCTACTTCCCCCAATACTTGCTGTAGTTGTGGGGCCAAATAGATCCATATATAGCATTTGGAGGCACATAGATGTTGACATGCAGGGCTTGCTTCGGAAGGATGATTTATGTTGTTTTCCAAGCTGGCAGGCCTTGCATTTCTTTCCTTGATCAGCAGACACTTGAGGTAAACCGGTAACCAGATTTGAACTGGCAAGCTTGGATAAATATTTGAAGTTCAAGTGACTGAGTCTCTTGTTCCATAGCCATGAGTTCTCACTGATATTCTTAGCTACGAAACAAACATTAGCAACACCAGTAATAGCACTTAAGTCTACTGCATAAATGTTACCTTTTCTTTTGGCAGTGAGAAGAGTTTCATTGGAAGCAATGTCTTTCACATAGCAACTGGAAGTAGTAAATACACATTGCATTCCTTTATCACAGAATTGTGATATAGATAGAAGGTTGTGTTTTAGACCATCCACAAGAGAGACCTTCTGTACAGTAACTGCACCTCTCTTGATGGTACCAATACTAATGATTTTTCCTTTGGCATTATCACCAGAAACCACTGGGGAACCTGATGCTTCTGAGATATCGGCAAGTAGATCTGCAAATCCTGTCATGTGTCTTGAACAGCCACTATCTAGAATCCACAAATCCTTTCTTGCACCAGTTGAGGCCATGAAGCATTCCTGAAATAAAACGGTATGCTTATGGTCCCCTTTATTCTTGGGTCCGAGGGTTAGTTCCTCTTTGGCAACCACATCTGGCCACCACTAGAGGGTGTAACCTCAGTGGGTCTAGATAGGTGCTTCAAGAGGCATTCATGAGCCTTGTGACCATAATCAGAACAATTAGAACATCTCACTTGACTGATGGGCTGTGGAGTTGGTAGAACATCGTTCTGTTTAGTCAGTGCATCGGTAGAACTAAGGAATTGGGCAGGCACAAACTTAGTAGGTTTAAAGGTGCTAGTGTTGCCTTTCTTTCCATTCTATTTACCTTTGGCAGTTACCTTTTAGGTACTTGTCCATCGGCAGCAGATGTGGTTAGACCGGCAGTACTAGCTCTGCTGATGTATTCACCAAGAATACCGTTATCGGCAGACTCAGTATCAGCAACCTTAACATATCTTTGTTTGTGCTTATCATTCCTTTTGTTCTATTTCTTAGGATACTTCATTGCCACAGCACTATATATTGGCTTAGCATCCTTATGCACTGAGTTAATAGGACTACATTCAACTTTCTCATCCTTTTTCTCGGTCGTACAAGTTTCAGTAGAGCTACTGCTGCTGTAATCAAATCCTAACCCAGATTGGTCCTTATATGACATTTGGGTCTGTAGGATTGTTTCAACGGCAACTCTAGATTTTGTGTAAGAATAAACAATCCTTGAGAGATGATTGTTTCTTTTCACAAGATCTTCGATCTGAGCTCTCAATACTGCTACTTGGCTTTTGAGATCCAGGTTTTCTTTCTTTAGAAGAACAGACTCAAGCTCATGTCCTTTGAGAACCTTAAGTTCAGACACAAGCAAGTCATTCTCTGCAGAAATTCTATTGAAATCGGCAACCATCACTTTATGAATGCTACTCAGCTTCTCATGATCAATAAAAAGTTCATCCATTGTCTCTACCATTTCAGCTTTGGATATTTCAGGAAAGGGGTCAGCTAAAATTTTGGTGGCAGAGGGAATAGGTTTGGGAGAGAAGTCAGGTAGAGAAGAGATGGGTTTAGATAAGCTTTTGGAAATGCTAGGATGCTCAGTGAATGAGAATTTTCTGGTCATTGGTAAGGGTTTAGGTTTGATGGCAGTGAATTGAATAGAGTTACACTGACCATAGAGAGAGGTTCCCACTTGGTGAACTCTATATCCATTTGGGTTCTCTGCTTTGACACTAATCTCTTTGAAGTGTGGTTGAGGTCTTCCAGTAGCTTCTTCTCTGACAAGAGATCTTGGAGGAGATGGATCTCGGTAGACTGGAGTCAGTAATGTGGATGTATCGGCATCTTCCATGTCTAGGGCGACAAAACTTACATCGGCATCTTCATCTTCATCGGCATCTTCATCTGAGTCAGTTTCACACCAAACCGGCAAGGCCTTTTCTGTGCTTTCATCGGCAACAAAGCTTCGAGACTTGGGATGTCTCTTGTTGAATGACTTCCTCACATACTCATATTTTGGTTGAGGACATTTAGAAGCAAAGTGACCATATTTTCTGCAGTTGAAGCAAACAAGATCACCTTTATTGTTCTTTCCGTCGGTAGCACTTGTTGAGGGTTTGTTGTAACTTGCTGGTTTTTGAAATGTTGGTGTGAATGATTTTGGTTGCTGGTAGCTTCCTTTCTGCATCCTTTTGAAGTCTTTAAACCTTTTGTAGTTCCTAGCGAAGGCGGCAAATTCGTCTTCTTCCATAGGCTGTTTTGAGGTAGTTTCAGGGGTTTTGGAACTGTAGGGTATTGGATGGGGATCTATAGGAGGGAATTTGTTTGAAGGGAAGGATATCTGTGACTGAGCTGATAGAGACAAGTTTTTGAAATTTTTATCGAGAACGTTAAGTTTTTGCAGTTCTCTCTCATACAGAAATAGACTAGACACAAGATTCTGAATAGAAGTCTTGTTCAAGTCTCTCACTTCTCTAACAGCAGTGACCTTGGTATGATACTCATTTCCCAAAGAGCTTAGAAAACGAATATTCAGGTCTTTCATATTGTAAACCTTTCCTAATGAGGCACATAAATTACTTACCTCACTGAATCTATCGTAGGCACTCCTTTGTGATTCACCATCTTGTTTCTTGAAGGATTCAAACTCAGCAATACAATCGTAGAGTCTGTTGTCCTTTACCTGCTCATCACCTTCAAAGTATGCAAGGAGCTTGTTCCAGCATTCTTGAGTCGTGGAGCACAAGTCAATGAGTTTATTTTGCTTGTCATCCAAACCACAAGAAATAATGTGGCATGCTTTTCCATCTAGGGCAGCTGAAAGTTTGTCGTCCTCAGTCCATTCCTCTCTTGGTTTCTCGACCAAAGTTTCTTTAATTTGAACATGGGTTTCTTGTTCAGTGTCACGATCAGCATGTTGTGTCAGCGGAGTGGAGGGAATAGGTCTATAGGTGGTTGAGACTTTTAAAGGAATGATTGGACCACCTTCTATGACCTTCATCAACCGATCATCGATTGAGTTCATATACTTTATCATACGAGATTTCCAAACACCAAACTCGTTGACATTTAACAACGGTATGGTAGTGATGTTAAATGACTGCATGATTTTTCCTACCATGGTATCGGCAATACAAGCTGCAAAGCTTGGAAATTTCTTTCAAAATTCCAAGCTCTGATACCAATTGTTAGGCCAATTGGTAGGAAAATAGGCTAGAGGGGGGGTGAATAGACTTTTTAAAACTTTTACAAAGAAACACTTTTAAATGCAAAGTCACTTATCAGTTTGCAAACTATTATCAGTAAGAGCAGCGGAGAAGATATGACTAAGTTTTAACTCACACTTAAATCGGTAAGAAATAGTTTTCAGAGCTTAGTTTAAACACAAAGTTGTTTCCAAAAGTTCAATGCAGTTTCAAGAGATTGGTCAGTGGAAATTACAATGAATCAGTACGAACATATGCAATCTGCCGGTGATAGAATTCCAACCGGCAACGATAAAGTAAGAAACAGAGACACAAGGATTTGGAGAGGTTCACAGTGTAAATACTGCTACGTCCTCTACCAAGTTTGGTCAGAACTTGGATTTGGGTTAAGAGTACTATTAGATATCTCTAGTCTATTACAAGCACGGCTTTGCCGGTATACAAAGACTAAGTTCTAGAAATTTCTAATGGATCATAAAACAAATCTGACCAAGTGTTTTTGAGCGGCAAGTTCAAGATAACTTATCTCACTCAGGTGGGTGTGTGAATAACTTAAACAACGTATTCCTTAAATGATCTAGTTCGAGAATACTAACAATGTTGTTTGAGTTGGTGCACAAGTGTATGTCCTATTAAATGATCTAATGATTATCTGGACACAGAATGTTTGAGTCTTTAATGAATACTCAAAAACATTCAACTCTCTTCAATGCTCTATTTTCACCAACCTTCTTCAATGCTCTAATTCCACTATTTATAAGAGGAGTGAATGTCTTGAGTCTTGTAGAAGAAGGCTTGCAATTTGAATATCCAGATGGGTAGTTGAGGAGCATTAAATGTAGTATCTTTAGCATTAATGGCGAAGATATGGAGTACACGCATGCTTGCAAAAGTCTGATGGGTAAAGACCCCTTTGTCTCAACCGGTTACCTGCAAAAAGCAAGTAGGGACAAAGTATAGATAAAACTAGCTATGTGTCAGACGGCGTAGTAATCATGACAGAGCAGTTAAACTACTTTTTGATAAAGCAGTATGAAAGGACAGGGACAATCAGCAAGGTTGACTTTAAGATGAAACGATGTAACCTGACTGACAGTACAGACTGTCTTTCTTTATCGGCATGTTGAGAATATAGTTGATCGGTAACTTTGTGTTGCATGTTGAGAATAGAGTTGATCGGCAACTTGTTTACTAGTCTGATGATTTGCTTCCTCTTGCTGGTTTGCTTTGTATGAAGAGATGCAATACACCTGTGCTGGTCACCAAGAAACCTAAGGGTACCTTACAAAGGTTCTAATAAAAATGGGGGATCCTAAGTGATAACTATGATTGGGATTAAGCAATTCTATGTCCTAAACATATATTTGAACAATACGATGAGACAAAGAGATGTCACATCCCTATTTCAAACTGATGGGTTCTTCACCAAAGTGACCAATCACAAAGAAGAGGTGGAAGCCACCCAACCTCCGAATTGCAACCAAAGATTATCCCCTCCATCTTACAAAAATACCGAGACCCCCATTCCTTCGCCCCAACGTGCCATCATCCAAAACGAGCCCCTCACTCAAATCCTCCTCACTCCACCTCATCCCAAATCCAACATCTCCCATGGGACGCCTCCTATAAAACCCCAAGCACAATCCACTCAAGAGGCCCGTAAACCACTGTCCACACCGGTTATGCCCCAAGAATCATACTCACAACACCTTTCCAATCGAATCCCTTCTCGGTTTAATTCCATCAACCAAGTCACCATAGCTCAGTCACTGTTTAGACCATATATGGATACCCGAACAGGCATCACCTACTTGCCTCCACCAGATTTCCTGATGAGATTCCGGGGTGACCCGTACCACTTCTACAATCCAAGACCTTTTGCACCACAAGCTCCTTGCATACCTCCAATGTATATTCCTGCAAGAAACCAAGGTTATGGGTATACCTACACCCATGCACTTCCACAGAATCCTCATGTTGCACCTCAGTCGGGTACGTTGTTAGGAAAGAGAAAGCAAATGGAAGCTAAGTTTGAAAGGACACTTGATGGGCACCCCTTTGCATTGAGTAGCGGTGATTCTCATCCCCACCACACTCCGGTCAACAATGAAAGAAAAGCCAAAGGCCGAGCCAAGCTCCATTTCATAAAGTTTGAGGATTTCGGAACGCCCATAAGCAAAGTGTTTGAAGGATTGGTCAAACAAGGCCTCATGTGGCCCCTTGAAGATTTTCGGCCAAAGAATCTTGAAAAATGTCGCGACAAGACCAAAAGGTGTGCCTTTCACAAATACCATGGCCATGATACCAATGATTGCACCGCCATAAAATGCATCATCTCGAAGCTAATAGAGAAGGGAAAGCTTTGACGCCCCTACACCCCCGACACAGCCAATGACCCGAGTGTCAAAATGCTCGAATTTTTGACTTCCCTGATGGTCGATAAATGGAGTGATGTCCGCCCCAAGGAAAAGGAGCCCGTGGTTGACAAAGTTGTCAATCCCAAAGTGGGAGAGCCTGTTTTGGAAAAGTTGACAAAATCAGTGTCCCAAATGGTGGTTCCTAAACTCAGCAAAGCCGAAATGATGGAAGGCGTTTGGAAAGGATCAGCGGCACAGAAAATGTCTGAAGGTCTAAATGCCCCGGGTTGGGAAATGAATGGTGCTGTGGTTGCCATAGCAGAGGATGACAAAATCCCTCTTTTCAACCTCTCCTTAGAAAGAGTTTGTTTTCGGAGTCCATTGTTAGGATGTGTGATAAGCCTTTAGGAAAAGATGTTTGTTAGGTTTAGTTAGAGTCTTGACTCTCCGGTTGATGCCATGTGGTGACCATTTTGAATCCATTGTCAGTTTTCTTTATAAGATTATTATTACTGCCTTGTCAAAAGTTTGTGTAAAATGTGTATGAGTCTTTCACTCAAAACAAAAGTGTGTCTTTCAAAAAAAAATGGAGATCAAGTTTTCTTAAAATAAAAAGATCATGGTTTCCTAAAAGGCTAATCCTCTAATGAAGCATTCTTCTCAAAACATGGTTATAATTTCACCTTGAGGTTTAATATGCTAAAGTCCTTTGCGGCCTTGTCCATTGGAAACATCGACCAAGGAGCCCACATCTGAATTGGCGTCCGAGACAACCATCCATGTGAACAACAAGGAGAAGCCCGTGCTTCGGAATCCCAAAGGCGGCTACATCAAATGGAGGTCTGTACCTTCGTCGAGTGACATGCACAAAGGTTGCGCGCCTCGGAAGGAAATCACCAAAAGGAGATGGACAAAGAAAACTCCCAACTCATGAGTAGACGAATCCGGCAATTACAACGCCAAGCCAAGTGGAGACCTCGCGACAACTTTCCCGATGACATGGAACCCGAGTTCTACGTGGAAGACATGGAATATGCCGCCGACAACCCCTCCAACAATTGAGGAAGAAAACGGATCATCATGCCTCATGGGAACCCATCCCTAAAAAAAATAAAAAAATAGAGTCTTCCAGCCTCGTATCTAGACTTTCACCAAAATCCGTCCCAGACTATGTCTTTTTATTTTTACAAAGGTCCATACTTGGACATGTATGTACAAAGTTATCTAAATAAAAGAGTCATTATCATTCTCTTCTCTCTAGACTTGAGACATTATTTGCAATATACATTTACTCTTAAATTGCCTTGCTTGTTATTATCAATTGATTGCTACGTCCCTAAAATGATGAATTGACTTCTAAGCATACTAGTCAATGACGACTCATTAAGGACGAATGGACCTAACACAAATAAAAAAATGCTAAATTCAAACAATTAATCTTGATGTGAATAAATGTTGTGATCAATTGGCATGAAGAAACCGGTAATGGCAAGCCTTCCCTGATATACACCCCCGATACACTTTCCCTGATACACAACCCGATACACCTCTCCGATACAAATCCTAGATGCACATCAAAGGAATCCCAAAACAATAAAAAGGCAAGGATGATGTTGCTCAACCACCAAGATTCAACCGCGATCGCGCGTGCGAGACCAAGCAAAGGACTTCCCGGATCTTCAACGTCAAAGTGAGAAGTGACAGGCATTCCACCAAGGGCTGCAAATGAGCCAATGTCCAAGATAGCAAGTTGGGGCTAATGTTTCTCCTCTCTAAAAAAATGATAAGAGTGAAAAGAAATGGATAATGGAAAGAAGGAACGGAAATGAATATATACGAAGAGGAAGTTTGCCTCAAAAGCTCACCAAGTTCACTGTAAAAGTTCACCCCAAGAGGAACATCCCGATGAGTCCACAGCAAAGCGAAGCAATCTACATCAGGAAAGCAACAACATCCTTCAAAAGGACACCAACTTCAACAAAAGACAATCCATGGCCGAACTACGGCGACCTGAGCTCCTCAAACTGAAGGGAACGTAGGCAACCTTCGGGTCTGGTCATAACATGAAACAAAACCATCAAACCATTGTCATCTCAAAATGACCAAGTTCTCTTCCTTCGGTCCCATCAATGACCGATTTCCCAGATACCCTTCTTCTCCCGATCTTTCCATTGATCGATTCATAATCTTAATTGATCACAACCTTTATACATGTTAAGGCTAATTGCTTGCTATAATCTTGACTTAATGACAAACATGGTCCATTCAAGCAATCATTTGATGATATTAATTAAGGCAAATTTCAAATGTCTCAACAAGTCTTCTTTTCTCCATCTTAGGAAAGAGCTAAACACTTGTATTCTGTCAAGCAAGGGCTTCCTCCTATTTCATGATACATTGCTCAAAGAGCTCACCAACATAAAGGTACTCTCTCCCAAATAAAATGCCCTTGCATGTTTCCTCCCAAAAAAAAATACTTTAAAGTCCCCGTTCTATCGAGTCGGCTGGATCACTCATTAAAAAAAAAAAAAAAAAAAAAAAAGAGAAGAAAAAGGCACCAAAAAAGTAGCCCACTAGGTTGAAAACCCGTAAGGGCGGCCTAGGCAAAAAACAGGGTGTGCCATAAAAGACGCAAAAGAGACGCCCGCTAGGTTGAAAACCCAAAAGGGCGGCCTAGGCAAAAGAAATGGTGCGTCATGAAAAATGGATGGGTTCCTAACCTCACCTCAAAGGTTGAAAGACGACAATAGGTCCATGTCAAAAGTCGAAGGACGACATTGGGGCTACCTCCACACCGACGACAACAAGGATATTGGGGCTACCTCCACATCAACGACAACAAGGACATGGGGCTACCCCGACATCAACGACAAAGACGACATTGGGGCTGCCCCACAACAGTGACGAGCAGATTTCCCACCATCAGTTACTTCTCAACGAATGGACAAAATCCAAAGGACTTTATGCATGACAAACCTCATGGTTAAGTTAAAATAATTTTTTTTGACTAAAATGCTTTGTTAAAAGACTTGCCTTTAGGAATAAGCATTTCTAAAATTTTTCCTTTTTGGTATCATGTATCAAAGACCGTGTTTCAAGAAAAATGCTTTTGATCTCCTCTCAAAATGATTTTCCCAAAGTTTTGGACTCTTTCGTCCACAATGTGTCTTAACGTTGCCCCTAAACTCTTCCCCGGTGTCAAGAAAATGTGTCAACCGTCCCATAGAATAGTGTTGACCCAACCCAAGCTTTGACCCAGAGTGGTCATTTCGGTTGATACCCTTGTCCGGGCAGTCCCTAGATGGACGTAAGACCAGCTTTGTGAAATTAACATGGCCATACTTCGTAAGTCCAGTTAAGAATGTGAGAATTAGCGTTAACCCGGCCGTGCTTTGTAAGTCCAGGTTAAGAGTATGAATTTAACCCGGCCGTAATTTGTAAGTCCAGGTTAAGAGTATGTAATTAGCCCGGCCGCGCCTCGTAAGTCCAGGTTAAGAGTTTGAATTTGTGAAGTTAACGTGGCCGTTCTTCGTAAGCCCAGTTAAAAATATGAAAAATTGTCCTCTGGCGGTCAGGAATGACATAAGTCCATTAGGTTTCGTTAGATTTTCCCTTTGGCAGTCCGGTGTGACGTAAGACCATTAGTTTCGGTGAGATTCGTCCTTTGGTGGTCCGGTGTGACGTAAGACCATTGGGTTCGGTGAGATTCGTCCTTTGGCCGTCCGGCGTGACGTAAGTCCATTAGGTTTTGTGAGACTGGTCCTTTGGCCGTCCGACGTGACATAAGACCATTAGGTTTAGTGAGATTATGTCCTTTGGCGGTCTGGTGTGACGTAAGACCATTAGGTTTTCGGTGAGATTCGTCCTTTGGCCGTCCGGCGTGACGTAAGTCCATTAGGTTTTTTGAGACTGGTCCTTTGGCCGTCCGGCGTGACGTAAGACCATTAGGTTTAGTGAGATTATTTCCTTTGGCGGTTCGGTGTGATGTAAGACCATTAGGTTCGGTGAGATTCGTCCTTTGGCGGTCCGGTGTGACGTAAGACCATTAGGTTTTGTGAGACTGGTCCTTTGGCTGTCCGGCGTGACGTAAGACCATTAGGTTTAGTGAGCTTATGTCCTTTGGCGGTCCGGTGTGACGTAAGACCATTAGGTTTGGTGAGATTCGTCCTTTGGCTGTCCGGTGTGACGTAAGACCATTAGGTTCGGTGAGATTCATCCTTTGGCCGTCGGCGTGACGTAAGTCCAATAGGTTTTGTGAGACTGGTCCTTTGGCCATCCGGCGTGACGTAAGACCTTTAGGTTTAGTGAGATTATGTCCTTTGGCGGTCCAGCGTGACGTAAGACCATTAGGTTTTGTTAGATATGTCCTTGGCCATCCGGCGTGACGTAAGTCTATTATGTTTTGTGAAACTGGTCCTTTGGCCGTCCGGCATGACGTAAGACCATTAGGTTTAGTGAGATTATGTCCTTTGGCGGTCCGGTGTGACGTAAGACCATTAGGTTCGGTGAGATTCGTCCTTTGGCCGTCCGGCGTGACGTAAGTCCATTAGGTTTTATGAGATTGGTCCTTTGGCCGTCCAGCGTGACGTAAGACCATTAGGTTTAGTGAGATTATGTCCTTGGCGGTCCGGTGTGACGTAAGACCATTAGGTTTTGTGAGATTCGTCCTTTGGCGGTCCGGAATGACATAAGTCCATTAGGTTAGACCTGTCCTTTGGCCGTCTGGCGTAACGTAAGACCATTAGGTTCTGTGAGACTTGTCCTTTGGCCGTCCGGCGTGACATAAGACCATTACGTTTTGTGAGATATGTCCTTGGCCGTCCGGCATGACGTAAGACCATTAGGTTTCGTGAGATTCGTCCTTGGCCATCCGGCGTGGCGTAAGACCATTGGATTTTGTTGACCCAGCCGTACTTCGTAAGTCCAGGGTAGAAAGTGAAATCGTGAAAGTCCCGGCCGTACCTCATAAGTCCAGGATGAAAGTTAAGATGTTATTGCCTCGGTAGCCCTTGGTAGGACGTAAGACCAGTTTGTGCAGTCGACCCTCCGCCATGAGATAAGTTGACCAGTTTGTGTAGTCGACCCTCTGCCATAAGATAAGTTGACCAGTCGACCCTCTGACATGAGATAAGTTGACCAGTTTGTGTAGTTGACCTCCGCCATGAGATAAGTTGACCAAATTGACCAATGTGTCCCAGCAGTCCTTAGTCGGACATAAGACCAGTTACCCTCGAGTCGACCCTCTCCTGATAGAGCCTAGTTGATCGAGCCCAGCCTCTGAGCCATGCCCATTATTTGAGCCTCTGAGCCATGCCTATTCCTTAAGTCGACCCTCTCCTGATAGAGCCTAGTCGATCGAGCCCAGCCTCTGAGCCATGCCCATTATTTGAGCCTCTTAGCCATGCCTATTCCGTGAGTCGACCCTCTCCTGATAGAGCCTAGTCGATCGAGCCCATCCTCTGAGTCATGCCCATTATATGAGCCTCTGAGCCATGCCCATTCTTGAGTCGACCCTCTCCGATAGAGCCAAGTCGATCAAGTCTAGCCTCTGAGCCATGGCCATTATTTGAGCCTCTGAGCCATGCCAGCCCCCCTTAGTCAACCCTCTCCGAATAGAGCCAAGTTGACCATGTCCGGCCTTTAAGCCATGCTTGTAGGAAAGGATGAATGAGTATCCACCTAAGCCCATAGGTGTGAGTAGCCTTAAAATCTCTCATCACCCGAACTACGTTAGGCTTGATTCCCTCGAATAGGGATACGTAGGAATCCTATAACTCTAGGTCCATCCATAGAACAAATCGGCTAAGCCTTCCTCCCATCAGATTGGGATGCTTATTTTGTCGACAACCCCGCTTTCTTCAAAAGCGACGTTGCCGAGGGGCACTGTAAGTACCCCAATCTGAATTTGACCTACTTTAGAGGAATTCTTGGTACATTTAGGGATAAACCAATGGGCCAGGACCTCACTAGGATAAACCTAATATTCCAGGACTGAACTAGAATAAACTTAGAAAAATCCAGAAGCTCGCCGAGTCGAGTCGTACGGATGGTTTGGGTACTTGAGGGTTGAGCCGTACGGCTATGTTGGGCACCCTCAGTCCCTATAAATTGAACCCCATGCTGATCATTTCAGGGGGGGGGGAGAAAACGTTTTGTGTGTTGATACTCTGCCAGCTTGAGAGCAAAAACTGTGAGTGATACACATTTGAGTGAAAAGTGAGGAAGATAGGCCATAACCATCATAGGTGAAGCCTCCTTCTCCCCATCTTCTTCTTCATCTCAAAATCTTTTTGTTATTGTTCATATTACTTGTTTACTTTGTGTTATTTCTTATTATTCTTGCAAGCCTTGTCCATTCAAGCACTTTACATTTCTTGCAAGTCTTGTCCATTTCAAGCACTATATATATATATATATATATATATATATATATAATATATATATATTATACAAGTATTGTCTTCTCAAGCTATATATATTATTGTTATATATATATGTATTATAATTATATATGTACATTGGAACCAAATCATGAGGTGATTCAAGGTTCCCTTCATGCCTTGTGTATGATTGTGGGGTAAAACCTAAAGATGATCATGGTTTGTTAAGTTTTATGTTTGATTTTGTTCTTATTTGGCCATGAGAGTCATGATTGGGTGATAAAGTTTCAATCTTTATCATCCCAACCATGACCTAGCCATAAAATCACCAAGCATGGGACATATAAAGATTCAATCTTTATATTACATCTTTGTTTCTAAAGGTTTACTCTTGCATAATAAGTCAATTTTGATGGTAAAGTTTCAATCTTTACTCATCAAATGGTCATTTTGACCCAAAGGGCATGTTCATCAACTTTCTCAAAATTTCCCCAATGATTGTCTTGATCACACCAAAAACTTTTTTTTTTTTTTTTTGGTGTCTAATTTGTGATCAATGACATAGGGATGATTAAATCCAAGTTTTTGTTAAAGAAAATAACTGAAAATGATCATCACATTCTAGTTTCAGCAAGAACACTCTGTTTTACCTGAAACTGGACAGTTTTCTGATAAGCTGTAAAAAACCCCTGGAATGCTCTCCCTAGCCGTACGGCTACTTTGGCTAGGGAGTGCATTTTCCAGTTTCTTCCCCTTTCTGACTGAAATGTTTGCAAAATAACCCTTTTCTGTTAAATAATTAACCAGTTTTGTTAAATGTCAGTTTCTTCCATTTTTGAAACACACACGCACACACATGCACTTTTGTTAACTAACGTTAGGGAGACTCGGTCCTATCCGAGGTGAATTGGGTGACGTAAAACTCTTCTCAAGGTGTAACCTGACCTCCGAACTAATATAATCTCTAACCTTTCCATTTGTTGGGTTAAATAATTAACAAATGTGGCGACTCCGTTATGTTTTGCGTGATAACCGTGTTTGGTGTTTCGCCTTCGAAACAAAAACCTTCATTTCCTTCGTCATGGGGCAGGATCCTTACAGGTACCCCTATAGCAATCTGAATAAAGAACACAATAAACCTACAAGCACAAATATGAGAGAATCACACACACAAGAACACAAGAATTGTTTACCCGGTTCGTTCAACACATGAACTACATTCGGGGGCAATTGCCAAGCCAATATATTATTAAAACACCTTTTAATATGTTGCTACAATGTGTTCTAGGTCGTATCTATGCTTATATAGCAGTACACAAGGAAGCCCTAGGTCGATTGGTAGAGATTGCATCAAAATAGGAAACAAATAAATTCTGGCCGATAGACCGAGCGCCCGCTCGCCCCCCCCCACCAGGCGCCCGCTTGAATTAACTTTTGCAGGCGAGCCAACGCACTGCCTGCTTGAGCGCCGCTTGGCCATGGGCAGGCGCCCGCCTGCTTCCTCGCCTAGAATCCTCCTCCGTTTTGAACTCCTTCTTGATCTCACCAACTCCCACGACTTAGACTCCTTTGCTTCCTCGTAGTTTAGGATCCAATCCCAACAATCTCCCACCTGGAGACTAAACTCATAAGCATAGAAACACCCATCAACTCCCACCACGGAATGAACACCTTCGAACACATTTTTCTCCCATATTGACTTGACATTACCGAGCCTCCCGCTCAAGTACTAAGGCGAGTTGAAACCAAGCGACATTTCAACCCCTCCGTGTTAGATAGTTCTTGCCTCCCCAAATCAGCTTCTGCCTTGATTTCTCCCACAAGTCTAACTTCGCCTTCTCTTTCAAGACCCACCTCCTCCCCTTCCTCGCAATGCTTCCCCTTGAAACTTGGACATACCTTGTTTCTTGCATCGACTTCTCTTGGTCTGAACACGCTCTCTGTTAGGGCACTTGGACATCCACACCGCATTGATCAACTTTGTGCCCTTCTACCCCCCTAACATACCGTTTCTTGATGTCTTTCCTTCTACACCAATAGGCCGTTCTTTAGCCTCTTGCTCCCACCCGAGCGAACATCGACATTGTAGGTAGAGTACAACATCTTCTCCTTGACCCCATGAGCTATCACCTTAGCTCCTTTTGTGACTTCCCAAGACCCACCCATGAAGGTTACACATACCCTTCACTATCAGCTGTCAAACAGAAATCACTCTCCTCCTCAAATCCGGAACATGCATTACATCGTGCAATTGTAAAACAGCCCCGTTAGGTGTCTTCATCATCACATCCCCTTTACCTTTGATCTTCAATGGTTGATCATCACCAAGATAGACAACCCCAAAATCTCCAGTTTTTACTGCTCCATTGATTCTGCATCCCCACTAGCATGACAAGAAGCTCCAGAATCCAACACCTAATCTTCACCCGACTGCTCCTCTCCTAGGATTAATACATCCTCATCCACCATGTGTGCATCACCATCTTTATCCGGACAGTCATAACTAATATGACCTAACGCGCCACAATTGTAGCACTTGATCGATTTATTTTTCCCCTTTTTCGGTCCTCCCCTTCCCCTTGTTCTCTCCACCCTAAGTGCAGCCCCACTGCGGAAGATTCTCCCCTTTTCTCTTTCCTTCTCAACTCCTCTTGAAAGATGAGATCTCTCACTTTCGTATACACCAATGGTGCCTTCGACGTACTAATCGTTGTGACACTAACCTCCAACTATCCGCAACGATTTTAGAAGAAAGCAAGCTAACACTTCATTAGAGAAAGTAATATCAACACTTTTCAATTGATCCACCATACCTTTGAAACTGCCGATAGACTTGCTGCTGTTTGACCCTCCAACATCTTCGTATTCGCAAACCTCTTTATCAAATGCACCTTATTGATATTCGACGGTTTCTCATACATGTCTGACAGTATCTGTAGCAACCCACCGTTGTCTTGGCTCCATCGCGTTCCGTACAACATCGTCGGTTAGAGAACTCCTTACCGCTCCC
>JAOWBW010000545.1:792694-873684 GCA_026119855.1 Campanula takesimana
GTTCAAGCAGACCAAGTCATGATGACCAGGTACTAGAACGTGCAAATATTATATGTCAACAACACACTGTACTTAAAAAGGCATATAAACTAATGGCTGCGGAACTTGAAGAATCCCAACATGTATGTAAATCCCACAAGGAGGAAATTGAAAACCTCAAGCTCCAAATTACTGGATATCTACTATGTGGATGAAAACTGCTATCTGAAGGACAGAACCGAGGTAATCTCACCCAAATCCATGATCTTACCGTACAAAGGGATGACCTCCAAAAAGTGACCGATGTATGGACTAAGTCTGGTGTCACCGTGGAACAAATCCTAAATTCACAAATTCCTACTTCGGATAAAAGTGGATTGGGGTTTAAAACCGATGATGGGTGTAAGTTGTCCTTGTCTCTGTGCCGAAGGTGGTGTGAAACCTACTGAACAAACCAAAGAAATTCCTAAGGTTAATCATGCTGGTAAAAAGGGCTCAAAACAAGAAATTAAAAGGCAAAATTTTTCTTTGAGTACCCTAAAAACCAGACTGGGAGAGATTCAAAGTGGAAAGAGAAATCCATAGCGGCTGAGGCAACCAAGGAAGTATTGAGTGATGAAACCGCTCCTAGTCGGTTAAGGAAATTCCTATCATTTTCCCTAAAGCCGCACCTAAGAGGAAGTTGAGCTCAAGAAGGTAATCTTTGTTAAAGCAAAACCGCTGACCTAGTAAAACATGAGAAACTGAAGGTCAGTAAAGGGTTTGTAAAACGCAACAAAACCTGGATTTATTCATTGTGCTATTTGTGCTGATTTTGGTCATAGTGCTGGTCATTGTCTTTTAAGATTCACACCCAATGCCAAGGGATGTAAAAATCCTAATGTCAAACAGGTGTGGGTCCCAAAAAGTTGCTAACCCTAGGACCCAAGGAATAAGGGGGACCAAAACCTTTCATGTTTATTTTCAGATTTCATGTTTTTATGGCTGGAACCGCTAAGAAGAAGAAGGATCTCTGGTATTTGGATAGTGGATGCTCACTACACATGACTGGAGATTCCGAACTACTCTGCAGTTTCATCCAAATGAAAGGTCCCCCAGTAGTGTTTGGTAACAACAAGAAAGGGAGAACTAGTAGATATGGAGCAATCAAACGAGGAAAGGTGACTATTGAAAATGTGTCACTAGTAGAAGGACTCAAGCACAACCTTCTCTCCATATCTCAGTTTTGTGACAAAGGAATGAACTGCATCTTCACATCAACTAGCTATTATATCAAAGATGCTTCCTCTGGAGTCACTCTACTGACTGGCAACAGAACAGGTGATGTTTATATGATAGATTTGAGCAATATTGTTTCTATTGCTGACCTCTGTTTTGTAGCCAAAAATATAAGTGAAAGCAGCTGGTTATGGCATAAGCGGCTCAGCCACTTGAACTTCAAGTATCTAGCAAAACTGCACAGGGATGGTCAAGTAAAAGGACTACCCAAAGTGGCTGACCATCATGATGAAAAGTGTAAAGCATGCCAGCTTGGAAAGCAGCCCAAACAGTCATTTCCTAGTAAAACTGCACCTTCAACGAACTGTTGTTTGCAATTGCTGCACATGGATTTATTTGGACCTGTCCCAACCGCCAGTATAGGAGGAAACCGCTATACACTTGTGGTGGTTGATGATTATTCAAGATATACTTGGGTGGAAATGATGGCCTCTAAAGATGATACTTATGGCATCGTAACCGCTCTCTTTAGACAGCTCAAACTCAGAAATTGGATGACATTGTTGCCGTGCGTTCAGATAATGGAACCGAATTTACAAACAATGGTGTTGCCCAATATTGTGATGATCATGGAATTGATCATAACTTCTCTGGCGCTGGGGTTCCATAACAGAATGGAGTTGTAGAATGAAAGAACAGGACTTTGATTGAAGCCGGGAAGACAATGATTACAGAAGCAAAGCTTCCCAAATACTTCTGGGCCGAAGCCGTCAATACCGCATGTTTCACCCAGAACCGCTCCCTAATCATCAAAGTTCACAACAAGACTCCTTATGAATTGTGGAGAGGCAGATCACCCAACATTGCCTTCTTCAAGATATTTGGATGCAAGTGCTACATCTTGTACAATGGCAAAGAGCATCGAAGTAAATTTGATGCTAAGGCCGATGAAGGTATTTTTGTTGGTTATTCAAAACACTCCAAAGCTTTTCGTTGTTTCAATAAGACATCTTTAAGAATTGTAGAGTCAGTCCATGTTACATTTGATGAACATAATCTTCTTGAGCCACATATGGCTCCAAATGTTGCTGATGATTTTAGTGGTTTTGAGACAGGAACATCTTACCCTAATCATGCAACCGCAAATGACCAACCTACTCAAACCGCTCCATCAGGTTCTCCAGCCGCTCCAAATCAAACCGAAGGTGTTGCTGTAGAACCGCATTCTTCTGATCCCAATCAAACCGTTGATCCAGTTCCAAACATCACCTTCAATGAACATTTCAATGAATATCAAGAAGAGCCTCCTCTGGAAAATCTTCAAGAAATAGTGGTTCATGAAGACCTCCCTCCAGAAATCAATGAGCATAGAGACCATCCAACAACTAATGTTATAGGTCCTATCAGTTCTGGTGTTCAGACAAGAGGAAGCTTAACTCATAGAGATAACCACAGTTTGTTCTCAACCGCACTGTTATCTCAGATGGAACCGAAGAAGGTAGATGAAGCTCTAAGTGATCCAAGTTGGGTAGCTGCAATGCAAGAGAGCTTAATCAGTTTGAAAGATGCAGAGTTTGGACTCTAGTTCCAAGGCCCAAAGATCACACTGTAATTGGAACAAAATGGTATACAGAAATAAGATGGATGAAAATGGTACTATTACCAGAAACAAAGCAAGGTTGGTTGCTCAAGGTTATAGGCAAGAAGAAGGGATTGATTATGATGAAACCTTTGCCTGTAGCCAGACTTGAAGCCATTTGATTGTTCCTGGCCTATGCCTTCTTCAAGATATTCAAGTTATATCAAATGGATGTGAAGAGTGCATTTATGAATGGTGAACTACAAGAAGAAGTTTATGTAGCTCAACCGCCAGGATTTGAAGACAACAAATATCCCAATCATGTCTTCAAGCTCAAGAAGGCCCTGTATGGACTCAAACAAGCTCCAAGAGCATGGTATGACACTCTATCTAAATTTCTTATTGAACAAGGCTTCTCTAGAGGTAAAATTGATACAACCCTATTTATTGCTAAACACAAAGGTCATTCATTATTAGTCCAAATATATGTTGATGATATTATTTTCGGTTCTACTAATGAGACTATGTGTGTTCAGTTTGAAAAGCTTATGAAAGGTAAATTTGAGATGAGTATGATGGGAGAGTTGACATTCTTTCTTGGACTCCAAATCAAGCAATGTCATGATGGAATTTTTATCAACCAAGCCAAATATACCAAAGATTTGATCAAGAAATTTGGGCTTGAAACCACTAAGCCAGTTGATACCCCAATGCAAAAGGCCTGCAGTTTGGATCAAGATGAACGAGGTAAGAAAGTTGATCAGACTCTCTACCGAGGTATGATTGGTTCTTTACTTTACTTAACTGCTAGTAGGCCAGATATCATGTTCAGTGTTTGTGTTTGTGCTAGATTTCAAGCTGACCCTAGAGAATCTCATCTTATTGCTGTTAAAAGAATTACTAGATATTTATGTGGATCTATTAACCTTGGACTTTGGTACTCCAAAGAATCTTCATTTGATCTATTAGGTTATTCAGATGATGACTTTGCAGCATGTAAGATAAGCAGAAAGAGCACAAGTGGTACTTGTCAGTTCCTTGGAACCCGGCTTGTGTCATGGTCCAGCAAGAAACAAGCATCGGTTTCAGTCTCAACCACTGAAGCTGAATATATTGCGGCTGGAAGCTGTTGCTCTCAAATTCTCTGGATGAAACAGCAGTTGGAAGACTATGAAGTATTTGAGAAGAATTGCCCTATCTACTGTGATAGTACTGCAGCAATATCAATCTCCAACAATCCAGTACAACATTAAAAACCAAGCACATTGACATAAGATATCATTTCCTCAAAGATCATGTTGAAAAGAAGAACATTTTTCTAGCAAAGGTGGGAACCGACGATCAAATTGCAGATATTCTCACCAAACCTCTTGAAAATTCTAGGTTCTTTCATTTACGAGGAGAAATGGGTATGCTGGAACTTACTTAATATAATTCATGCCTAGTTATTCTTGTTCTAATAATTTTTGTTAAGTATTTTGGCTCTATTAAGAAAATGCAAATAGCTTGCGATTCAATAGACAAAACCGCAACAAAATGGTTCGGCTATAGATTCCACTCAAACCGAAGAGTCAAGTAGAACAACTTCAGTTTTATCCAAACCGAATTGTCAAAGCAAAGTTTCGGTTTCTCTACTGAAACCGAAGATAGATCTGAAAGATATCGGTTTCTCCAAAACCAATAATGAGGAAAAGGTAAGTCGGTTTACGCAAAACCGCTCAGGTATGAAATTGCATTTTAGTCCCTACTTTATGTCACTTCATTCTTTAAGGACCTTTTTGCAATTATCTATGCCGCATTGAATGCGAATCGACAGGTACACTGACGGTTGAGTTTCCTTCAGCCGTCATGCCCGCTCCACTACCCGAGGTGGTTAATTGAGTATAAAAGACAAACCATTTTTCAATTTATCTTTTTACCTTCTTACTCTTTTTAGCAAAAACACCTTCTCTCTCCTCTGTACGCACTCTTCTCTCTCTCTCTGTTCTCACTCAAAATTCTCCTACTTAAACAAATTTTTTTTAATGGTACCAAAGAAATCAATTGATCTTGCTTCTTCTTCTACATCGTCCAAACCATCGAAGCCTGATATGGTATGAAATTCTGAACCCTAACTCAGTATATCTCATTTATCCGCCATTGTTGAAGCTTAAAAGCTTGTTCATCTTCCTTTGATCTTTTTATGCTTTTTCTTCAATTTCTTGGTTGGTTTGTGCTTGCATTTACTTAAATTTACTGTTTGATTACTTTGTTTTAAGATTTGTGTTCAATTTTGAGCAAAATTAATTTTGGGGTCATTTGGTGTTCTTGCGAAATTTTGCAGATTCTGTGTTCATGTATTGTTATTTGTCTTAGTTTATTTAGAACTTTGTTAGAATCTGCCTTTTGTGATCATTTTGGTATAATTTTTCCATATTTTGGTTAAGATTTTGTTTTGCATATTCATACTCTGTTCTTCGTGTTCTTCATGCATTCAAACTCTTTTTCAAAATTTTCCCTCTTTGATTCGTCTTGCCTTCACTGTTCTTTCATTCTTTGTTTTTACATTTTTACCCTTACTCTCCTTGAACCGCATGTTTTCATTGTTAGGATTCCTTGTTATAGTTTGTAGGACTTAATCAAACCGCGGTTTGCTTAAGGATTCAAACTATCATTCTTTAAGCTATTTCTAACTTAGAAATTTTTTCAGGATCCCTCAAACTTTGCTCCCGGTTCTAGGATTCTTGAGGATGAAATTAAACAAGATGCAGTTGGAAGGAAGCTCCTCAAACTGCTGAATGATGCAAAGCTGCTACCTTTGTTTCTTATGGATGAACCGCAGTTCGTTACAATTATCTGCGCCGAATTCTTTGAGAATGGGATCTCCACAAAGGCTGCCTTACTAGATGTAAGAGGAGAACCGATAAGGGATCTGAAATCCAGAGAAATAAAATTTGAAGATGCTATCAAGTCCACCTTCTATGGCAAAGAAGTGATCCTAACCGCTTCCAAGATTGCAGTTCTAGCTGGTCTTGAGAACTCTGGAGTTATGGGGATAAAACCGGAACTTCTAAGCAATACTACAATGGAGTTGATTGGAGTAAATTCTTTCTCCACCAAGAATTCCTCCAAAAAGGACTTTGGAGAGGTGATGGCTCATCTATGTGAATTAGTGGATTCTGGAGTCATGTGCAAGAATGGAAACCACAACAACTTTACAAGTGAACAGTATGCTTACTGTGTGGCCATTCTTAAAGGGAAGAAACTGCACTGGCCCAAGGTTGTGATGAAGGAGATCATAAATGCTCTAAACCGCCTCCATGCTGCTAAAGCCGCTGGAAAATCCAAGGTCAGAACCCATTGCAGGTTGCTGACTAAGTTCCTGCATCAAGATACTGCCATTTTCAAGTTCTCTGCTGAAAACAAGGACTATTGGTTGGACCAATTGAAAAATCTATCTTTGGATTATCTAAACTTGATGCCTTAAGAACCGCATTTGGATG
This sequence comes from Campanula takesimana, assembly GCA_026119855.1. Taxonomy (NCBI): domain Eukaryota; kingdom Viridiplantae; phylum Streptophyta; class Magnoliopsida; order Asterales; family Campanulaceae; genus Campanula; species Campanula takesimana. The sequence goes on from JAOWBW010000545.1 coordinate 798,953, forward strand.
GCGGTATGCTCAAACAGTTTGGAATGAGGACCCTCTTCCTGAAGCCGAACGTGGCCCATTTCCTGAGGCTCGGCTCAACAAATCTAGGAAACCGTATGCCGGTGCCATTGTTGATCAGGCCCATGCTACGATGCTAAGAAATGAAGGTCAAACAGCTACTTTAAACAGACTGGGGTTAAGTCAGTTAGCTCAGACCGCGGTACAGGCTGAGGGGGAGTCTGCGGTTGAGGGGGAGCCTGCGGTTCGGTCTATACCTGCGGCTCGTCCCAAGGAAACCACTGCTCCAAGGAAGAGAAAGGGAACTGCTCAAATCCCTTCAGTTATTACAAAAGCAAACCTATCCAAACCGACACCTAAACCCTTATCCAAACCGTCATCAAAACCTTCATCTTCTTCAACCTGTTTTTCCCCTATCAGACAATCTCCTACACTTTCCAAACCTATCACTTCTAAACCCTCTATTCCCAAACCTCAAGTTAAACCTCTCTCTCCATTACATCAAAATGTGGAGAAATCCATTAATTTTGCTATGGATGCCGCCTCTCTTAAAGCAGCCAAAGCTAAATCCATTCCAGAACTCATCCCTTCACCTCATCTTTTCCTTCCTATCCCTTCTCCTCCTAAACCTTCCTCTTCTAAACCGCCCTCTGTTCAATTCTCTGAAGAACAGTTGGCTGAAATTTTCAAAGCCTTCCCAAACCTCAAACCCTCCTCTCAAACCGAGCCTGAGCAGACCGAAATGTCTGAGGCTGTGGTTCTTGTTGATCAAACCGATGTATCTACCATTGCGGTTCAGCCTGAGCAAACCGATGAGTTTGAGGCTGTAGCATTGCCTGAGCAGACTGATATGTCTGAGGCACTTGGTGAACCTGAGCAAGATGATGAAGTTCTTGAGGTTCAACCGCCAAAAGAAGAGGAAGTTGGTGAAGAAAAGTGATTATGTGGAGCATTGGCAGTCAAGGCCACCAGGAGCTGTAGACTTTACTGAGGCTGACTACAAAAGGGATCACTCACCACTTGAAGGTGCATTTGCAAAAGAGCTAAGAGAAAGAGCTGAGATGAGGAAGGCAGGTATTGACCCAATGTTGGTTGAGGTCTCTCCTCATTCACTTAAAAGAAAGTTGTATTTTGATTCACCAGAACATACTCCATCTTCATCTCCAGACTTACCATATGCTGCAGCGGTTCAACCATCACCAGTTCTTTCATCTGCTCAACCTTCAGTTTTTACGTCGGTCCAACCGATGGCTCAGTCTTCAGTTTCACCATCTGCTCCGCCATCGGTTTCTTTCATTAAACCAAAGACAAAGAAACGAAAGAATGCTGCTGACTTAGCAAGATATCTGAAGCGGTTCAAGACTGAAACCTCTAGGGAAAGAAGGGATGGAGCGCATGCTCGTGCCGCCGCCAAAGCCGAAGATAGATTCTTGAAGGCTGGTCGCCCTAACCCCTATGCTATTTTTCCCAAGGATGAGATGGAAGCCGCAGTTGAAAAAATAATTCTTTCTATTGCAGAACAGTTGATGGGTGAGATTGCCTATCAGGTACTCATGGATCCCACTCTTGCCTCCCAATTCTTTCTATTCTTTAATTGTCTCTGCATTCCCAATCTCTATAGATTATTCCTTGTGCCTTCTCCTTCCATTTTTCTCTTTGATGAATATATGAGATATGTTGCTCTTCCTTCTCCTCCTCCTCCTCCTTCTCCTCCTCAAACTGAAATTATTCCTTATTATTTTTTTCTTCCTTTTGATCCCATAGAACTTGAAACCGCCATTAGGGTTTCTATGGGTGAAACTTTAGAAGAGGCACACATTCTCTTGAAAGGTAAAGCCAAAATGCCTTTTTCATCCCATCAGTCTGATGATGCCATCCAAATTTCTGATGATGATAATTCCAGTGATGAGCACATCCCTGACTATACTCCTTCTGATGAACCGCCCTCTTCAATTCCTTCCTACCCAATTCTACCTCTTCATGCTACAACCGCTGATTTAATAGATGCGGTTAGGAATATTCAAGTTCATCAGCAAACCGCCACTTCTCGGTTTGACACTCATCTCCTCACTTTACAATCTGATCTTGATGCCATTAAGGGGAGAGAGTGAATGAGAGATTTGATGATAGGTCAAGACAACAACAGCTAGATGAGAGACTGAACTTAATTTTGGAAAATCAACTGGCTCTTCAAGATCTTGTCAGAACCAACAATGATCTTTGCAACTTAAAGTTCCAAGCCGTTGATGCATCACTTCAATCTGTTGTTGAGAAACTTGACATTCTGGCCCAGCATGCACTTGATTCTTCAGAACTTATCCTGCATAGAACCGGGAAACTTGTCAAGCAAGCCGCTGCAATTGAATCAAAGATTGGTGAACCAACTGAAGTTCGGCTTCGTGCAGCTGACTTTGTTTTTGAAACCACCCGTGGATCCGGTTCTAGAAATGTTGATCAATCCGCCCCTGCTGTTGATGTTCAAGTTGCAGAAGAACAAGCTGCTCAAGACGCTCAAACCGTTCAGAACCAAACCGCAGATGATGCTGCTGCTGCAAGGGGTTCTGTTGCAGATGAAGTAGACTAGATTTCTTTTCTTAGTCTTTCTTTTTGATGTCTCTTGTAATTCATACTTTGTAAGTTACTATTCTTATGATTGAATTATAATGAGAATGACTGCATAGCATTCTGTTTCCAAAACTTTGTTTATTCAAACTGCTTGTTTGTGAAACAATGCTTGTATTTCTTAAAACCTCATGCACTACATTCATCATGAAAATATTCTTTTAAGTGCATTATGTTTTAAACATTCAGTTTAAACATGCATTTCTGATCCTCAAAATCATATCATCTTATATGCATCTGAATGTATTTCTTTTTTATCTTTTCTTCATTTCCTTTGTTTTTGATAGATTAGAAATCTATGATCTAGCATAGTGTGTGCATTGACTTGGGACATGAAATTTCATGAAATTTATTTCTGACATGTTCTTACCAAGTACAATGTTTTGCTATTATCATAGTATGGTAATGGCATCAATCAAATAGGGGGAGATTGTTAGGATTCATTGTTAGTACACCCACCTTAATTTGATTGATCCATGCCACGTGTCTTTTTATGGACTTTAGGACCGCATGTAATGAAGTTCTAATTCAATTTTTAGATAAGTCCATTTCTAGATTTTTTACTTGTCTAGGCTGAGTATAGTTCGGTTGTATCATTAGCGGTTTAGTGCTTCAAGCCGTCATCTTGAGACCGCCAGCACGGAGCTCTTCAGTTTTCATCAAACTGCAGTTTGCATGTTTTATGAAACCGCCCATCAAGATCATTCTTAAAACCGCCCCTATGCTTGGAAAAACCGCAGAGCAGTTATTGAAGAATTAAAGAGATGTCATTTATTCCTTAGACAAACATTCCCTTTTTGACCGTAAAAGGATGTTGTTATGTCATGTCAAAATAACTCTAAGTTAACTTGGAGTTTCTGCAAGGAATGTCGGTTTGTCTATCAGTTTGAATTGTTTACCGTTAGTCCTTTCTGCAACAAAGGACAAATGTCAGGTAGTGGTGCAACAACTACCTAGGACTACAAGACAAAACCATGGACGAAAATGACAGCTCAACCAATGGGATTTCGACAGCACTGTACCCTTTAGATTTGATTCAAATCTTTACCCAACGGTCACAAGGGTGCTCTGCCTATAAATAGCCTCCATTATTCAACAATGAAGGTTGCTGAGCTTCAAGAGATTCATTCCCAAGTATTCAAGTTTGCTTTGAAGATTTAAACCCAGATATTCATATCTTTAAACCATCTCCATTGCAAACCCAGCTCTTCATCAAAGCTTCAAGCCTAACAACCATTCATACTTAGCCTTTACACCGAAAGAATTCATTTGCTCAACCATCATTTAGATACTTAGAGCATTTGATTTCTTTTCACACACACACCCGATTTATATGATCACATAGATTATATACTTCGAAAACACCGGTTGTTATTATAGCTTAGGTTAGACTTATTGTTTAGAGTTTAGATTCATCTTGTAAAACCTCCTCTAAATTAATACAAGTCTTATAGCTATTAGAAAATCCTAGACTAACCATCTAGGTAGAGGACGTAGTTCATTTAAGAACGAACCTCTTCAATTTGTGTGTTTGATCTTTATTTTCTGTCTTGATTTTTATCTTTCTTGTTTGTGGTCTTGAACTTGTTTCCATATACTAAATGACTTGAAAAATGAATTGTGTTTCCTTTAAACTTTAAGTTTAACTATTCTGTTGCATCATAGTGTTTTCTCAACCCGAGTCAAACCTCCCAACTCTTTACCTAACATAGTTGTCCAAACCGCAAACTCCGCTGTGCATTTTATCAGTTCGGTTCTTGTGCTTTGAACCGCAGTTGGTCAAACTGATAAGTACTCGGTTGATTTTAAGGGTATTTTCGAAAAAGTTTCGGACCGCTATTCACCCCCCCCCTCTAGCGGTTCTATACCCTTGTTGCCCTCTGGGATCAACAAATCACTTCACGAACAAACCGATTCACTGAATCCCGGTAGACTCTGTAAGTACCAATTGGACCTATATTGTAGAAGAGGCCCTTGTCATTCTTGAGTAACACTTTCGGTCCATGAAGAGGTTTAGAACACACAGTGGGCACACGACTCAAACCATATAAGAAAAAAGACTTTTTTTTTATAAGTCGGAGGGACGGGGTCCCTTTTGAGTTTCTAAGGAAATAATGGAATTGTCACACTAGTATATAGACCTTCTCGCGGTCCCATATACTCATCGGATTCCATCACGCTTGTGAATCCTACACATGTCGGGATTAAACTAAATTAATGTAGTAAAGCATACATGCGGGGATGGATTTTTATTTTCGTCCATAATAACCATTTGGGGACAGATTTTTATTTTGTCCATGATAACCACTTGGCATGTATGTTTTGAAGACATTAGTTTAGGGAAATCTCAGCACATGAAAACCGACTTAGTCACGGAGTGTTAGACCCTAACTAGAATTGTGTTGGCTTGTGCTCGGCTAATGAGAGGCTTAAGGTCACCCCCGGCATGTAGTCATGAACTACGCCACGGGTTGTGGTTTACCACATCGAAAGAGTCAAGGTCGGGTGGAGCTTGAAACTTCCTAGGACGGGCCTCGACGGGTTTGGGGTTATGAACTTGTGCGACTCGATAGTGAGCAATTTATAGGAATTTGTGCACGTAGTGTGAGGTCCAACATGTGACAAAACATTTTATACTTTTTTTTGAAAGAAAAGCAAATAAGCACGTAATTACAACTCTAGAATCACCCGTGTGACCGATAAAAAACACAAACAAATCAGTTTAAGAGGTCCAAATCAGTCCTTGATGCAGGCAACTGTGCCCACACCCCAATCATTCTGCTCTGTTCTGAAGCTGTTCCAGTTCTGGAAAACCACCCAGAAGCGCGCGCCTCTGGCCTGTGTTGTGGGATGCACGCGCATGGCGTAGAGTCCGTGGGAGGCGCTCGCTTCTGGGCAAACCTATCAGATTGTCAGACTTTGGACTCAGGGGATTGCCCTGATCCTGAATATTCATTGTAACCCCTACAGAAATGATTAGCGCAGAAAAAAGAAGAAGAATAGGAAGAACATATGGAAGGCGGGCGATTCTGGTCTTTGGTGTGGGACGCGCGCGCCTTAGGCCAAGAAGGCCAGAGGCGCACGCTTCCCCTATCAGAGACCACAATGCCCAGAAAAATATAGACTTTGAACAGAAATGCATGTTTAACCCTCAAACATCCCCAGCAGAGTCGCCACTGTAGATACCCCGGGAGGGCACGGCTTGGCTAGAGCGCGTGTGTTATTCCTAGGATGTCTATTTAGAGTTTTATTTTTTTAGAGTCACCATCTATGTTTTAGAGGAACATAAGAAAAACCTAATATTTAGCCTAAGTTTGATTACGAAAACAAAGATTCTTGTTATGAGGTTCGGGGGTTAGGTTACGAGATGGGAAGTACTTAAACACCCATCTCGCCCGACTAATGTCGATCTTGCTTAATCAAAGTCTATATAAATAATAAAATGTTCTTCCAATTCTTGATGATAAAAGGGGGTTTTAAAAGGTGTTTTGGAATGTAGGGATATATCTCCTTGACTAGCTTAAATGAAGTGAAGTAGTCGTTGGTGTCATGTCCCAAAATGATTTGGGTGATTGCACGTTTGATGAAATAAAAGAGAAGAAAAGAGATGAAGTTGAAAAGAAGAGGAGAAATGGAGTTTTACCTAAACTTCAAGTGACTTCAAACACTTCTTGATGAATTACTTTGGAAAATGCCTTGGAAATGATTTGTGTATAGTTTTTGTAAGTAGAATTCTCGGTCCTTTGAAATGGTGGATTAGGGGGGTTTTTATAGTTGAAAACCATATGTTTTTGGTGCCAAAACTCAGTCACCAAGAAATCTTTCCCGGGCAAATTATGTAAAAATGAGCAAGGGAGAGATTCTTAGACAGAAATCTGTAACTGACGCCCAGAGGCGCGCGCTTCCTACCTCGGGGGCGGAAGGCGCGCGCGTCTGGCTCCTATGGTCGGAGGCGCGTGACTCATAAATGGCCTTTTTGACATAATGGACTAGAAAGTCAGCCCTGTTATTCAGTTTAGTCCCTGGACTTAACGGAGTCAGTCAGGAACTTAGTGGAAGTGACAGAAACTAACAAAAAACACTTAAAATAGGGATAAACACAAAATCAAATGTGCAATCGGGGTGAGCGGTCCAAGGCGGGGTGTCTACACCACCACCCTACGTCTCAGTCGTCTCAGAGTCTGTCCCATATTCCCTAAGGTCGTCTGGTACCAGTCCAAGTATTCTCGAGACAGAAGTATGTCACGTGGTCGCTGTATACAAAGAGTGGTGGGCATGAGAGCATAAAACCAACACTGATCCAAGAGTGCTGCAACCCCACTGTTCATAGGGAGTATCCTGGTATTAACTGTAACGACCCAAAAACTCGCCTCTATTTTCGTAGTAATAAATATTTAATTATTTATTTATTTCTTATTAATTTATTTAAATTATTTATTTATTTAAATAATTATGTGTGCATTTTGTGTTTCATAATATTTTATGCCTAGCATTTAATTGGTTATTTGTGCTAGTGTGGAGTGTTAGGTCTTAGTTGTTAGTGGGGAGTATAAGATTATTATGTTAGTGTGTAGGGGAGGGGGTCTATGTGTAAATTCTAATTAATCATCCTACTTACTCCCTATTTTCCCCTCACCTCCCTCCATCACCCCTCTCCTCCCTCATTTTCTCCCAGCATCTTCCTCCCTCATTTCCTCTATTGTTGAGGTAAGTTTCTCTTCTCCTTCTCTCTTCTTTTTAGTCCTCTTCCTCTCATTGTTTCTCATTTCTCATAAAATGAAACTTGTTTAGATCGTCGATAGGATCGTAGAGCGCTAAGAATATTCGAATTCCGTCAACTTTGAGAAAATCCAGGTAAGTTACTTTTCCCCCATTTATGCTAAAATGGTTCATCATTAACTCCATTGATGCTCTAGTTGTTATATATAGCTCCTTTGGTTGGTTTGGAACCCATTTGTAAATTATTCATATTTTGTGAAATTTGGTGTTTGAGTCATTTATTGGTTTGGTTGTTCAAATGTTGCTAGATGAGTCTTTTATAGGCTTAGAAGTTGTTTTGGTTCATTATTATTCTTTTTGGGAGTTTGATTTTGGGTTGGATTGAATAGGGTAAAGGAAATGTGAAGAACCCAGGAAAATTTCTGTAGATTTCTCTGTACGGCGCAGGAGTCGCGCGCACCCTTTTCTTGGATGCGCGCGCACCCTCCAGCTCCATGTTGGTGTTTTTCCTTCTGAACTCAGGAGGCGCGCGCACCCCTTGGTGATGAAGCGCGCGCACCCTTCTTCCCCTTTGTGGCGCATTCCTATCTGATTCAGGGAGGCGCGCGCACCCTGTTGGTGGGAGGCGCGCGCACCCCTCTACCTTCTGTGAAAATCATTGTTTTCTTGTACAATATTTCGAAGGCCATAACTTCTTCGTCCGGACTCCGTTTTGGACGTGTAAACTATTGTTGTAAATCTCTTTTCGAGTACTACGCAATGGTTCTATTGGCCGCATGGTTCCAGATCAGAATGGTTGTCTTATTGTTGAGGTTTAAGATCAAGGTGTAGTCTCGGTCTAGGTTCCGTAGTACTATTCTAGTTGACTTAGTTGGGCACCGTGGAACACTTTAGTAATTAAAATTGGTTCCTTTGTGAACAATGGTGTTATGTAATTTGATCAAGTATTGTTTGGAAATGTTTGGGAATCTTATGATGTGTTCGTGATTGTTCCAATCGAATTGATTTTCGAGTAAGACTTGGTCTAGGCGATGTCCTATTGTACCTAGAGGGTTGTTATTGAACACCAAAGTGTAGGGTTTAGTCCGGTTGTGATCAGGTTCTAATAAGAGTAACCCTTTGGATTCGTTTGGGGTGTTTAGAATTGGTTCGTTATGGACGGAGGTAAAGCGTGAATTGGCAATTGGGTACTTACGGTTTGATTAACCTTAAGGTGTAGTCATTCTGATTTCCTACTTTAGAATTCCAGGTGTCATGAGATGGTTGAGTTCATAGTCCTAGTATATTTGTATGAGTAATTGTTTAGGGTCATTTTGGTAATAGTCATTGTGCCATTTGTGAGCGACCGTTTGGGTTGTGCTCTTTATGATTAACTTGTGGGTATCATATTTAGGATGTATTTGGTACGTGCATTATCTTGGAATCATTATGTTTTAATGGTCAATGTTTTTGGACTCTTTTATGAGAAACTCCTTGTGTTTATTGTTGTTGAACTCTTCTTGAGTAATCGTTTGCATCTTTTATGGTGATTAATTGGTATGGTTCCCTACTTTGGAATCCTTAGTTGTTTACCGTGCTAGTATTTTATTACTTAGCATTTATTTGAAAGTCCAGCTGGTATTTGTGTTTGTTTCGGGCGATGCGAAAGATTTTAATGGCAATGAGCTGAGTCCATTATAATTCTTGACCATTGTTTTGCCCCATTATTACCCTCCTCCAGATTGGCCTTGGATGTGAGATGAGCTAGCCCATTTGTGAGCATTATAGCTATTGGTTTTGGGCTTTGACTGTGTGTCATCGTCCCCTTGTTGTTATTGGTTCCGGTACCGGGGTTTTCTCTTCAGCTATTATGCTACTATGAAGATGGGTTGATTGGTTTCCTTCAGCTCTTATGCTGCTACGTTGATTGGATGTCTTCAGTTGTTTATGCTAACACGAAGATTGGTTGATTGGAATTGGTTCAAGCTGCGAAGCAATTGTTATATACTTTGGTTTAAACCTTGGCTCAGTATCCTTTGTAACGTGTTTACTTCAGTCTTATGTGCTGCATGATGAGTTAGTCGTTATTTCCAACTGGTATGGGACAGTTGGCGATAGGGAGCTTTCTCATTTGTTGTTATGTGATTTACTTGTTCATTTATATCGTTGATTTGCATGATATTATGCCATGTAGATGCATTTAGTAACTTACTGAGATTTTATCTCACCCCGTTTCTTGTTTCAAATTGTTTTTCCTTAACCCCCCCCCAGGAAAGCAAGTGGTAGCGTTGTGAAGTCCGTTGTAGCGGGAATCTTCTGAGCAGGTCGATCGCATTTGGGATAGTTGCCCTTCGGAGCCTTTACGCATTTTATTGTGGGTTCGTAGTCGTTCAGTGTTTTGTATATACGGTTGCACTTTGGGTATTTTTGTTAATAGTTATTCTTGCTTCCGCGTTTGTTTCTAGTCTCCGAGTTATAATCTCGTTGAGGTATTGTTTGTTGGTATTGGTTTACAGTTGAATTCACGCGCCCGGTTTGGTATTTTGCATTTTGGAGATGTACATTATGTAAATTTTATGTTTATGGATTTTAGAAATTCCAGGGCGTGACAGTTGGTATCAGAGCAATGGTTTTAGATCTTGAAGGAGAATAAGAACTTTGATATTGAATAGGTTTCAATACTTGGGTGTTATGATTTGTAGTGGTTTAGAAACTAAGTTTTCTTGAAAGTATGAGGTTAAGGTAGAAGTTAGTTGAGTTATGAGTCGTGGTATTGACGTTGAGTGTGTCTTCTCTTGTGGTATATCAAGTATAGGATTGGTGTCAATAGCGTTGGTTCCATTGGGGTTAGTTGGCTTGGGAATCGAGAGTGCGAGTTTTGAAGGCTTGGACGTACCTATCTCGTAAAGTGGAATTGTCTTGTGCTATGTTCGTATGTTTGTTCTTATTAAGTGATTTATGATGAGGTGTATTCTCGAGTACGAAATTTCGTGATTTCTAATGATTGAGGTAAGGTGAATTGGTTATGTCACCTATACAGGATATTAACGAGTTAAGTAGTATGGTCCAGCTTTCAAGGTGTCTCGAATTTCTTGGGTGCCATCGACAGGTGGGGAATAATTCTATATTAGTGTGTTTGACTTGTTTAGGAGCATACTAAGTATATATAATGTTCAGGTTCTATATTGAAAATCAGAAAATCTTTATTATAACGTTGTGCTGGGGATTTAGCTTACTCTGTTGGCAATATTAATTTTGAAATCTTGGGTATAATTTATACTGGGTGCGATATGTCGTTCGATCGATAGGGAACTTGGGTTATATGATGAGTTGATGTAAGCTACGATACTGATAGGTGAATCAGTGAACATATAGTATCGGTTGGGTTAAAAGAGTTAAAGATTCAATTTGAGAATTTCTGGATAGGAGATTTTTCTTTACTTTTAGTACATCCACGTGGGTGCATCAGAATTGTTTAGTATGAAGAAATACATAGTTTATTATGAGTGATATTAAGAAGTTGAGTTATGATACTTTTGGAATCATTTTAGTACATGACTGGAGTTGAGTTAAAGCAAAATGAGTTATGAGTATATTGTGGAAGTTATAATCATTAATAATGGTAAGCGCGTTAAGTTTAAAGGACCAAACATAATTTGAGAAGGTAAGAAATTCTCGGGCAATATTAAAGGCATTTTGGGTCTTAGTTAAACAGTTGTCACTTGGTTCTGAATCTTTTCTTAGTGGCGTTCTTGTTTGGATTAAGGATTCGTAAAGGAAGTTGAGTATAGATACTTGGGCATGTTAAAGGATACTATAATTCTGTATTGGGACGGAGCAGTTTATTGAATATTTCGGATTATTAGCGATCATTGTACTATCTTTTAGAGTTGTAAGTTGTAATATATTGATATTTATGAAAATAAAGATTGTGAAAATTTCGGATCGTTACAGTTGCCACTTTAATGGTAATCCTTGGAGATATAGTCACTCGGTGAACATTTGGAGGATGAGAAATTCCTTTAGCTTTTCATAGTTTAATGAGTCGTGTAAGCTCGAAATTGTTTAATGTTTGAATTTCTGGGATGTAATATTAAGTATGCGATTTTCTAATGGAAGTATCTCTGCGGTATAATTAAAGTTGTAAGTAAGACAAGTTTGTAGTATCTCGAGAATTATGTTTAAGAGAAGTTCGGATTCTTAGATTTTTGACTTGAGTATGGGTTTTTGTTAGTAGTGAAGATAGTAATTGAAGAAGGTTCTGTGCGAGAGATTATTATGTTGTATGCCTTATTTACAGTTTCTATATGATGGTTTAGAATGGATAATGGGAAATTCGGGAAGGGACGGAACTAAAGTATCCGTGGCTACTTGATCATTCGGGAAAGTGTTTCTAAAGTTCGGGTTAATGAAAAGAGCTATTTGTGACTAGGGAATGGTTGTGATTTTAGCGATATTGCCTTAGCAAATTATAGTTTGTTTTGTGGGACCAAGTTTAGAAATGATGTTTATGAGTTATCAATGTTGAGTGGTTATGTGTTCTTCGAAAAGATAAAAATTGGTTAATACAAGTGGGTTGAGGAATAAAGGGGTCATAAATATAATATGTTTATTCACATGGGGAAGGTGATTTTAGTTGTGGAATCGATGTCTGAAACCTTTAATAGGTACTTGATTGGGATTATGAGTGCTATATGAGAATCGATATTTTGTCGCCTCATTGTGACCGCATGTTGTGAAGTTTGATGAGTGAATTCGCGGGCGAATTCTTTTTAAGGAGGGTGGATTGTAACGACCCGAAAACCCGCCTCTATTTTCGTAGTAATAAATATTTAATTATTTATTTATTTCTTATTTATTTATTTAAATAATTATGTGTGCATTTTGTGTTTCATAATATTTTATGCCTAGCATTTAATTGGTTATTTGTTCTAGTGTGGAGTGTTGGGTCTTAGTTGTTAGTGGGGAGTATAAGATTATTGTGTTAGTGTGTAGGGGAGGGGGTCTATGTGTAAATTCTAATTAATCATCCTACTTACTCCCTCTTTTCCCCTCACCTCCCTCCATCACCCCTCTCCTCCCTCATTTTCTCCCAGCATCTTCCTCCCTCATTTCCTCTATTGTTGAGGTAAGTTTCTCTTCTCCTTCTCTCTTCTTTGTAGTCCTCTTCCTCTCATTGTTTCTCATTTCTCATTAAATGAAACTTGTTTAGATCGTCGATAGGATCGTAGAGGGCTAAGAATATTTGAATTCCGTCAACTTTGAGAAAATCCGGGTAAGTTACTTTTCCCCCATTTATGCTAAAATGGTTCATCATTAACTCCATTGATGCTCTAGTTGTTATATATAGCTCCTTTGGTTGGTTTGGAACCCATTTGTAAATTATTCATATTTTGTGAAATTTGGGTGTTTGAGTCATTTATTGGTTTGGTTGTTCAAATGTTGCTAGATGAGTCATTTATAGGCTTAGAAGTTGTTTTGGTTCATTATTATTCTTGTTGGGAGCTTTGATTTTGGGTTGGATTGAATTGGGTAAAGGAAATGTGAAGAACCCAGGAAAATTTCTGTAGATTTCTCTGTCCGGCGCAGGAGGCGCGCGCACCCTTTTCTTGGAGGCGCGCGCACCCTCCAGCTCCATGTTGGTGTTTTTCCTTCTGAACTCAGGAGGCGCGCGCACCCCTTGGTGATGAAGCGCGCGCACCCTTCTTCCCCTTTGTGGCGCATTCCTATCTGATTCAGGGAGGCGCGCGCACCCTGTTGGTGGGAGGCGCGCGCACCCCTCTACCTTCTGTGAAAATCATTGTTTTCTTGTCTAATCTTTCGAAGGCCATAACTTCTTCGTCCGGACTCCGTTTTGGACGTGTAAACTATTGTTGTAAATCTATTTTCAAGTACTACGCAATGGTTCTATTGGCCGCATGGTTACAGATCAGAATGGTTGTCTTATTGTTGAGGTTTAAGATCAAGGTGTAGTCTCGGTCTAGGTTCCGTAGTACTATTCTAGTTGACTTAGTTGGGCACCGTGGAACACTTTAGTAATTAAAATTGGTTCCTTTGTGAACAATGGTGTTATGTAATTTGATCAAGTATTGTTTGGAAATGTTTGGGCATCTTATGATGTGTTCATGATTGTTCCAATCGAATTGATTTTCGAGTAAGACTTGGTCTAGGTTTTAGGCGATGTCCTATAGTACCTAGAGGGTTGTTATTGAACACCAAAGTGTAGGGTTTAGTCCGGTTGTGATCATGTTCTAATAAGAGTAACCCTTTGGATTCATTTGGGGTGTTTAGAATTGGTTCGTTATGGACAGAGTTAAAGCGTGAATTGGCAATTGGGTACTTACGGTTTGATTAACCTTAAGGTGTATTCATTCTGATTTCCTATTTTGGAATTCCAGGTGTGATGAGATGGTTGAGTTCATTGTCCTAGTATATCTGTATGAGTAATTGTTTAGGGTCATTCTGATAATAGTCATTGTGCCATTTGTGAGAGACCGTTTGGGTTGTGCTCTTTATGATTAACTTGTGGGTATCATATTTAGGATGTATTTGGTACGTGCCTTATCTTGGAATCATTATGTTTTAATGGTCAATGTTGTTGGACTCTTTTATGAGAAACTCCTTGTGTTTATTGTTGTTGAACTCTTCTTGAGTAATCGTTTGCATCTTTTATGGTGATTAATTGGTATGGTTCCCTACTTTGAAATCCTTAGTTGTTTACCGTGCTAGTATTTTATTACTTAGCATTTATTTGAAAGTCCAGCTGGTATTTGTGTTTGTTTCGGGCGATGTGAAAGATTTTAATGGCAATGAGCTGAGTCCATTATAATTCTTGACCATTGTTTTGCCCCATTATTACCCTACTCCAGATTGGCCTTGGATGTGAGATGAGCTAGCCACTTTGTGAGCATTATAGCTATTGGTTTTGGGCTTTGACTGTATGTCATCGTCCCCTTGTTGTTATTGGTTCCGATACCGGGGTTTTCTCTTCAGCTATTATGCTACTATGAAGATGGGTTGATTGGTTTCCTTCAGCTCTTATGCTGCTACGTTGATTGGATGTCTTCAGCTGTTTATGCTAACACGAAGATTGGTTGATTGGAATTGGTTCAAGCTGCGCAGCAATTGTTATATACTTTGGTTTAAACCTTGGCTCAGTATCCTTTGTAACGTGTTTACTTCTGTCTTATGTGCTGCATGATGAGTTAGTCGTTATTTCCAACTGGTATGGGACAGTTGGCGATAGGGAGCTTTCTCATTCGTTGTTATGTGATTTATTTGTTCATTTATATCTTTGATTTGCATGATATTATGCCATGTAGATGCATTTAGTAACTTACTGAGATTTTATCTCACCCCGTTTCTTGTTTCAAATTGTTTTTCCTTAACCCCCCCCCCCCCCAGGAAAGCAAGTGGTAGCGTTGTGAGGTCCGTTGTAGCGGGAATCTTCTGAGCAGGTCGATCGCATTTGGGATAGTTGCCCTTCGGAGCCTTTACGCATTTTATTGTGGGTTCGTAGTCGTTCAGTGTTTTGTATATACGGTTGCACTTTGGGTATTTTTGTTAATAGTTGTTCTTGCTTCCGCGTTTGTTTCTAGTCTCCGAGTTATAATCTCGTTGAGGTATTGTTTGTTGGTATTGGTTTATAGTTGAATTCACGCGCCCGGTTTGGTATTTTGCATTTTGGAGATGTACATTACGTAAATTTTATGTTTATGGATTTTAGAAATTCCGGGGCGTGACATTAACCATACTGCAAGTCTCATCCCAAGAAAAGGATACAGTCTGAGGCATACCGTACTGACGTCACACCTGCAGTGCATAATAATAGGTGGTCTCATCAAAGGCAGGGACTCGGATAATGCAAAGACCGCTTTGGGTCCACCGTGATCTAATAACCCCCCAATAAGGAACCATCCACTTAATCCGAGCAGTACCCATCTGTGCCATATGTGTTACCCATGCAGACTGAACCATCCCTGCAAATGGATGCTTTACTCGCCTGCTTTGACAAAACCAAGGTGATACTGGTCCAACAGGTTCCTCCAAGACCTGTAATCTCTCCTGCAGCCACAAGGTTAACAGTCGGGTACTTCCTCTGGTCATCTTTCGGTCTCCTGAAGCCAACTCTCCAATACCATTCATGGTCTCCCCCAGCAAACAAGGAACAATACTACGATTGGCCCGAGCCTGGTCTACCATGTCGAGACAGCCCATCGTAGCCATTCCTACATAAGGTGGAAATAGTAGTGAGGCAAATAGACAAAGGGCTAGACAGTCCAGAGCCGTGATAGACTCAACCGTGCTATTAATGAACCTGATGGGAAGCCCACAAAGATTAACATCACCATCCAACAGCAAACCCCTAGCCTCTTCAACAGAAATCCTTAGCAGTTGGGAAACCCGAAGTTCTGCAGGCACTTAGTACTGGGGCATGGCTACCCTATCCGTCACACTCGCACCACAGAGAGCCACAAAGTCTTCAAATGTTTCGGTGAATTCATTATAGGAGAAGTTGAAGACATGATGTTCGCTGTCCCAGAACTTGACAGCAGCACGGATCATATTTTCATCAGATTTACCCTGAACAGGGACCAAAGGCATTTAATCCCGAATCTCCTATCAAAGTTGGCACGGGTTGTCTTCAAAAGCTTCCTAACCCAGATCATTAAACTCTTAATGAAGTATTGTTGTCTCTCCTCAGAAATTCTAGGGTGTTTATCCATCAGAAAGGCACGAAAGGATCGAAATCTAGAGCAAAAAGGAAGAAAAACTGTTGTCTGCCTCGTCTCTCTGCGAGACTGCTGATTAAATAGAATAGGGAGTTCAAGTCCTGATCGTACAAGGAAAAATCTGACGAAAATTGTGTCAGACCAGGGATTAGCCGCGCGGCCAGTACTTCCCCATGGTTGGCCACGCGGACACATAAGCCATTCTGTACAAATATGCAAGTCCGTCCCTATCAAACGCCGGAATGGACCCATCTCAGACGTTTTAAAGGTCCCGAACCACAAAAAAGGTCCGATAAAGACGATGGAACTGCGTGATAGTGTGAAATCCCCATCTTACCCCTAGGACTCATGCATTTGTACTAAATGTAAAAACATGTAAATAAAATACTAATTAATTACATACCAAAAGCAAATAAAATACTGTACATAAATATGTTTGTCTGTTCCTCTCCTCTCTCTCTCTCTACCAAAATGTAGGAATAAAAGGACTACATCTAGTCTGAGTCAGAATCCTCGATGTCCACATCATTATCCTCTCCACCCTGCTCCATACGGCGGGACCCACCAGCTCTCGAACTCCTACTCTGGACAGACCTCGAACTCTCAGCCTCCGTGGGGGATCTCTCTCTACGCAGAGGCAGCATCACATCATCCCGATGGCAGGTGCAAGCAGCGGCCAAGCTCTGCAATAGTCTCTAAAAAATATTGCCCCGACGGACAGAGTGGATATAGGCCTCCCGAGTCACCTGGGACAGATAAGCACAAGTTCAGATACAAGTCTAAAGTGTGTGTGTACAAGACAGAAATCAAAGGGTAATATACCGTAGCTCCAGTCGGAGGAAGCTGAGCCCCAGTAACCTCACCAGCCTCAGTAGGAGTCAGGTCAAAGTCCACCTCAACGCCTCCCCGCTGCATCCGAATACTATCAGAGAACCACCGTATGTCCATACCATATCTAGCTCTTCTACTCGAAGCAGCCGGATAGGCACCAGCCTGCCTCCTCGCCAAAACCTGCGGACTCAGCAGCACGTGCTCCACAAACCACTCATAATCAGCCCCACTCTGGTACAAATGAGCCAGAGTCCTCACCCGGTAGTCACCACTCCTCCTCAGCCTAGCCGGATACAGCATGTCCCTCGGAGGATCACTCGGGGCCCACATCACAGGATGTCTGCTATGCTGCCTCTAGACTCTCTCGCCAAGATACATGGCATCCCCGGTCAACCCCGTAAAAAAGCAGCGGGAAGCAGTGAAATCCTGAGCCTGACCGACCCCTGCCAACACCAGATCCGACCAAGGAAAGAACTGGAAGTTCTCATGCAGCGGACCACTCAATCTCGCAGTAAAAATCCCCAGATCGGGAGTCTTCCTAGCCTTGCTGCGGCCCTCCAACCGGTTGCTCTTGGCCCAGAACCTCATGACCGGGACCTCCTTGACCCCCTGCACGCCAAAGGGAGCAATGTGGAACAGCTCATAGACCCACACCTATGGAAAAAGGGCAGTATTTCAGTCTATATAGTTCTAACGAAAGACGGACATGCAATAATAAAAGAGTCAAAGACATACCTCAAAGGCAAACTGAAAGCAGTCGAAAGATGAGGTACTGGACCTCGAGCAGACATCCAGGACTCGGTACATCTCTGCCAGCCCGGCTCTGCCCCAAGAAACCTGACACGCCTGCTCCAAATCAGCTAGAGCACCCAGCAGAGAAAACTGACAAAAGGTTCCAGCACTCAGGAATAGGGTCTGCGACAAGCTGTACCACAGGATAGCCCGCACCAGACAATCAGTATCATGGATGCCCTCAACATAATCCCAGATAGCCTCCTCCACCAAGGTCCTCAGACGACCCGCCTCAAAGCCGTTTCCCTTCACACCCTTACCCAACGGCATCCCGATCAAATCCACCTGATGGTGTGGGTCCGCAGACAAAGACTCATCAAAAGGTAGCTCCACGTCCGTGAACATGAGCCCCGTAATAGCAGTGAAGTCGGTCGGAGTCACGGTCATCTCTCCCCAACTAAAATGGAAGGTGTGGGTAGTGTCCCACCAATACTCCCTCATCACCTCAACCAGACCCATCACCTTTTGGATCCCCTCTACAGCTCGTACAGCATCAAAAAATGGACCAAAGCCCAGAGCCCGGATCCTCTCCTTCACCGCACCACCCGGCGGCAACCTCTGCCACATCTCTGCCACCACCCTCTTGGACCCACGAGATTTCATCCTCTGCAGGTAAACACAGCAAAGGTACGTTACCCAACTAGCAATATAAATTATGTACTATAAATTAAGGGCAAATTGCAAATAAGGGCCTGAAGTTCACCAGGTGTTCGTAGAACAGGGCCCATTATTTCAAAACTCGCACATCAGGGCCCAAAGACAGAAAAAACTAGCAAATAACGGTTTTTTGACGGAAACGTTAGATTTTTCAGTTAAATTAACATGTGCCGTGCACATGCGGACTTAACTGAAATTAGTTTTACATTTTAAGGGGTAAACTGGAAATATTAAAGTTTAAGGTACTAAAAGTAAAAAAAATAATATATGTATGATTCACGATTTTGAAAAAAAAATCACAAATATTTTTTATTTTATTAAAATATTAAATTTAGTGAAATATTTTTTTTAAAAATGATTTCATGAATCATACGTATATTGGAGAAATTTTTGCTTTTAGTCCTTTACACTTTAATATTTTTTTTAAAAAAATAATTTTTTTAAAAAATAAATTTAGTGAAATACATTTTTTTTAAATTAATTTCGTGAATCATACATATATTGGAGAAATTTTTGCTTTTAGTCCTTTACACTTTAATATTTCCAGTTTACCCCTCAAAAAGTAAAACTAATTTCAGTTAAGTCCACATGTGCACGGCACATGTTAATTTAACTGAAAAATCTAACAATTTCGTCAAAAAACCCTTATTTGCTAGTTTTTTCTATCTTTGGGCCCTGATGTGCGAGTTTTGAAACAATGGGCCCTGTTCTACGAACACCTGGTGACCTTCAAGCCCTTATTTGCAATTTTCCCATAAATTAAAGTATACATGCATGCTTTATTTTATGGGGAAATGACAATTTAGGGTCCAAAGTTTAGGAGGTGTGTGCCAATAGGGGTCTGATGTATCAATTTTGTCAATTTAGGGTCCAAAGTTGCAAAAGTTGTGCAGGTTAGGGTTTTTTAGCGATTCTGTTAACAGAATCCAGTTAAGTCAAACGTGTTTTGCACGTGGACGTAACTGGAGTTTGTTTTGAATATTTGGATGGTTATATCGTCATTTCAGACAAAGAAAATTAATAATATTTTTTTTGAAATATTAAATTTTATTTTCTTATATTAAATTAACTAATAATTAAAATACTTTTTCAAGAAATAATTTTTTTTTTCATTTAGAATCACAATAAAATAGCCGCGCGGCCAGTGTCTCCAGGCGACGTGGCACGATCTCAGCTCTCCATCTTGCGCGCCCATCAGCGATCTACGTCAACTAATCCCAGCCAATCAGAAGGACTGGCCACGCGGCCAGTTATTCCCCCAGGTGAAAATTTTTACAATTTGGCCCCTCGGCTTATTTTTTAATCCAAAATTGGCATCCTTAGCCAAACTTAACCAAAAATTAACCTAAAATTGGTCCGGAAGACCGCGTAAATTACCAAAACTTACTAAAATTGGTTCGAAAGACTGCGAAAATTACCAAATTGGTTCGGAAGACCGCGAAAATTACCAAATTGGTCCGAAAGACCACATAAATTACCAAAACCAAAACTTACTAAAATTGGTCAGGAAGACCGCGAAAATTACCAAATTGGTCCAGAAGACCGCGAAAATTACCAAATTGGTTCGGAAGACCGCGAAAACTACCAAAAAAATCTATAATTAAAGGCTGAGAACGTCCTTAAACCCTAAAATTATGATTAGAGGTCGGATGGATCCATAAACCCGAAGGTGGATTAAGGAAACCGTCATAAAATCCTTAAATAACTAAAATCAACCTATAATTGGAGGCTGGGAAAGTCCTTAAACCCTAAAGATTACAGTGGAAGGCTGGGAACATCCTTAAACCCTTCCTATTTGAGAAAGTTATTTTGGCGTAACACTGTGCGAGCTCTAAACAATCGGCGTTACCGGTTACCGGATCCTGCGATGCTGAGGACTACACCTATCAAAAGTACCGTAGTTTACCGAGAAATTTTGCGATTACGCGCTCTCTATCGGAAGTTAGAATCCATCCTTATCTCTGTTCTTGATTCTTAAAACTTTTTGTCGTACCGTGCGTATGGCCTTTCCTCCTTGGATACACGATGTCTCGTTTCTTTTTCCTTTTTCCCAGTACGGTCCACGTGACTTTATTGCCTGACAAATGTTTGTCTATCCCCAGCGAAAGATGATGTCTCATTTCTTTCTCCCCCAGTTTATGAACTACGATTGGCTTAATTCCACTTGGATACGTAGGTATCGTGACAAAGGTTCAGCCGCCCGACCAACCTGGTCACGTTCTTTCTCACTCCTCCCTCGATTTGGAACTCATGTTTCAGATCGGTTCCTTTTCTTAATCGACGACCCTCCATGCCTTGCAAGAAATGTCTCCGAGGGATACTGTTAGTACCCAACCTGAAAATGAGTTATTAGGCATTCTAGAACTTACAGGGACCTCCCAAGTATTTACGAGCTGCGCAGGACTTATCCAGGATTTCTCGAAAAGACCAGATAAGAAGATATTCTCGACTGATCAGATGAGGGATCGGAGATAGACGTTATCTAGGAGTTCTCAGAGTCCAGATTGATCAGAACCTCAGGAATCGAGCCAATCCACTGGGATCGGCCGGGTGGCCACTTTTCTGGCCGGGTGGCCACTTCCTCCAGGTCAAATTTTCCTATAAATAGGTGACCTCAGTTCATAATTTGGACACACAATTCTCTCCCCCGAGTTCTACAGTCTCAACTGCAGACAGAACTCTCTCTTTAAGCCTTTCTAGCAATCCCAAAGGTCCGGCGAATCCGCGAAAGAGATTCGACTTCGTTCTTATCAAGATAGATGAGAATTCTACATGTTTTCTTAGTTTAGATCTGATTTATGCTAGTTTCATTATGTTTATACATCTATATTCATATGATTCATAATGTGTTCTTCATGTTCTTGCTAGAATTCATAATATGCTCTATATCTAGGGTATCGATCTTCATGCTTATGTGTTATTTCATACAGGTTTCATAATGTTCTTATTACTATGTTAGATTGAACATGCTAGATCTAATGTTTTAATCCCTACTTATAATGCATAGCCGATGATGATCAATGAGATCTAGGAACTACTTCTAAAACCCTAAACTTTAGGTAATTACTCCCATGATCAATAACTCTCCAAGGATGAATATGATGAATACATATTGATCTTATCAATGGTATAATCATTATTCTAGGATGTGATCATATTGTATGATTCTTTCTCCTCCCCCTTCATTATGCATGATCCCGCTTCTTCTCTTTATTCCGATTATATGCGAACTACGTCGACCTGAGCTTCTCATCACGAGAGGAACGTAGGCAATCTTCGGATCCGGTCTCAATCAGTAACACACTACTAACACATTCATCTTGATAGAAAGTTCGATCTATCGGGCAATAGGAGTGATAACTTGATATTCTTCTCTTGTCGTAACTTGACCCCCGAACCCTCTCTGTTAAGCTTTTTCTCAATGTTTTAGCTCGATAAAAACAACGTGGCGACTCTTAATAAGGTTAAATGCCAACTTGAATATCCTAATCCCATAGAAAAGATTAATAAAGATAAATAAAAGAAAGACTTCCCGTGCGTCGCCCGCATTTTCGGAAAGGGGTATTCACAATAACATAGGATTCACATCGTTTTCAATGGAAAGGAAGTCTCGTTGGAAGGAGAAGAAAGGTCTGAGTAATTGGCATCTCCAAATCCAGGATCCCATAATTGTTATCAAGGTGTAAGCTAATAACATATGATTCACATCATTTTCAACGGAAAGGATGTCTCGTTGGAAGGAGAAGAAAGGTCTGAATAATTGGCGTCTCCACAGATTTGATGAAACAAATCAAGTAAGACCCTCATGGTCATTAAGGCAGTAAAGTAAGCACCTTTATGGTCATTTTGGCACCGTCAACCATGGCACCTTCATCCAAAAGTACCCTATGGTCACTGAGGCATAATGTAAGCACCTCCATGGTCATTCCGGCACCAAATCACCCTATGGTCACTAAGGCATAATGTAAAGCACCTCTATAGTCATTCCGGCACCAAAGCACCCTATAGTCATTGAGGCACACAAATAATCCCTCTATGGTCATATTAGCATCAACAAAACTGAAGATGATTCGTCATTAACAACAGGGTATATTCAGAATTGGGTCAAGGATATTGATTCCTCAGTATGGGTTACTCTCTAAACTCTAAACTTTAATTACCGAAGTATTTCTTTCAAAATGGTTTTTTAAAATACCTCAAACGACCGTTTTTGCGTGTTTTTGGAGTCGAACTACGTTTGGTTTTATTCCTTTCCAAAGGATACATAGGCAGCTATATAGCACGACCATACCCAAAGTTCTAAATGGTGTCTTTTCTATCAATGACGTTACTTCTTTCATAAGTATCATCGCCGAGGGGCTCTGTAGACACCCCATTTTGAACATGCATTCATAATTATGTGTCTCGCCATTGATTTGGTCGAAACTCGTTAAGTTTGACATGTCTCATTAAGTTTCTGACTGACTTCGTTAGTTAGGGGCCAAAATGAACATTAAAACTTAAGAAAAGGGCAAAATTGTGATTCCAGCATAAGATAGCTCGTACGAGGCACCTAATACCTCGTGCGAGGTATCTCCTTGACAGACGAGTTTCTGGCAGTTTCCTTGTGTTGGGTATGCTTAACACTTAACCCTCCTATTTATGTTAGAATTGATTGATACCATCACCTATTGATGTTTTATGGACTTTAGGACCCTATGTAAGAAGTTTTATAACTTCAATTCTTAGCTTAGTCCATTTTTTGGTATAGGCTTAGAATATAGGACTTGGAGCGATAAGGAATGAAGATTATAGCAAGACTGTGGTTTCTGCGCAGGACACCACTGCGCAGGTCTCTCCTGCGCAGCATTCTGCCTTGCTCAGTTTTCGATGCATTCAGATCATATACTTTGGAAAACTCTTTGAAGATGCCCGTTTATTAAAGTGCTGAGGTGTGCAGAAACGACAAAGCGAGCACACTCAGCATATCCAACGGTGGAGATGAGCTCAAGTCAAAAGACAGCTGTCATCCTTCTAGAAGAAGCTTTTGAATTTGGTCTTCATGCTCAGTCTCCAACGGCTCATTGAAACCTGCGCACCAATCATATTGTGCCAGGTCATCAACCTTGATCAGAGCCCCAACGGCTAGAAAGGACATCTGCGCACCAATTTTATAGTTCCAGCTCATCGTCCTTGCTCAGAGCTCCAACGGTTAGTTTTAACCTCTTTACTATAAATAGCCTGCTCATCTTAATTTCCAAGTTGCTAGAGTTTGTGGTTTCATAAGTATCCTTGAAGTTAAGAAGATTGTTGCGTATATTCCCAGATTCAAGATTAACCTTCAAACCTTCATACCTTCAAACTCCTGCCCAGATCCTAAAGCCTTATATCACCAGAATTCTTCGTGCTCTTCATCTCATAGATTCATAGAGCCCAAAATTTATGTCACACACACACCTCTTGAAGCTTCGATCATTTAGATCTTACTTCATGAGATACACAGGTTTAGTCTAGGATTTGCTCTTCATAGATTAGATTTTGATTTGATTTTTGATTCTTTTTAATCTTGTAAAAGCTCCTCTCATCAATATAAAACTCATTAGAAAATCCAAGACTAACCATCTTGGTAGAGGAGGTAGATCTTTCATCGATCGAACCTCTCCAAATAGCTTGTTCTCTATTCTTACTGCTTATTTCCTGCTTACATTATATCTGAATAGCTGCTTTGTTTGATCTTATCAGATTGCTATTTGCTGCTCTGTTTTGTTACTGCTTATTGCCTTATAACATTTTAACCAACTCCTTAGCCAAAACTTAGCGCGTGCGTTTTTACCATCTGCGCAGTATACACTGCGCAGTTGCTGCTTAAATTTCCACTGTGCATTTCACACTCTCTCTGCGCGCGCTATACTTAGCTTATTTGAGAACTGTGCGCATAAGCCATTGCTTTGCAAAAGGGTTTGAAAAGAATTTTTAAAAACGCTATTCACCCCCCCCCTCTAGCATTTTTCATACCCTTGTTGCCCCTTTGGGACCAACAAGTGGTATCAGAGCAAACACCTTCATAAAACTTATTTTGTTTTTCAAGCTTAACAGCTTGGGTGCCGATTCAAGATGGCTTCAAAATCTTGGGCAATGGCTAACTATTCACATGTTCCAGTGCTGAATGAAGATCACTTCGAAATATGGAAGCACTGCATGCTCACTCATTTTTCTTCTATCGACGAGATCCTCCACGACATCGTTCTTGAAGGACCCTACATTCCAATGAAGGCTAATCCTGATGCTGCTACCAACAAGGAAAATCCTACAATCAAGAAGACCAAAGAAGAATGGACCGATAAAGAAAAGAAATGGGTTGGCTATGATGGAAAAGCAAGAAACATCATTCTTAGCACTCTAGACCTCTCCACGCACAATCAAATTGTGAGCGGTGGAACTGCAAAGGAACTATGGGATGCTATTGAAGGATATGTAAATGGAGACAAAGTAAGCAAGGAAAACAAAAGATTTGTGGTACAAAGAAAATTCAACTGCTTCATGAGAAAGGATGTGAAACCTTGAGACAAACTTACGATCGCTTCTGTACTGTTGTAAACTCTTGTAAATATCTTGGAACCACATTCACTAATAAAGAAGTTAATTCTCAATTCTTAGATGCGCTAGGTTCCAGATATGTGCACAAGGAAAGTCATCTGGAAGATTCTGGATTTCTAGATACTTGGCCTCTGCGCAGCTTATACGCTAACTTAAAAGTGTATGAGCTAAAACTTGATCGAATTGATGAAACTGAAGGCAAAGGAAAACTTGTTTCCTATGTTGCGCAAAAGGAACCTGCGCCTGCTCAAACCTTAGACAAAGTCTCTACTTCCTCTTTACTTGAAATGGATGATGATGATTTCGCTCTGTTCGTTAAGCGATTCCAAAAATTCAGGAAATTATCTAAACCTGGATCCTCAAGTAAACCACCTGCTAAATTTTCTCGAGGCAGAGACTCAAAGAAAGATGATGACTTGGTTTGCTACAACTGCAGAAAGCCGGGTCATTTCGCATCAAAATGCCCTACTCCAAAATTTGAGTACATGAAGAGGAATACTGCGCAGAGATCATCAAAGCAGCGCGGAATGATTGCTGAAGAAGACTGCGCAGAAAAGGAACTGAAGACTTGGATAGAGACTGACACTGAAGACAGTGATGGTGATGACTCTGAGGATGGACTGCTCTGCTTGGTGGCCAATACTGATGCTGATAGCGATTCAGACAATGATCCCGATACGGACACAAAGGCTGCGCCAAGTACAATTCAGAAGAAAGGTCCCACCATCACAGAACTGGTGGAAATGGGACATCTGACTCCAAGCAGACAGAATGGCAAGTACTTCTTTGCCGGAGCAGACCTATCAAAGAAATTTGTAGCTGCACCTCCGCGCAAAGAATCTCTTGAAATTCCTGCTGAAATTGTAATAGAAAAGAATGACTCTGCTGCTGAGCGCGAGTCTATTTTACAGCAAGCTGAAAAGGTAATCAAGAAATTCAATTCTATAAAAGAAGCAGTGGACTTATCAATTGGAGAAATTTCACAGCTTAAGACGGAGAAAACTCTTTTAAAATCTGAAATCACCTTCCTTAAGGAGCAGATTAAGAGCATGACTCCTCTTACTAAAAAGAACCGTTTTCTTACAAATCAAAATGTGCTATTTAAAGTAAGAAATGAAGAATTGGCTGCTCAAGTAGCTGATCTCACAAAGATCACTGATGAGTGGACCAAATCTCATGTCACTATGGATCAAATTCTAGAATCCCAAAAATCCAGTGGAGATAAGGAAGGCTTGGGGTTCTTAACTAGTGATAACTTTAAATGCGCAGTTTGCTCTGAAAAGGAAAGGGAGTTTACACCACAGCAAACTATTGAAATTCCTAAAGCAAAGCATTCTGCTTCAATGGGTAAAAGACAGGAGAAAGTCCAGAGACAAAATTTCCACTATGTTTACCCAAAGAAGCAAACTGGAAAAGCCAAGGGTAAGGCTAAAGTTGAATCTGCGCTTGACAACGCACCTTTTGATATTTGTTGCGCTTCTCCTTCGAATGTCAAATCTGCACATAAGGGTCATGCACATGAAAGCCATGCGCCTCAATGCCAGATGCGCATACTTAAGAAAAGCGCACCAAAACTTCAAAAGATGGTGTTTGTCAAAGCTAGTTCATCTGCTCCAGTTAAGAATGTTGTGCCAAAGAAAAGTAAAGAGTTTGTGAAAACCCAATCTATAAGTGGATTACATCATTGTGTTGTGTGTGATGGTTTAGGTCACAAGGCTGCAGAATGCCTTTTGCGATTTTCTCATAATGCTAAGGGACGTAAAAATCCAAAGGTCAGACAGGAGTGGGTTGTCAAAAGTTGCCAACTCTAGGACCCAAGAATAAAGGGGACCTGCATTTTTTAATGTCTATTTTTCAGGTCTCCTGCTTCACTGTGCACTCTTCACAAACTAAAGCGCATATATGGTACCTCGACAGTGGATGTTCTAGACACATGACTGGAGATGTCACCGCTCTTGAAGATGTGCATGAAGGAAGAGGTCCCTCAGTAACTTTTGGAGATAACAACAAAGGGAACATAGTTGGATATGGAAGAATCAGAAAAGATGAAGTGTGCATTGAGAAAGTTGCGCTCGTAGAAGGACTCAAGCACAACTTGCTCTCCATATCACAATTCTGCGATAAAGGTTTGGAATGTCACTTCACTGCAATACACTGCTATATCAAAGATGGCATATCCGGACTAACTTTGCTTACAGGGACTCGTAAGACTAATGTTTATATTATTGATCTTACTGCTATAGATTCTATCACTAATATCTGTTTTGTAGCAAAGAATGTAAGTAAAAGCAGCTGGCTATGGCATAAGCGCTTAAGTCATTTGAACTTCAAATATTTGGCTAAGCTAGGAAGGGAAAATCTTGTCAAAGGACTTCCCAAAGTAGCTGACCATCATGATAGAAAATGCGTAACATGCCAGCTCGGTAAACAACCTAAGCAGTCTTTCTCCAGCAAGATTGCCTCCTCAACTTCCAAATGTTTACAACTGCTTCACGTGGACTTGTTTGGACTGGTCACCACCACGAGCATTGGAGGAAACAAATATACTTTAGTTGTGGTGCATGACTACTTAAGATATATATGGGTCGAAATGATGATATCCAAAGATAACTGCTATGATATCTTGACTGCTCTCTTTCGAAGACTGCAAACTCAAAAGGAAGACGACATCGTGAGCGTTAGATCAGACAATGGAACTGAATTAAAAAATAACGGTGTTGCCCAATACTGCGATGACCATTGAATTGATCACAATTTCTCTGTTGCTAGAGTTCCTCAACAAAATGGAGTTGTGGAAAGAAAAAATCGCACGTTGATCGAGGCTGGAAAGACTATGTTAGCAGAAGCTAACCTTCCAAAGTATTTTTGGGGAGAAGCTGTCAATACTGCTTGCTTTACTCAGAATAGATCCCTCATCAACAAAGCCTACAACAAGACTCCATATGAGCTATGGAGAGGAAGAGCACCCAACATTGCTTTCTTCAAGATTTTTGGCTGCAAATGCTATATCCTCTACAATGGCAAAGATCATAGAGGCAAATTCGACGGCAAAGCAGATGAAGGTATTTTTGTTGGGTATACCAAACACTCTAAAGCTTTTGGTGTTTTTAATAGAACTACTCTAGTAATTGTAGAATCGGTACATATTACTTTTGATGAGCATTCTCTCCTTGAGCCACATTTGGCTCCAAATGATTCTGATGATTCTGCTGAGAATGATGAGACAGGTACGCAGCCTCAAAATACACCTGCACAGAATGATTATCAAATTAATCAAAACCAGAATCAAGCAAGTCCATCTCATGCGCATTCACCCGATGTTGCGCCAGAAGTTGCAACTCGCGCAAACACCTCTTCCTGCGCATGATGTTTCTCCGCTTCGGCAAATCACTTTCGATGATCTTGATACTGGAGCATATGTACCCATTGAAGACCTTCGTATTCCTACTACTCAACCCAACTTACCTCCTGAGGTTCGTGAAGTTAGAGATCATCCAACCTCAAATATCATTGGTGATCTCAATGTAGGGGTTCGTACTAGGAGAGCATCAAACTTTGATGATGAGTATCACTCTTTTATCTCCCAAATCGAACCAAAGAAGATTGATGAAGCGCTCCAAGATTCAAGCTGGGTTAATGCTATGCAAGAAGAGCTTAACCAATTTGAGCGCTGCAAATTTTGGACTTTAGTACACAGACCTCATGATCAAGGCGTTATTGGAACAAAATGGGTATTCAGAAACAAAATGGATGAGAATGGAAGCATCACCCAGAATAAAGCTAGGTTGGTTGCGAAAGGCTATAGGAGAGGAAGGAATCGACTATGATGAAACTTTTGCGCATGTAGCAAGACTAGAAGCTATCAGAATTTTCTTAGCTTATGCCTCTCACAAGAAATTCAAGCTTTATAAAATGGATGTGAAGAGCGCATTTCTCAACGGAGAACTCCAAGAGACGGTCTATGTAGCTCAACCTCCTGGATTTGAAGATAGAAGATTTCCAAATCACGTCTTTAAACTTCAAAAGGCTTTGTATGGACTTAAGCAAGCTCCAAGAGCATGGTACGATACTCTATCAAAATTCTTGCTAGAGAAAGGCTTCAAGCGCGGTAAAATCGATACAACTCTTTTTATTGCTAAGTATAATGATCACTCTTTACTTGTTCAAATTTATGTCGATGATATTATATTTGGTTCTACTAATGAGTTACTTTGTAAGCGCTTTGAGAAGCTCATGAAAAGCAAGTTTGAAATGAGCATGATGGGAGAACTCACATTTTTCCTCGGGCTTTAAATCAAACAATTGAATGATGGCATCTTCATAAATCAAGCTAAGTACACAAGAGACTTAATCAAGAAATTCGGACTTGAGAATGCTAAAGCATACGACACTCTAATGGCCACGGGCAATAAGCTTGACAAAGACTTAAAAGGTAAGAAAGTTGACCAAACTTTATATCGAGGTATGATTGGCTCTCTCCTTTATCTTACTGCTAGTAGGCCAGATATCATGTTTAGTGTTTGTGTCTGTGCGCGCTATCAAGCGGACCCTAGAGAAGCGCACTTAACTGCTGTTAAACGCATTATTCGTTATCTTTCTGGAACTGTTAACCTTGGACTTTGGTACACCAAAGATTCGAATTTTGATTTGCTAGGTTATTCAGATGCAGACTACGCAGCATGCACAATTGACAGAAAGAGCACTAGTGGAACTTGTCATTTCCTTGGAAATCGACTTGTTGCGTGGGCAAGCAAGAAGCAAGCTGCTGTGTCCATATCTACTACAGAAGCTGAATACATTGCTGCTGGAAGCTGCTGCTGCCAAATCCTATGGATGAAGCAACAATTGGTGGACTATGGAATTCATGAAGGAAACTGCCTAATTTTCTGCGACAATATGTCCACCATAGCAGTCTCCAAGAATCCTGTCATGCATTCAAAGACAAATCACATCGACATCAACTATCACTTTCTCAAGGATCACGTGGAAAAAGGAAACATTCACTTAGAGGACGTGGGCACAAATAATCAAATTGCTGATATCCTTACAAAGGCTCTTGACGCAAAGAGATTTGTCTTCTTGATAGGAGAAATGGGTATGCTTGAACTTAGCTAACTTGTCCATATGATTTGTTAATACTAATAATCTTATGTTTGCTTGATAAAGTGTTCATCATAGGTCAAGATTTATGCTTCTGCGCAACCCCTGCGCAGTAATTCATTTGCGGATGAAACTAATGTCTTTAAAGAATCCATTGCGCTATTTAAGCTATGCGCATGATTTTAACATGCGCACACTTCGTGGATTGCAGGTAAGTCCTCTATTTATTATAAATTACACATAGGTCCCTGACTGAAAAGTCAACGCTTAGTTCACAAGGGTACTTGTCCAATTAAAATTTTCCCTCGCCTTAATTTTTTGAATTTTCTTGGGAAATTACGCTTTTTCCCCTGCGCATGTCCCATTATCATTAATGCAACCTGTCATTGATGATAGCCCCTGTTAGGATTCCTGAGCAACATTTATGAGGGAGTTGATATGACTGTGACCTGCCTAGACCTGCTGACACGCGCGCGCGTCAGGTCTGCGCACGCGCGTTCCCTATTCGGCCACGTCGCTTCGCTATCATGCGCCTCTGCGTTTTTCACCAAACTAGCCGCCTTTCACCAAACCGCCGTTCTCTGCAAAATCTCTCACCATTCTCTAAGATTTCTCTTTTCTCTCTCTTTAACTTTCTTTCCTTCAACCGCAATCCCTTCTCTCACTTCCTCATTTCGAAAACCCTAGTTCCATTTAAATGGCTCCCCGAAAATCTAAAGCTAAGGTCGTTGTTGAGGTCCATGAACCGGTTGATGAGGTTCCTCCCCCAGAAGCTAAGACCGTCGACGACATGATAACAATTTCTGACCCCTGAACTCATTTTCTGTCTATCCGCCATTGTTAGGTCTCGAGTTCTTAAAACTCCCTTTTTCGATTTTTCTCTTATCTATTAATCATTTTTAAAATTGTTTGGTGTTTTGGGTTCGTCTCTCTCTGATCTACTATTTTATCTACTTTATTTCATGATCAATACTGTTTTCACATGATTTCTGCAAAATTTTTGGTCCGAAAACTCCTTGAGCAGACAAACAGTTTTTCTCAGTTTCTGGGTTCGATATCGTGTTTTTGGAAATTTCTTTGTTAAGATTATTTTTCGTCCTTAAAATGCGGTCATTTCGACATGATTTTTGTTCATTTTGGTCAAACTTTAATTTTTAGTGTTCATGGTGTTCTTTGTGTTCATGAACAGTCCTTCCGTGTTCTTCAAGTTCTTGACTTTTCTATTATACTTTGGATCGCTTATATTTTTTTAAGTGTTTGTGTTTTTGCGCATGCATTCTCGCTTTTGCGCATATTTACCCGTTTTTGCGCATCACTTTTACTATTCCTATCTTGTATGGAGATGCTGCGCATACGTGTATCTGCGCATGCGCTTCGCTCCATGCGTGATTCTTGTCTAAACTATTTCCTGTTTTGCGCAGAATTCTTTCTATTTCCTACAAGGCTGGAAATTAGATCTTGCTGCGCTACACAAAGACGCTGTCAGGCGCAGAATTGTTCATCTTATGGATTCCTTCGGCATTTTACCTCTCTTTACACTAGATCAGGACTTCTATGTCCCCTCTCTCGTAGACGAGTTCTTTGAAAACGCAGAGTGAGTCACCATGACGCACAAGCAAACTTGAGCAAAGATTGATGTTATCCACTCGGTTGTTCAGAATTATTCAGTGCGCATTGTTCCTGCGTCACTTAAGAAGCTTTGCGGGTTTAATGTTGATGATGCACCAGAAGTCTATTCTGAAGCTAAACAAAACAAGCTTGCGCATAAACTGGTTGGGGAACCCACTCTTGTAAAGAAATGGAGCGTTCATGATCGCAAGGAATTTAGTGAGGTGATGTATCACCTATGCACCATTATTGGTGATTCAGTAAACTGCAAAAATGGAAATAAGGGCAAGTTCATTTCTAAGCAGTGGGCTTATTGCGCTGCGGTTTATAATGGTGATGCTCTAGACTGGTCCTCTGTTCTATTTGATGAGCTATGGGATGCGTCGGAGAGTTATGACAAGCGCATGGACAAGAAAGTAGCCAAGTACAGAACTCACTGTAGGCTACTATCTAAGTACCTAATGAATGTCTCTGAGCTGCGCACCTTTGTGCAGAAGCATCCTGAACTCAAAGTTCCATGCACCAAGACCTATTCCATCTCTCATCTCTGCTCACTGCGCAATGAAATTGGTCGCGGTGATTATCGCAAGATCTGGAACAAGGACACCAGCCCAAACAAGGAAGAATGGGTTGATAGTGATGATGATGATGATGATGATGAAGCCCCTCAACCCAAGGCAAAGAAAACTACCTCGCAGCCTTCAAAGGCCACTGCGCCTGCTGAGCCTGAAACGGCTGCTGCGCAGGCAAAGCACAAAGGCAAAAGTATTGCAGATCCTGCGCCATAAAAGGTGAAGGAAATTCCAAATGTCAGGTCAACTGCTGGCATTAAAATCGGATCTGATTTACCGCCTCCTGCTCCCAAGCCCTCAAAGAAGCTCAAAGATCCTCCTACGCCTGTTCCCTCTCCAGTAAAAACCAAGAAAAAGTCTGCATTTACCAGACTTCCTCCTACGGCGGCTATGGTTGAAGAAGACAGCGAGTCTCGAATGGATAAGACTGTTGCTGATGCTGATGCTGCGGATGATACCGCGTAGGGGGAGCAAGATCCCAAGGCTGCTGAAGAACCTCCTGCTCAGGGTAAAGGAGATAGTGATGACTGGATGGATGAAGCTTTTCCTGACTCCGGTACACCTGCCAAGGCCCCTGCTGCTGCACCTGCTAAGGATGTTCCTCTTCGAACTCCGCGCAAGAAACAAGTTGTGCGCAGCACTACGAAGGGACAGCCAAAATCTGCGGATCCACCTTCTCCTGAACCATCAACAAGTGCCTTCCGACGCCTCAATATTCCGGTTGGAAATACTCAACCTGGCACCTTTGTCCTTCATGATGGACTGGACTTAGAAGATGAGGATGAGGATGAAGTTACCAAGTCTGCGCAGGCCAATGATGTTGCGCAATGAACTGCTGTTAATCTTCCTGGAGAAAAGGAGGGAGATGTGCGCACAACTGATACAGATAGCAGCAGCACGCACTCATCTATGCATAGGTCTCCTGCTGCTGGTCCTATTCATCTCTCTCCCAAACAACCTTCACCACCGCACTCTCCTCCCAAAGTCTCTCCTCCATCAGCTCAAGCTATTCCTTCTATCTTTCCTACAGTATCTACTTCCTCTCTCTCTTCTTCTGCTGATCTGAGCCAAATTCTCCAGGCTCTCAATACTATTCAAGTCAACTAGGTTTCTGCGCAGTCCCAAATGAATTAGCTCATTACTGCGCAGACTGCTATCCAAGAACAACTTGATGTGCAGCGCTTAGAGATTGCTGCTATTAAGGGGGAGAATGTATCAAAGGCAAGTACCTCCGCAGGTCCCTTCGGCCCCTCTGCGCAGCGCATCCCTGATGCTTTAGATCAAATGGTTCTGGACTCTCTGAAGTCAATAGCTAGGATTCTTGAAAATGTTTGCACCTATACCGCTATCAATGATGGGTTTATAGGACTGCTTAAGCGTCTGCCCAAGAGCTTGGCCGATGGGTTGCATGAAGGGTTTGCCGGGTTGGAAGCAATGATGTTGGAGAAATTAGAACAAGGTGGTCCTGCGTATGCCAATGCACTTAATATGGAAAGTGTCAGGAAGTGCATAACTCAAGCGATGACTGATTTCACTGATGGGTTCAACGCTAGGATGGATCAAGCTATGTTCGATATTCAAGCCAGCGTGAACACTCAGCGCCTCCACACTGACCAAAGACTCAAAGTAACGCAGGCCACCGTCATCAACACTATTAAAGCTGCGGAGCAGTCATATTTCAACCAGATGACTGGACATCAAGTGTAGTAAAGAGCCAACTTCCAAGAGCTGCGAGAGGACAACAGAGATATGCGCAGAGGAATGTCTACCTATGTCGGTGAGGCTGTGGCGTTCAGAGAGAGGTTTCAAGAACTGAAGATTGAACTTATGAATAAGTTCAACAGTCTGCAGAACGAACTGCGCAAAGCCTTGCACCGGATCAATATAGACTAGGTTCAATTTTTTTTTGCGCAAGGTATTTCTTTTTATGCGCAATTTTTTGTTTTACTCTTTCAAACTTGTAATCTGTAACTTCTATTATTTCAAGTTTTAATGAGAAAATCGCATCACTTGTTTCCAAAACCTTGTTCAATTCAAACTCTTCGTTTGTGGAACAATGATTGCATTATTTCACCTCATGCGCATAATCTTAACTGCTCATATTTTCTACGCATGATGTTTAAACATTCAGTTTAAACGCATACTTAAACCAAAACTCATATTATTTGTATGCGCTGAATGATATTTCTGTCTTTCCCTCTTTGTAAGTTAATCTTTTGGATAGACTAGAAATCTATAGCATTGGCTAGTGTGTGCATTGACTTAAGAAAAGAGAAAACGAAAAAATGTGTGAGTCTTTTACTCAAATAAAAAAAATGGAGATCAAGTTTTCTTAAAATACAAGATCAAGTTTTTCCTAAAAAGGCTAATCCTCTAATGAAGCGTTCTTCTCAAATCATGGTTATAATTTCACCTTGAAGTTTAATATGCTAAAGTCCTTCGCGGTTCTGTCCATTGGAGAAATCGACCAAGGAGCCCACATCTGAATTGGCATCTGAGACAACCATCCACATGAGCAAGAAAATCAAAATGAGAGGCCTGTACTTCGGAAGCCCAAAAGAGGCTACATCAAATGGAGATCCGTACCTTCGTCGAGTGGCATGCATGAAGGCTACGCACCTTGAAAGGAAATCACCAAACGGAGATGGCCAATGCAAACTCCCAACTCGTGAGTAAACGAATCCGGAAATTACAACGCCAAGCCAAGTGGAGACCTCGCGACATCTTTCCCGACGATATGGAACCCGGGTTCCCCGTGGAAGACATGGAATATGCCGCTGACGACCCCTTCAACAATTGAGGAAGAAAATGGATCATCGTGCCTCATGGGATCCCATCCCTAAAAATAAATGATGAGTCTTCCAACCTCGTAGGATCTAGACTTTCATCAAATTCCATCCAGGACAGTGTCTTTTCATTTACAAAGGTCCGCACTTGGACATGTATGTACAAAGTTATCTAAATAAAAGCGTCATTTCCATTCTCTTCTCTCTAGACTCGAGACATTATTTGCAATATACATTTACTCTTAAAATTGCCTTGCTTGTTATTGTCAATTGATTGCTACGTCCTTAAGATGATGAATTGACTTCTAAGCATACTAGTCAATGATGACTCATTAAGGATGAATGGACCTAACACAAATGAAAAATGCTAAGTGCAAACAATTAATCTTGATGTGAATAAATGTTGTGATCAATTGGCGTGAAGAAACCGTTAATGGCAAGCCTTCCCTTATACACATTCCCCGATACACCTTTCCGATACAAATTCTCGATGCACATCAAAGGCATTCCAAGACAATGAAAAGGCAAGGATGTTGTTGCTCAACCGCCAAGATTCAACCGTGATCGTGCGTGCGCAACCAAGCTAGGGACTTCCCGGATCTTCAAAGTCAAAGCCAAAAGTGACAGACATGCCACCAAGGGGGCTACAAATGAGCCAATGTCTAAGATAGCAAGTTGGGGCTAATGTTTACCCTCTCCCTAAAAAAAATGAGAAGAGGGAGAGGAAATAAATATGTGAAAAAGAGGAAAGGAAATGAATATATGTGAAGAGGAAGTCTGCCTCAAAAGCTCACCAAGTTCACTGCAAAAGTCCACCTCAAAGAACATCCCTAGGAGTTCACCGGAAAGCGAAGTGATCACCGCAAAGCGAAGTGATCTACATCAGCAAAGCAACAACATCCTTCAAAAGGACACCAACTTCAGCAAAAGATGATCCATGGCTGAACTACGGTGACCTGAGCTCCTCAAACTGAGGGGAACGTAGGCAACCTTCGTGTCCGGTCACAACATGAAACAAAACCATCAAACCATGGTCCTCTCAAAATGACCAAGTCCTCTTCCCTCGGTCCCATCAATGACTGATTTCCCAGATACACCTTCTTCTCCCGATCTTGCCATTGATCGAATCTTAATCTCAATTGATCATAACATTTATAAATGTCAAGGCTAATTGATTGTTCTAATTTAGAATTAATAACAAACATGGTCCATTCAAGTAATCATTTGATGATATTAACTAAGGCAAATTTCAAATGTCTCGACAAGTCTTCTCCTCTACATCTTAGGAAAGAGCTAAACACTTGTATTCTGTCAAGCAAGGGCTTTCTCCCATTTCATGATATATTGCTCACCAACATAAAGGGACTCTCTCCCAAATAAAATTCCCTTGCATGTTTCCTCCAAGAAAAATACTTTAAAGTCCCCGTTCTATCGAGTCAGCTGGATCACTCATAAAAAAAAGGCACCAAAAAAGTAGCCCGCTAGGTTGAAAACCCGTAAGGGCAGCCTAGTCAAAAAACAGGGTGTGCCATAAAAGACGCAAAAGAGATGCCCGCTAGATTGAAAACCCGCAAGGGCGACCTAGGCAAAAGAAAGGGTGCGTCATGAAAAAGGGATTGGTTCCTAACATCATCAAATTTCAAAAGACAACAACGAGTCCACGTCAACACCAAAGGTCGAAGGACGACATTGGGGCTACCTCCACAGCGATGACAACAAGAACATGGGGCTGCCTCCACATCAATGACGACAAGAACATGGGGCTACCCCGACATCAACGATAATGAGGATATGGGGCTACCCCAACATCAACGATAACAAGGACATGGGGCTACCCCAACATCAGCGACAAAGAAGGCATTGGGACTGTCCCTACATCAGCGGCAAATGGATTTCCTACCACTTTTGACGAATGGACAAAATCCAAAGGACTTTATGCATAACAAACCTCACGGTTAAGTTAAAATCAAAATTTTAACTAAAATGCTTTGTTAAAAGATTTGATTTTAGAAATAAGCATTTCCAAATTTTCCCATTTGGCATCATTTGTCAAAAATAATGTTTCAAGCAAAAATGGTTTTGATCTCCCCTCAAAATGATTTTTCCAAAGTCTTGGACTTTTGCGTCCACAATGTGTCTTAAAGGTCGCCCCTAGGCTCTCCCCTAAGTCAAGCCTCGACCTAGAGTGGTCATTATAGGCTAAAGCCTTTGTCCCGGCCATCCTTAGTGGGACGTAAGACCAGTTTTCCCGTCAAACTCCCCAAAGGTGGAGTTGACCCAAGTCAAACCTTAACCCAGAATGGTCATTATAGGTTGAGACCCTTGTCCCGGCCGCCCTTAGTAGGACGTAAGACCTGTTTTCCCGTCAAACACCCCAAAGGTAGAGTTGACTCAAGCTAAGCCTTGACCTAGAGTGGTCATTTTAGGTTCAAGCCTTTGTCCCGGCCGTCCTTAGTGGGACGTAAGACATGTTTTCTCGTCAAACTCCCCAAAGGTGGAGTTGACCCTGTAAGTACCCCAATCTAAAGCTGATCTACTTTAGAGGAATTCTTGATACCATTTAGGGATAAACCAATGGGCCAGGAACTCACTAGGATAAACCTGATATTCCAGGAATGAACTGGAATTGAACTTAGAAAAATCCAGAAGCTCGCCAAGTCGAGTCGTATGGATGGTTTGGGCACATGAGGTCCCTAGCCGTACGGCTATGTTGGGCACCCTCAGCCTCTATAAATTGAACCCCATGCTGATCATTTCAGGGGGGGAGAAAATGTTTTGAGAGCTGTTACTCTGCCAGTTTGAGAGCAGAAAGTGAGTGATACACATATTTGAGTGAAAGGAGAGGAAGATAGGCATAACCATCATAGGTGAAGCCTCCTTCTCCCCATCTTCTTCTTCATCTCAAACTCTTTTATCTTTGTTCATATTACTTGTTTATCTTGTATTATTTATTCTTGTTCTTGCAAAGTCTTGTCCATTTCAAGCACTTTACATTTCTTGCAAGTCTTGTCCATTTTCAAGCACTATATCTATATATTATACAAGTCTTGGCCTTTCAAGCTATATATATTATGATTATATATGTATATGATCCAAATCATGAGGTGATTCAAGGTTTCCTTCACACCTAGTGTGTGATTATGGGGTAAAACCTAAAGATGATCATGGTTTGTTACATTTTCATGTTGATTTTGTTTTATTTGGCCATAAGAGTCATGATTGGGGGATAAAGTTCCAATCCTTATCACCCCAACCATGATCAAGCCATAAATCACCAAGTATGGGACATAAAGATTTGATCTTTATGTTATATTTATGTCCCTAAAGGTTTAATCTTGTAAAATAAGTCCATTTTGGTGGTAAAGTTTCAATCTTTATCCACCAAAATGGTCATTTTGGTTTAAATGCCATGTTCATCAACTTTTCATAAATTTCTCCAATGATTGCCTTTGATCACACCCAAATCTTTTTTTTGGGGTTCCTTTGATTATCAAAGTGCATAGGAGTGAACTTCTCAAGGTTTTGTTGATTAATCATAAACTGGAAATCAACATTCTAGTCCAGTTTCAGCAAAGATACTCTGTTTTGACTGAAACTGGACTGTTTTCTGATAAACTATAAAAATGTCCTGGAGAGCCCTCCCCATCCGTACGGCTACTTTGGCCGGGGAGGGAATTTTCCAGTTTCTTCCTTTCCTGACCAGAAAGTTTGCAAAATAAACCTTTTCTGTTAAATAATTAACTGGTTTTGTCAAAACAATCAGTTTCTCCCATTTTGAAAACACACACACACACATGCACTTTCGTTAACTAACATTAGGGAGACTCGGTCCTATCCGAGGTGACTTGGGTGATGTGAAACTCTTCCCAAGGAGTAACCTGACCTCCGAACTAATGGAATCTCTAACCTTTTCTTTTGTTGGGTTAAATAATTAACAAAAGTGGCGACTCCGTTATTTCTCTAACCTTTTCTTTTGTTGGAAGTTAAGTATGAAAGGACACTCAATGAGCACCCGTTTTCATTGAACAGTAATGATTCTCATCCCCGCCGCGCTCCGACCAACAATGGAAGAAGAGCCAAACGCCAATCCAGACCCCGTTTCATAAGGTTTGAGGATTTCAGAATGCCTATAAGCAAGGTATTTGAGAGATTGGTTAAGCAAGGCCTCGCAAAGCCTCTTGTCAACTTCCAACCTAATGAGAAGTATCTCGATG
The DNA here is from genome assembly GCA_026119855.1 of Campanula takesimana. Taxonomy (NCBI): domain Eukaryota; kingdom Viridiplantae; phylum Streptophyta; class Magnoliopsida; order Asterales; family Campanulaceae; genus Campanula; species Campanula takesimana. The sequence goes on from JAOWBW010000545.1 coordinate 838,138, forward strand.
TTAACAAGAAGTGTGCCTTCCATAGTTACCATGGACACAATACCGACGAGTGCCCTGCTGTGAAACGTATTATTCTGGGTTTGATTGGGGAAAGAAAGCTTGAACCCCCTTATGCCTCCGCCACAGCCAACAGCCAAAGTGTCAACGTGCTTGGGATCGAGAGATATAATCCTATGACTTCTCCAAGGATCAACGAATGGAGTGGTATCTACCCCAAGAGAAAGGACACCGTGGTTGACGGAGTCACCAACCCCAAAGCTGGAGAGCCAGTTTCGGGAAGGTTGACAAATTCAGCAAAGCCAGAGGGTTAATGGCACGGAAAATGTCTGCAGGGCTAAATGCCCCGGGTTGGGAAATTGATGGTGTTGTGGTCACCGTAACAGAGAGCAAAATCTCAAAACCCCTCCCCGACCTCAGGAAAGGTCAAAGTCCACTGTTAGAATGTGTAATAAGCCTTTAGGGAAAGTCAGTTAAGATGTCTGTTAGGTCTAGTTAGAATCTTGACTCCCCGGTTAGTGCTATGTGGTGACCCTTTTGAATCCATTATCAATTTTCTTAATGAAATTATTATTATCATTACTACATTGTCAAAAGTTTACATAAAAAAATGTGTGAGTCGTTTGCTCAAATAAAAAATGTGTGTGTCAATCCTCATTAAAAAAAAAATGGAGATCAAGTTTTCTTAAAATAAAAGGTCAACTCTTTTCTAAAAGGCTAATCCGCTAATAAGGTGTTCCTCTCAAATCATGGTAATAATTTCACCTTGAGGTTTAAAATGCTAAAGTCCTTTGTGGTCTTGTCCACCGGAAACATAGACCAAGGAGCCCACATCCGAATTGGCGCCCACATGAACAAGAAGATCAAAACAAGTTGGGACACCGCCCACAAGGATAGGCCCATGCTTCGAAAGCCCAAGGGTCGGTACATCAAATGGAGAACCATACCCTCGCCGAATGCCATGCATGAGGTTACGCACCTCGAAAGGAAGTCGCCAAAATGAGATGGCCAAAGACGAACTCGGTAATTGCAATGCCAAGCCAAATGGAAGCCTCGCGACATCTTTCCCAATGACACGGAGCCCGAGTTCCCCATGGAAGACATGGAATGTGCCGCCGACAACCCCTCCAACAATTGAGGAAGAAAATGGACCATCGCACTTTATAGGAACCCATTCCACAAAAAAAAAAAAAAAAAAAAAAAAAGAGTGATGAGTCTTCCAGCCTCGTAGGATCTCAACTTTCATCAAAGTCCGTCCCGGACTGTGTCTTTTTATTTTTGTAAATGTCCGCACTTGGACATGTATGTAGAAAGTTAAGAGTCATTTTCATTCTCTTCTCTCTAGACTTGAGACATTATTTGCAATATACATTTACTCTTGAAATTTCCTTGCTTGTTATGATCAATTGATGTCCCTAAAATGATGAATTGACTTCTAAGCATACTAGTCAATGACGACTCATTAAGGACGAATGGACCTAACACGAATGAAAAATGCTAAATGCAAACAATTAATCTTGATGTGGATAAATGATGTGATCAATTGGCATGAAGAAACCATTAATGGCAAGTCTTCCCTCATACACTTCCCCGATACACAACCCGATACACCTTTCTGAGAGAAATTCCTGATGCACATCAAAGGCATCCCGAGACAGTGAAAAGGTGAGGACGTTGTTGCTCAACCACCAAGATTCAACCGTGATCGCACGTGCGCAACCAAGAAAGGGCTTCCCGGATCGTCAAAATCAAAGCTAGAATCGATAAAGGCCTGCAGGAAAGCCAATGCCCAAGATAGCAAGCTGGGGCTAATGTTTACCTCCTCCCTCAAAAAAAAAATGAGAAGAGGGAAAGGAAATGAATGTATGGAAAGAAGGGAAGGAAATGGTGAAAACAAAGTTTGCCTCAAAAGGAGTTCACACCAAAGAGGGTTCACCCCAAGAGGTCCATCTCAAGGAGTTCACCCAAAGCAAAGTGAGCAACAACGTCCTCCGAGACAACAACAAAAGAAAGACAACTTTAGCAAAATACGGCCTCATGGCCTAACTACGGCGACCTGAGCTCCTCAAACTGAGGGGAACGTAGGCAACCTTTGGGTCTGGTCATAGCATGAAATGAATCCATCAAACCTTGGTCCTCCTAAAATGACCCGGTTCTCTTCCCTTGGTCCCATCAATGACCAATTTCCCAGATAATGACCCATCTCTCCTAAACACATTTTGATCTTGCCATTGATCGAATCTTAATCTCAATTGATCACAGCATTTATACATGTCAAGGCTAATTGCTTGTTATAACCCTGACTTCATAATGAACATGGTCCGTTCAAGCAATCATTTTGATGATATTGACTAAGGATGATTTCAAATGTCTCGACAAGTCTTCTTCTCTACATCTTAGGAAAGAGCTAAACACTTGTATTCTGTCAAGCAAGGGCTTCCTCACGTTTCGTGATACATTGTTCACCAATATAAAGGGACTCTCTCCCGCCGAAATAAAGGCCTTGCATGTTTCCCCAAAAGGACATATTAAGTCCCCGTCCCGTCAAGTCGGTTGGATCACTCATGAAAGAGAGAGAAAAATAGAAAGAAAGGCACCAAAAAAGTAGCCCGCTAGGTTGAAAACCCGCAAGGGCGAACTAGGCAAAAAACATGGTGTGCCATGAAAGACGCAAAAAAGTAGCCGCTAGGTTGAAAACCCGTAAGGGCGGCCTAGGCAAAAGAAAGGGTGCGTCATGAAAAAGGGATGGGTTCCTAACCGTCAAACGATGACATTAGGCTACGCCGGCCGGAAACATGGGGCTATGCCGCCACGACGCCAATAAGGACATGGGGCTACCCCAACATTGATGATTACCAGGACATGGGACTACCCCAACATCGACGACAAAAGGGTTCTCCACTCGCGATCGCTCCTAAGAAATGGACAAATCTCCAAAGGACTTTATGCGTAACAAACCTCGCGGTTAAGTTAAAATAAAAATTTGACTGGCAGCTTCGTAAAAAGATTTGCCTTGAGGAATGAGCACTTTAAAATTTTCCCTTTTAGCGCCATATTTGAAAAATGAATGTTTTGTCCCCCTTTAAAGTCGCGTCGGGCACTTGAGGGTGTGTTTTGTGAAAATGTGTGTTTTTGCCCTTTCAAGTCGCGTCGGGCACTTGAGGGTGTTTTTTGTGAAAATATGTGTTTTTCCCTTTCAAATCGCTTCGGCCATTTGAGGGAGTGTTTGGTGTTAAGATATGTTTTTCCCTTTCAAATTGCATCGGGCATTTGAGGAGTGTTTTGTGTTTTGATATGTTTTTTCCCTTTCAAATTGCATCGGGCATTTGAGGGAGTGTTTGTGAAGAGATATGTTTTCTCTTTCAAATTGCATTGGGCATTTGAGGGAGTGTTTGTGAAACAATGTTTGTGACGGCAGTCCTTGGTAGGACGTAAGACCAGTATAGTCATGTTAGGTTAAGAAAACCTTTGTCCCGAGAGTGGTTAGGTTAGAGAAAACCTATCATTATGACGGCAGTCCTTGGTAAGACGTAAGACCAGTATAGTCATGTTAGGTTAAGAAAACCTTTGTTCCCGAGAGTGGTCAGGTTATAGAAAACCTATCATTGTGACGGCAGTCCTTGGTAGGACGTAAGACCAGTATAGTCATGTTAGGATAAGAAAACCTTTGTCCCCGAGAGTGGGCAGGTTAGAGAAAACCTATCATTGTGACGGCAGTCCTTGGTAGGACGTAAGACCAGTATAGTCATGTTAGGTTAAGAAAACCTTTCTCGCCGAGAGTGGTCAGGTTAGAGAAAACCTATTATTGTGACGGCAGTCCTTGGTAAGACGTAAGACCAGTATTGTCATATTAGGTTAGGAAAACCTTTGTCCCCGAGAGTTGTCCGGTTAGAGAAAACCTATCATTGTGCCCGCAGTCCTTCGTAAGTCCAACCATTTAGTCAACCCTCTCCCATAGAGCCAAGTTGACCATACCCCGGCAGTCCCTAGATGGACGTAAGACCAGCTTTGTTGAAATTAACCCAGCCGCTCTTCGTAAGTCCAGGTTAAGAATGTGAATTTAACCCTGCCGCGCTTCGTAAGTCCAGGTTAAGAATGCCCGGCTGCGCTTCATAAGTCCAGGTTAAGAGTTTGAATTTGGGAAGTTAACGTGGCCGTTCTTCGTAAGTCCAGTTAAAAATATGAAAAATTGTCCTTTGGCCGTCCGGCGTGACGTAAGACCATTAGGTTTTGTGAGATTGTGCCCTTTGGCCGTCCGGCGTGACGTAAGACCATTAGGTTTTGTGAGATTGTGTCCTTTGGCCGTCAGGCGAGATGTAGGACCATTAGGTTTTGTGAAATTTGCCCTTTGGCGTCCGGCGTGACGTAAGACCATTAGGTTTGTGAGATTGTGTCCTTTGGCCGTCTGGCGTGACGTAAGACCATTAGGTTTTGTGAGATTGTGCCCTTTGGCCGTCCGGCGTGACGTAAGACCATTAGGTTTTGTGAGATTGTGTCCTTTGGCCGTCCGGTGTGACGTAAGACCATTAGGTTTTGTGAGATTCGTCCTTTGACCGTCCGGCGTGACGTAAGACCATTAGGTTTTGTGAGATTGTGTCCTTTGGCCGTCCGGTGTGACGTAAGACCATTAGGTTTTGTGAGATTCGTCCTTTGGCCGTCCGGCGTGACGTAAGACCATTAGGATCTGCGAGATTCGTCCTTTGGCAGTCCGGAATGAGATAAGTCCATTAGGCTCTGTGAGATTCGTCCTTAGACGTTCGGCGTGACGTAAGACCATTGGATTTGTTGACCCGGCCGTACTTCGTAAGTCCAGGGTAGAAAGTGAAATTGTGAAAGTCCCAGCCGTACCTCGTAAGTCCAGGATGAAAGTTAAGATGTTATTGCCTCGGCAGCCCTTGGTAGGGCGTAAGACCAGTATAGTCATGATTAGGTTAAGAAAACTTTGTCCCGAGAGTGGCCAGGTTAGAGAAAACCTATCAATGTGTCCCGGCAGTTTGTAATGACGTGAGACCAGTTTGTGTAGTCATCCCTCCGCCATGAGATAAGTTGACAAGTTTGTGTAGTCGACCCTACGCCATGAGATAAGTTGACCAGTTTGTGTAGTCGACCCTCCGTCATGAGATAAGTTGACCAGTTTGTGTAGTCGACCCTCCGCCATGAGAAAAGTTGACCAAATTGACCATGTGTCCTGGCAGTCCTTAGTCGGATGTAAGACCAGTTACCCTCGAGTCGAAGCTCCGCCATGAGAAAAGTTGACCAAATTGACCATGTGTCCCGGCAGTACTTAGTCGGATGTAAGACCAGTTACCCTAGAGTCGACCCTCTCCGATAGAGCCAAGTCGATCGAGTCCAACCTCTGAGCCATGCCCATTATTTGAGCCTCTGAGCCATGCCTATTCCTTGAGTCGACCCTCTCCGATAGACCCAAGTCGATCGAGTCTAGCCTCTGAGCCATGCCCATTATTTGAGCCTCTGAGCCATGCCTATTCCTTGAGTGGACCCTCTCCGATAGAGCCAAGTCGATCAAGTCTAGCCTCTGAGCTATGCCCATCATTTGAGCCTTCGAGCCACGCTAGCCCCCTTTAGTCAACCCCCTCCAAATAGGGCCAAGTTGACCAAGCCCGGCCTTTGAGCTATGCCTGTTTAGGAAAGTATGAATGGATATCCACCTAAGGCCTATAGGTTTGAGTAGCCTTAAACCCTCTCACCCAAATTGGTCAAGCCGTCCTCCCATCGGATTGGGATGCCTATAGGTTTGAGTAGCCTTAAACCCTCTCACTAAATCGGCCAAGCCGTCCTCCTATCGGATTGGGATGCCTATAGGTTTAAGTAGCCTTAAACCCTCTCACCCAAATCGGCCAAGCCGTCCTCCCATCAGATTGGGATGCCTATAGGTTTGAGTAGCCTTAAACCCTCTCACCCAAATCGGCCAAGCCATCCTCCCATCGGATTGGAATGCTTATAGGTTTGAGAAGCCTTAAACCCTCTCACCCAAATCAGCCAAGCCGTCCTCCCATCGGATTGGGATGCCTATAGGTTTGAGTAGCCTTAAACCCTCTCGCCCAAATCGGCCAAGCCGTCCTCCCATCGGATTGGGATGCTTATAGGTTTGAGTAGCCTTAAACCCTCTCACCCAAATCAGCCAAGCTGTCCTCCCATCGGATTGGGATGCCTATAGGTTTGATTAGCCTTAAACCCTCTCACCCAAATCGTCCAAGCCGTCCTCCCATCGGATTGGGATGCTTATAGGTTTGAGTAGCCTTAAACCCTCTCACCCAAATCGGTCAAGCCGTACTCCCATCGTATTGGGATGCTTATAGGTTTGAGTAGCCTTAGAATCTCTCACCCAAATCGGCTATGCCGTCCTCCCATCGGATTGGGATTCTTATAGGTTTGAGTAGCCTTAGAATCTCTCACCCAAATCGGCTATGCCGTCGTCCCATAAAAATTGGATGCTTATAGGTTTGAGTAGCCTTGAAATCTCTCACCCAAATCGGCCAAGCCGTCGTCCCATCAGATTGGGATGCTTGTTTTATCGACAACCCCGCTTTCTTCAAAAGCAACGTTGCCGAGGGGCTCTATAAGTACCCTAATCTGAAGCTGACCTACTTTAGAGGAATTCTTGGTACCATTTAGGGATAAACCAATGGGCCAGGACCTCACTAGGATAAACCTGATATTCCAGGACTGAACTGGAATTAAACTTAGAAAAATCCAGAAGCTCGCCAAGTCGAGTCGTACGGATGGTTTGGGCACATGAGGTCCCTAGCCGTACGGCTATGTTGGGCACCCTCAGCCTCTATAAATTGAACCCCATGCTGATCATTTCAGGGGGGAGAAAATGTTTTGAGAGCTGTTACTCTGCCAGTTTGAGAGCAGAAAGTGAGTGATACACATATTTGAGAGAAAGGAGAGGAAGATAGGCATAACCATCATAGGTGAAGCCTCCTTCTCCCCATCTTCTTCTTCATCTCAAACTCTTTTATCTTTGTTCATATTACTTGTTTATCTTGTATTATTTCTTCTTGTTCTTGCAAAGTCTTGTCCATTTCAAGCGCTTTACATTTCTTGCAAGTCTTGTCCATTTTCAAGCACTATATCTATATATTATACAAGTTTTGGCCGTTCAAGCTATATATATTATGATTATATATGTATATGATCCAAATCATGAGGTGATTCAAGGTTCCCTTCACACCTAGTGTGTGATTATGGGGTAAAACCTAAAGATGATCATGGTTTGTTACATTTTCATGTTGATTTTGTTTTATTTGGCCATAAGAGTCATGATTGGGGGATAAAGTTCCAATCCTTATCACCCCAACCATGATCTAGCCATAAATCACCAAGTATGGGACATAAAGATTTGATCTTTATGTTATATTTGTGTCCCTAAAGATTTTAATCTTGTACAATAAGTCCATTTTGGTGGTAAAGTTTCAATCTTTATCCACCAAAATGGTCATTTTGGTTTAAATGCCATGTTCATCAATTTTTCATAAATTTCTCCAATGATTGCCTTTGATCACACCCAAATCTTTTTTTTGGGGTTCCTTTGATGATCAAAGTGCATAGGAATGAACTTCTCAAGGTTTTGTTGATTAATCATAAACTGGAAATCAACATTCCAGTCCAGTTTCAGCAAAGATACTCTGTTTTGACTGAAACTGGACTGTTTTCTGATAAACTGTAAAAATGCCCTGGAGAGCCCTCCCCATCCGTACGGCTACTTTGGCTGGGGAGGGCATTTTCTAGTTTCTTCCTTTCCTGACCAAAAAGTTTGCAAAATAAACCTTTTCTGTTAAATAATTAACTGGTTTTATCAAAACAGTCAGTTTCTCCAATTTTGAAAACACACACACACACATGCACTTTCGTTAACTAACATTAGGGAGACTCGGTCTTATCCGAGGCGACTTGGGTGACGTGAAACTCTTCCCAAGGCGTAACCTGACCTCCGAACTAATGGAATCTCTAACCTTTTCTTTTGTTGGGTTAAATAATTAACAAAAGTGGCGACTCCGTTATTTTTTGGCATGTTAACCGCGTTTGGCCTTTCGCCCCATAACTTATCGCGTTTTACGCACGGGGGCGGGATCCTTACAGACCCAAGTCAAACCTTGACCCAGAATGGTCATTATAGGTTGAGAACCTTGTCCCGGCCATCCTTAGTGAGACGTAAGACCAATTTTCGTGTCAAACTCCCCAAAGGTGGAGTTGACCCAAAGCTAAGCCTTGACCCAGAGTGGTAATTTTAGGTTCAAGCCTTTGTTTAGGCCGTCCTTGACATACGCCCAGTAGAACTTTGTCCCCTAAGTGAACATACTTAGGTGGTTCCCAAATGTTGCCTTAGCGACTATTTTAGGCCATCCTTGACATAAGCCCAGTATAACTTTGTCCCCTAAGTGAACATACTTAGGTGGTCCCCAATTGTTTCCTTAGCGAACATTTTAGGCCGTCCTTGACATAAGCCCAGTAGAACGTCGTCCCCTAAGTGAACATACTTAGGCGGTCCCCATGCGACGTAAGCCCTTTGACTCTTTGCCAGTCCATTTTTAAGCCCGTCTTTGCCTGAAAGTTCCCGGCCGTTTGTAATCCCGTCTTTGCCTAAAAGCTCCCGACCGTTTGTAAGCACGTTTTTGCCTAGTATGAGCAAGATTTCTTGCCCTAGGGAACATTAGGCCGTCCTTGACAAAAGCCCAGTAAAATGTTAGGCCGTCCTCGACATAAGCCCAGTAAAATCTTAGGCCGTCCTTGACATAAGCCTAGTAAATCCTTAGGCCGTCCTCGACATAAGCCCAGTAAGAACTATGAAAATGTTGCCCTAGCGAACATTAGGCCATCCTCAACATAAGCCCAGTAAAATCTTAGGCCATCCTTGACATAAGCCCAATAAAGTCTTAGGCCGTCCTCGACATAAGCCCAGTAAGAACTATTAAAATGTTTCCCTAGCGAACATTAGGCCGTCCTCGACATAAGCCCAGTAAAATCTTAGGCCGTCCTCGACATAAGCCCAGCAAAGTCTTAGGCCGTCCTTGACTTAAGCCCAGTAAACTCTTAGGTTTAGAAAACCTTGTCCCGGCCATCCTTAGTGGGATGAAAGACCAGCTTTCCCGTCAAAATCCACAATGGTAGAGTTAACTCAAGTCAAACCTTGACTCAGAATAGTCATTATAGGTTGAGGTCCTTGTCCCCGGCATGATGTAAGACCATCCTTGTCAGTCAACCCTCTCCATAGAGCCAAGTTGACCATATCCCGCCTCTGACCTCGAGAGTCATGCCTTTGCCTTGTAAGTCAACCCTCTCCATAGAGCCAAATTGACCATGTCCCGCCTCTGACCCCGAAAGTCATGCCTTTACCTTGTAAGTCAACCCTCTCCATAGAGCCAAGTTGACCATGTCCCGCCTCTGACCCGAGAGTCACGCCATTTCCTTGTAAGTCAACCCTCTCTATAGAGCCAAGTTAACTATGTCCCGCCTCTGACCCCGAGAGTCACACATTTTCCCTGTAAGTCAACGCTCTCCATAGAGCCAAGTTAACCATGTCCAACCTCTGACCCCGAGAGTCACGCCTTTGCCTTGTAAGTCAACCCTCTCCATAGAGCCAAGTTGACCATGTCCCGCCTCTGACCCCGAGAGTCACGCTTTTGCCTTGTAAGTCAACCCTCTTCATAGAGCCAAGTTGACCATGTCCCTCCTCTGACCCTGAATTCACGCTTTTGCCTTGTAAGTCAACCCTCTCCATAGATCCAAGTTGACCATTTCCCGCCTCTGACCCCGAAAGTCACATCTTTGCCTTGTAAGTCAACCCTCTCCATAGAGCCAAGTTAACCATGTCCCGCCTCTGACCCCGAGAGTCACGCCTTTGCCTTGTAAGTCAAACCTCTCTATAGAGCCAAGTTGACCATGTCCCGCATCTAACCCTGAGAGTCACGCCTTTACCTTGTAATTCAACCCTCTCCATAGAGCCAAGTTGACCATGTCCCGCCTCTGACCCCAAGAGTCACGCCTTTACCTTCTAAGTCAACCCTCTCCATAGAGCCAAGTTGACCATGTCCCGCCTCTGAACTCGCCATGAGTCATGCCCATTCCCCTAGGAAAGGATGACAGATATCCACCTAGCCCTTAGGTTTGAGTAGCCTCAAAGTCTCTCACCCTCTCCGAACTACGTTAGGCTTGATTCCCCACAAACGGGATACGTAGGAATCCTATACCTTTAGGTCCATCCGTGCAACCAAAATCAGTCAAGCCGTCCTCCCATCAGATTGGGATGCTTATTTTTATCGACAACCCCACTTTTCCAAAGCGACGTTGCTGAGGGGATCTGTAAGTACCCCAATCTAAAATTGATCAACATAGAGGAAATCTTAGCACCATTCAGGGATAAACTGATAGGCTGGGACCTCACTAGTATAAACCTAAAATTCCAAGACTGCTCTGGAATTTTAACTTGGAAAAATCCAGAAGCTCGCCATGCTAAGCCGTACGGATGGTTTTGGAGGCGCCTAGTCATACGGATGGTTTAGGCACCCTCAGTCCCTATAAATTGAGACCCTTGCTGATCATTTCAGGGGGGAGAAAATTGTTTAGAGAGCCAAAACTCTGTAGAAATTAGATCAGTGTAAAGTGATCATACACTTTGGGTGAACTAGTGTTAGAATCCTAACTGTTTTCGGTTAAAGTCAGTCTCTCCCATTTTCAAAACACACACACACACACACACACATGCACAATTTTAAACAAACTTAGGGAGACTCGGGTTTTTCTAAGGCACTTTGGGTGAACTAGTGTTCTTCCCAAAGTGTAACCTAATCTCCGAACTCGCAATCTCTAACCATTTTTTGTTAAGTTTAGGTTTAAAATTAAACTAGCATGGCGACTCCGTTTTATGTGAAAATAAGGGTAACCCGTGTTTGATTCTTGAGGGAAACTTTTCGTTTTCCCGTGGGTATCTCACAGTAGGTCTAAAATGAAAGTTATGTGTCTGAGAATTTTGGCAAATAGATAAGTAGTCAGAGATGGTAACTAAGGCAATAGGCAATCAACAAACACAATTAACAATAGTTTGAATAGCTTTAAAGATCAAAACACTAAACGACAAACAAGATTAATATGAATAATAAGAACAATTGCTAAAAGAAAATTTGCAGAAAGTCAAGTGTAGTAAGTAAATGACACAATGATTTGGAAATGTTTGATCTGTTAAAAGATCTATGTCATTTACCAAGATGGTCAGTCTTGGATTTTGAATGGAGGATATATTGATTCTCTTGAGTATAGATTACAGAGATGAAGTATTGAATCAATACCTACTTTCTATGAATAACAAATCCTAGACTTAGACCAGTGTGTCCCTAATGATGCAATCTATATGACTGATCAATCGGGGCGAGTGTGTGTTGTAAGTACCCCAATCTGAAACCGACCTATCTTAGAGGTAGCCTTAGCACCGTTTCAGGGATAAGCTGATAGGCCAGGACCTCCCTAGGATAAGCTATAAATTCCAAGACTACTCAGGTATAAAATTGGAAAAATCCAGAAGCTCGCCAGGCTGAGCCGTACGGATGATTTGGGGACTAGAGGGGCCTAGCCGTACGGCTGGTTTGGGCGCCCTCAGTCCCTATAAATAGAACCCCTTGCTGATCATTTCAGGGGGGGAGAAATACACATTAGAGAGGTCACTTTGCTGGAATTGCCACAGAGAAAGAGTGAGAGTGATCACATACAAAAAAGGAGAGAAGAAAGGAAGATTGGCCTTAACCATCATAGGTAAAGCCACCTCCCCCCTCCTTTCTCTTCATCTTACTCCTATTTTCTTTCTTATATCTTGGTTATACATGTATTTACTATTCATTCATGCAAAGACTTGTCCATTTCAAGTACCTTTTGTTTCTTGCAAGACTTGTCCATTATCAAGCACTATATATATCTATCTATTACATTACTATCTTGTCCAAGCTATGAGAAGTTCAAAGGTGCCCTCCATACCTTGTATGGAAGAGGTTCTAAACCTAGACACTCATTGACTTGTTGATTGTCATTTATATTCCTTATTCATGTAAATGGTATGCTTGTTTGGCCATGATAATCATGAGGATGATGAAACCTTAGTGTTCATCACTTTCCTCTTTGGTTTAGCCTCAAAATCCCACTTTTGGGTCATAAAGATTCAATCTTTATGTGTTATTTTGACTCTTGGAAGGATTTTAAGTCATAAAATGTCATCTTGGTGATAAAGTTCTAATCTTTATTCACCAAATGACCAACTTGGGTCCAAAGGGGACATTCACCAACTTTCTTGATTTTCTCCTATGATTGCTCATGATCACACCCAAATACTTGTTTTGGGGAACCAAGTGATGATCATTTAGCATAGGAATGATGTTATAAAACTTGTAAAATGATTTCTTGCAAACTGGGATCACAAACAGTTTGTACAGCTTCCGACAGAATGCCCTGTTTCTGTTCTGAACTGGACTGTTCTTGAGCAAACTGTAAAACCCCAGAATCGCCTCCTCCAGCCGTACGGCTACTTTAGACAGGAGGGCAAAATTCCCTGTTTTGCCCTCTGACCTTTATCTTATCACTCAAGGCCCCCTTTTCAGTCAAGTTTTCTCAAATAAAATCAATGACAGAATCTTTCCGTTAAATACACACACATATATGCACATTTTAACTAACTTAGGGAGACTCGGCTTTGTCCGAGGCAACTTGAGAGGACGTAAAAACTCCTCCCAAGTTGTAACCTGACCACCGAACCTTTGAACTCAAACCTTTGTCATTTTTTTGGGTTTAAAATTAACAAAATGTGGCGACTCCGTTAAATTTGACCGGTTCCCGTGTTTGGTATTTTGTCCTCGTGCGAACCTTGCTAGTTTCGCCCCCGAGGACGGGATCCTTACAGTGGCGACTCCGCTGGGGAGTAGAGTGCTTTCGGACTCCTTTCTAGAAGGTTCGGGGCCATTCTTGTGTGGGTCAAACTCCCGTTCCTGTTAGTTGACTTCTTGCATATTTGTGTGTGTTTGTTGTTTCTGTTAGAACTGTTTTGAGTACATACGTTCTGGAAACACAATAAACTAGGGCTTGATGATCAGAAGTTGGAGAAACCAAGAAAAATCTTCACCCTCTTGCTTTAGCCGTACAGCTACTTTGGGTAGGGACCAGAATGTTTCCAATTAACAGTTTGGTGCAGGGCTGCAACATTCTGGGTGCCCCCTCTGCTTCTACTTGTCCAGGTTCCAAATTTACAGTCTTACTTATGCACATTACCTTCATTCTTTTGGCCAAAACTTGGTTTTAAAAGGTAATAAAACTCGGTTATGCATGATCTTTTGTCAATAAAATGGTTTCCAAAACCTCATCGTGCATAATCCCTTTTGTAAGGGTTTTTCTTGAGTCTTCTCGTTGCGCACAAATTGCTTTGTACAAAAGGGTTTCAATGTAAAATATTTCTTTTGCAAAAGTTTGATTCAAAATTCGTTGTTGTGCACAACTTGGTACATATACAAGTTTTGGTCTTTGTTTGTTCATATTCCTTGATTTGTTGTGTGTATAAATTGTTTAATCCATGCTTGTTCATACTTGTTCATATCTTTCTATGCCATGCTCATGCTATCGAAAAACGAATTGAAAATCTCTCTTTTTACTCAAAAAGGAGCATAGAATGACTTCATACCACGCGCACTTGACCGTGCATGTTCCAAATACCCTTTAAACCCGGGGTGGATGCCACGATGCAGCTCGTTGGGCGCTCTTGTTCTCTTCGATGCGCGCACGGGTCCATCCCACCTTCCCTTCCGAGCCGAGTCAACCACACTTGTCAGTGACACACAAACACCAAGACTTTGGTTGGTTTTTTGGTCTAGCTCACGTTACCACGTCCCTAATACGTGTCTGAGATTAATTATGGCCAAGTTAATGCCCGAGTCATGACTCCTTGTGAAAGCAAGTGTGACCATGGTCAACTTTGACCCGGTCCTTGACTTATGCGTTAATATTGGCTATAATTAACCTAAGTCATGTGTTATGGATAGGGTGACACCGTGTTGTCAAGCCCTAATGAATGGTCCAATCTAATCATCCTTAAGCCCAAAGATAAGATTCAAGATCCCTCATCAAAGATGAGGTCATGCCCGAAGTCCCTTAAGTCCCTAAGAAGAATCTCGATCTTAACCGGGGCTTAATCATGATTGGGATGGCTCAAGCATTGGGAATCTTGCGATGCACTAGACCCTAGGTTCATTTATTTTGGTCGGTGGAAGCCGCTTGCCCTATAGGACTCTCGCCCGGGACAGTCCATCCCTGGAGTGTGCAAGGCAGGTGAAAAACGAAGGGCTTATAGACGTAGCGATGGCCTCCACTGATCCATGATTTAGATTAGTTGCGAAAAAGAAGAGAAATATTTTCCAACCATTTAGGAACAAAGATGCGTTTTAAGTAAACTTGAATGGTTTATTATTTACGCGATGCGTGAATTTGCCCCGTTTTTGCTTCCTGTCTTTGATACATTGCATTGTTTCGCAAACCCTCGTCAAGTCCCGTTAAGTCTTTGGAAGGATCCATGTTGTCCTTCAAGATCTCCATCAAGTCCCGTTAAGTCTTTGGAAGGATCCATGTTATCCTTCAAGACCTCCGTCAAGTCCCGTTAAGTCTTTGGAAGGATCCATGTTATCCTTCAAGACCTCCGCCAAATCCCGTTAAGTCTTTGGAAGGATCCATGTTATCCTTCAAGACCTCCATCAAGTCCCGTTAAGTCTTTGGAAGGATCCATGTTATCCTTCAAAACCTCCGTCAAGTCCCGTTAAGTCTTTGGAAGGATCCATGTTATCCTTCAAGACCTCCGTCGAATCCCGTTAAGTCTTTGGAAGGATCCATGTTATCCTTCAAGACCTCCGTCGAATCCCGTTAAGTCTTTGGAAGGATCCATGTTATCCTTCAAGACCTCCGCCGAATCCCGTTAAGTCTTTGGAAGGATCCATGTTATCCTTCAAGACCTCCGCCGAATCCCGTTAAGTCTTTGGAAGGATCCATGTTATCCTTCAAGACCTCCATCCAGTCCCGTTAAGTCTTTGGATGGATCCATGTTATCCTTCAAGACTGCCGTTAAGATCCCCGTTGAGACCCTAGGCAAAATCCCCTAGGTCCCCGCAAAGATCCCCGTTAAATTCTAGGAATAGTCCCTTAGGAAGTCAGTCAAGCCCTTGGATGGATTCTCGTTAAGAAGTCAGATTCTAAACCCATTCGAACTACGGTGACCTGAGCCTCTCGTCACGTGGGACCCCCTCCCTCGTGGTGAGGGGAACGTAGGCATCTTCGGTCCGGTCAAATATCCCAAATAGAGACACGTGTGTCTTTGACCCAAGCGTTCATCCAATGTTTACCCAAGCCTAAAGCTACCTTTTGCCTTCCCCGTAGCTCAGATGAGGTGGAAGAGAGCATCATGTCGCCGTCTAGTGTGTGTGGAGTCAGAAAGTTCCCCGGTCACTACAACTTCTCTGATCCGGTACCTCGGAAAGATCAATTCAATGGACAGTAGCTTGAGAAATGACGTCGCGAATAATTCGGATGGCCCAACGAACGAAGAGCTGTTCCAAGCTTCAGAAACCCCAGGGGCTGAGAAAGAAGTCATCACAGATAGCCACAGGGAAACGCAAACTCCGTCTGATGAGCCAACGAGGCAAAGAGGTGTTACAGCTTTGTCTCAAATTGATGGGCCCTTCACCAAAGCAACCAACCACAATGAAAGGGTGGAAGCTACCCGACCTCCGGATTGTAACCAATGATCGCCCCCTCCATCTCACCAAAATACCGAGACCTCCATCTTTTCGCCCCAACACGCCGTCATCCACAACGAGCCTCTCACTCAAATCTTCCTCACTCCGCCTCATCCCAAATCCAACATCTCCCATGAGACACTTCCTATAAAACCCCAAACACAATCCACTCAAAAGGCCCACAAACCACTGTTCACACCGGTTACGCCCCAAGCATCATACTCACAACACTTTTCCGATCATATCCCCTCTCGGTTTGATGCCATCAACCAAGTCACCAGATCTCAATCACTGTTTAGACCATACATTGATACCCGAACAGGCATCACCAACTTGCCTCCACCAGGTTTCCCGATGAGATCCCACAGGGCCTCGTATCATTTCTATAGTCCGAGACCTTTTGGACCCCAAACTCACAGCATGCTCCCAAGACATATTCCTGCAGGCAACCAAGGTTATGAGTACGCCTACGCCCTAGCGCCTCCACAGGTTACTGTGAATACCCCTTTCCGATGAAGCGACGCATGGGAAGTATCTTGTGATTATTTTTATTTACAAAGGGAATATTCTTAACGACATTAAAATTATGAGAGTCGCCACGCCGTTTTAATTAAAGCCAAAACATTGAAAAAAGCATTTTTAATGGGTTCGGGGGTCAAATTACAACAAGAGAAGAATATTAAACGTTATCACTCCTATTGCCCGAATTGATCGGTCTTTCTATCATGATGAATGTGTTAGTAGTGTGTTAGTGATTTAGACCGGATCCGAAGATTTCCTACGTTCCTCTCAATGCGAGAAGCTCAGGTCAGCGTAGTTCGCAGAGAATTTAGAATAGGCAGAAGAATCGGGATCATGCATAATGAGGGGGGAATTACCTAAAGATTAGGGTTTAGAATAGTTCCTAGATCATCCTCGGGTTGATGAACCCTCGATCATCATCGGCTATGAAATAACATGTAATTATGAAGATCGCAACCCTAAATATAGCATAAATAAGGCTTTAATCTAAGAACATGAAGAACATGCGAAGAACATATTATGAACATATGAATAAGCATGCAAAGAATATGAAGAAACTATGAATAAACATGTACGAACATGAATATAAAAGATCTACATTAAAAATAATGCAAGAACACGAAGAAAAAGTTAGAAAACTTACCTATGTTGGCAAGAAATAAACCTTGGATCTTCTTGAGTGTTTGAATGCTAATTAGAGAGCAAAATGGTGTTTAAGAACTCCAAAACTCGGACTTAGAGCTCTCAAAATCGGATCCTTAAACCAATAGCCTGGGATTGGTTTATATAGTAAACTGAGGGGAAGATCTGATGGTCCAAATCATCCGGAGCAAGGTTGGCCGCCTGGCCATTGTTGAAGCCGGTGACAATAGTGGCCGCGTGGCCAAGATCATCGCGGAGCAAGGTTGGCCGCATGGCCAAGGTTGCAGGCTGACTTGATTCTTAAGCTAGGGTTTCTGCATGGTTTTAAGGAAACCATTTACTACCTAATTTGATAGATTTTGTCATAAATGAGATATTTTGGGAATCCGGGACAAGTCTTTGCAAGGTTTCTAATTCCTATAAAGTCCTTGTATTTTTGGGAAAGTCCTAATAAACTCATTTTCAGGTCGGGTACTAACAGTTACCCGTGTTGCACCTCAGTCAGGTGGGTTATCGGGAAAGAGAAAGCAAATGGAATATGAGGCGACCCTTGTCTCAAGCAGCGGTAATTCTCATCACCACCACACTTCGGTCAAAGGTAAAGGAAAATCCAAACGCCAACCCAAGCTCCATTTCGTAAGGTTCGAGGATTTCGGAATACCCATAAGCAAGGTATTTGAGAAATTGGTTAGGCAAGGCCTTGCAAAACCTCTTGTCAACTACCAACCCACAAACCCCAAAGGACGTCTCGACACAACTGAATGGTGTGCCTTTCACAACTACCATGGGCACAACACCAATGATTGCATCGCTCTGAAACGCATCATCCGGAAGTTAATCGCGCAAGGAAAGCTTGAACGCCCTGGTTTGGAAAATTGATGGTGCTGTGGTTGCCGTAACAGAGGATGAGCTTCAAAACCCCTTCCATCGCCCCCTTTTAGGAGGAGTCAAATTCCGTTGTTAGGACGTGTGATAAGTCTTTAGGAAAAGTCGGTTAAGACGTCTGTTAGGTTTAGTTAAAGTCTTGATTCCCCGGTTGATGCCATGTGGTGACCATTTTGGGTCCATTGTCAGTTCTCATTAATAAGATTATTATTGTCATTTTTGCCTTGTCAAAAAAAGTTTACAAAAATGTGTGTGTGAGTTTTTCACCCAAAACAAGAAGTGTGTCTTTCAGAAAAAGAAAAATGGAGATCAAGTTTCTCAAAATAAAAGGTCGTGTTTGCCTAAAAGGTTAATCCGCTAATGAAGCATGCTGCTCGAATCACGGTTAATAATTTTACTTTGAGGTTTAAAATGCTAAAGTCCTTTGCGGTTTTGTCCCCCGGAAACATCGTCCAAGGAGCCCGCATCCGAATTGGACCATCCACGAGAAGAGGCCCGAGCTTCAGGAGACCGAGGGCGGCTACACAAAATGGAGGACCGTGCCCTTGCCAAATGCCATACACGAAGGTTATGCACTTTGGAAGGGACATCATCAAAAGGAGATAGCCAAAAGCGAGCTCCCAACTCGCCCTCATGAGTAGACGACCCCAGCAATTGCAACGCCAAGCCAAGTGGAGACCTCGCGACATCTTTTCCGATGACATGGAACCCGAGTTCCCCGTGGAAAACATGGAATATGCCGCCGACAATCCCTCCAACGACTGTGGAAGAGAATGGATCATCGTGCTTCATGGGAACCCATCCCTAAAAAAAAAAAAAAAAAAAAAAAAAGGTGTGAGTCTTCCAGCCTCGTTGGTTCTAGAAAGAAAGTCCTTTCTGGACTGTGTCTTTTATTTTTTACAGAGTTCCACACTTGGGACATGTATGTACAAAGTTATCTGAATAAAAGAGTCGTTTTCCTTCTCTTCTCTCTAAACTTGAGACATTATTTGCAATATACATTTACTCTTGAAATTGCCTGGCTTGTTATTATCAAATGATTGCTACGTCCCTAAAATGATGAATTGACTTCTAAGCATACTAGTCAATGACGACTCATTAAGGATGAATGGACATAACACAAATGAAAAGTGTTAAATGCAAACAATTAATCTTGATATGAATAAATGTTGTGATCAATTGGCATGAAGAAACCATCAATGGCAAATCTTCCCTCATACACTACCCCGATACACAACCCGATACACGCGCATCAAAGGCGTCCCGAGACAATGAAAAGGCGAGGATGTTGTTGCTCGACCACCAAGATTCAAACACGATCGCGCGTGCTCAACCAAGCAAAGGACTTCCTAGATCTTCAAAAGTAAAAGTAAGAAATGGCAGAATTCCACCAAGGGGATACAAATGAGCCAATGTCCAAGATAGAAAGTTGGGGCTAATGTTTCCCCTCTCTCTAAAAAAAAAAAAAAAAAATATGAGAGAGAAAAGAAAGGAAACAATGGAAAGAAGGAAAGGAAATGAATATATGTGAAGACAAAGTCCACTTCAAAAGGGCTCATCCGTCTCAAAAGGGGTTCACCCCAAAAGGAACATCCCGAGGAGTTCACCGCAAAGCAAAGCGATCTACATCAGCAAAGCAACAACATCCTTCAAAAGGACACCAACTTCAGCAAAAAGGCGATCCACGGCCGACCTACGGCGACCTGAGCTCCTCAAACTGAGGGGAACGTAGGCAACCTTCGAGTCCGGTCACAGCATGAGAAAGAACGGTCAAACCATGGCTTTCCCAAAGTAGCCAAGCCTCTCCCCCTTGGTCCCATCAATGACCAATTTACCAGACAAAGACCAATTCCCCATAAACACCTTTTGATCTGGCCATTGATCGAATCTTAATCTTAATTGATCACAACATTTATACATGTTAAGGCTAATTGCTTGTTATAATCTTGACTTAATAATAAACATGGTCCATCCCAGCAATCATTTGATAATATTAACTAGGGCAAGTTTCAAATGTCTCGACAAGTCTTCTCCTCTACATCTTAGGAAAGAGCCAAACACTTGTATTCTGTCAAGCAAGGGCTTCCTTCCATTTCATGATATATTGCTCAAAGAGCTCACCAATAAAAAGGGACTCTCTCCCAAATAAAATACCCTCGCATGTTTCCTCCAAGAAAAATACTTTAAAGCCCCCGTTCTATCGAGTCGGCTGGATCACTCATAAAAAAAAAGAAAAGAAAAAGGCACCAAAAAAAAGTATCTCGCTAGGTTGAAAAACCCACAAGGGCGGCCTGGGAAAAAAAACAGGGTGTGCCATAAAAGACGCAAAAAAGTAGCTCGCTAGGCTGAAAACCCGCAAGGGAGGTCTAGGCAAAAGAAAGGATGCGTCATGAAAAAAAGGATGGGTTCCTAACCTCACTTCAAAGGTTAAAAGACGATATTGGGTCTACGCAAACATCAAAAGTCGGAGGACGATATTGGGGCTACCTCCACATCAACGACGATCACAAGGACATGGGGCTACCCCGACACATACAATGACATTGGGGCTACGCCGCCACCGACACCGACAAGGACATGGGGCTACCAACGACAAGAAGGTCATGGGGCTACCCCGACACATACAATGACATTGGGGCTACGCCGCCACCAACACCGACAAAAACACGGGGCTATGCCCCCATCGACGACAGCAGCAACAAAGATGACATCGGGCCTATCCCCACGACAGCGACAAGCCAATATCCTACCACCGGTGACTTCTTAGCAAATGGACCAAATCCAAAGGACTTTATGCATAACCAACCTCATAGTTAAATTAAAATCAAAAATTTGATTAACATGCTTTGTTAAAAGATTTGCTTTTGGAAATAAGTACTCCCGATTTGCCCATGTGGCATCATTTATCAAAGACAATGTTTCAAGCAAAATGCTTTTGATCTCCCCTCAAAATGATTTTTCCAAAGTCTTGGACCCTTTTTGTCCACAATGAGTCTTGAAGGTCACCCCTAGGCTCTTTCCCGGTATCAAGAAAATGTGTCAACCATCCCGCAGTGTAGGCTTGACCAATTCTTCGTCCCCAGAGTAACCCCTCTAGATTAAAACCTTGACTTAGAATAGTCGTTATAGGCTAGAGCCTTTGTCCCGGCAATCCTTAGTGGGATGTAAGACCAGTTTGCCTTGTCAAACTCCCCAAAGGTGGAGTTGACTCGAATGTTTTGTCCCGGCAATCCTTAGTGGGATGTAAGACCAGTTTTCCTTGTCAAACTCCCCAAAGGTGGAGTTGACTCGAATGTTTTGTCCCGGCAGTCCTTAGTGGGACGTAAAACCAGTTTGCCTTTGTCAAACTCCCCAAAGGTGGAGTTGACTCGAATGTTTTGTCCCGGCAATCCTTAGTGGGATGTAAGACCATTTTGCCTTGTTAAACTCCCCAAAGGTGGAGTTGACTCGAATGTTTTGTCCCGGCAATCCTTAGTGGGATGTAAGACCAGTTTGCCTTGTCAAAATCCCCAAAGGTAGAGTTGACTCGAATGTTTTTTCTCGGAAATCCTTAGTGGGATGTAAGACCAGTTTGCCTTGTCAAACTCCCCAAAGGTGGAGTTGACTCGAATGTTTTGTCGGCAGTCCTTAGTGGGACGTAAGACCAGTTTGCCTTTGTCAAACTCCCCAAAGGTGGAGTTGACTCGAATGTTTTGTCCCGGCAATCCTTAGTGGGATGTAAGACCAGTTTGCCTTGTCAAACTCCCCAAAGGTGGAGTTGACTCGAATGTTTTGTCCCGGCAATCCTTAGTGGGATGTAAGACCAGTTTGCCTGGTCAAACTCCCCAAAGGTGGAGTTGACTTGAATGTTTTGACCCGGCGGTCCGAGTGGACGTAAGACCCTCCTTTTAGTCAACCATCTCGTAGTCAAAGTTTACCATGTCCCGGCCGTCCTTCGTAAGTCCAACCATTTAGTCAACCCTCGCCCCTAGAGCCAAGTTGACCATGTTCCGTGTAAGTCAACCCTCTCCGATAGAGCCAAGTTGACCATGTTCCGTGTAAGTCAACCCTCTCCGATAGAGCCAAGTTGACCATGTTCTGTGTAAGTCAACCCTCTCTGATAGAGCCAAGTTGACCATGTTCCGTGTAACTCAACCCTCTCCGATAGAGCCAAGTTGACCATGTTCCGTGTAAGTCAACCTTCTCCAATAGAGCCAAGTTGACCCTGTCCCCAGCAAGTCAACCCTCACCATAGATCCGAGTTGACCATATCCCACCTCTGAACTCGCCAAAGAGTCATGCCCGTTCCTTTAGGAGAAAATGACAGATATTCCCCTACAACCTTAGGTTTGAGACGCCATGTTCCTCACCCGACCTTAATGGTCGCTGTTAGGTTTGAGTAGCCTTAAAATCTCTCACCCCCAAACTACGTTAGGCTTGATTCCCTGCAAACAGGATACGTAGGAATCCTATACCACTAGGTCCAGCTACGCAACCAAAATCGGTTAAAGCCGTCGTCCCGTTAGATTGGGATGCTTATTTTTATCGACAACCCCGCTCCTTCGAAGCGACGTTGCCGAGGGGCTTTGTAAGTACCCCAATCTGAAACCGACCTATCTTAGAGGTAGCCTTAGCACCGTTTCAGGGATAAGCTGATAGGCCAGGACCTCCCTAGGAAAAGCTATAAATTCCAGGACTACTCTGGTATAAAATTGGAAAAATCCAGAAGCTCGCCAGGCTGAGCCGTACGGATTATTTGGGGACTAGAGGGGCCTAGCCGTATGGCTGGTTTGGGCGCCCTCAGTCCCTATAAATAGAACCCCTTGCTGATCATTTCAGGGGGGGGGGAGAAATACACATTAGAGAGGTCACTATGCTAGAATTGCCACAGAGAAAGAGTGAGAGTGATCACATACAAAAAAGGAGAGAAGAAAGGAAGATTGGCCTTAACCATCATAGGTAAAGACACCTCCCCCCTCCTTTCTCTTCATCTTACTCCTATTTTCTTTCTTATATCTTGGTTATACATGTATTTACTATTCATTCATGCAAAGACTTGTCCATTTCAAGCACCTTTTGTTTCTTGCAAGACTTGTCCATTATCAAGCACTATATATATCTATCTATTACATTACTATCTTGTCCAAGCTATGAGAAGTTCAAAGGTGCCCTCCATACCTTGTATGGAAGAGGTTCTAAACCTAGACACTCATAGACTTGTTGATTGTCATTTATATTCCTTATTCATGTAAATAGTATGCTTGTTTGGCCATGATAATCATGAGGATGATGAAACCTTAGTGTTCATCACTTTCCTCTTTGGTTTAGCCTCAAAATCCCACTTTTGGATCATAAAGATTCAATATTTATGTGTTATTTTGACTCTTGGAAGGATTTTAAGTCATAAAATGTCATCTTGGTGATAAAGTTCTAATCTTTATTCACCAAATGACCAACTTGGGTCCAAAGGGGACATTCACCAACTTTCTTGATTTTCTCCTATGATTGCTCATGATCACACCCAAATACTTGTTTTGGGGAACCAAGTGATGATCATTTAGCATAGGAATGATGTTATAAAACTTGTAAAATGATTTCTTGCAAACTGGAATCACAAATAGTTTGTACAGCTTCAGACAGAATGCCATGTTTCTGTTCTGAACTGGACTGTTCTTGAGCAAACTGTAAAACCCCAGAATCGCCTCCTCCAGCCGTACGGCTACTTTAGGCAGGAGGGCAAAATTGCCTGTTTTGCCCTCTGACCTTTATCTTATCACTCAAGGCCCCCTTTTCAGTCAAGTTTTCTCAAATAAAATCAATGACAGAATCTTTCCGTTAAATACACACACACATATGCACATTTTAACTAACTTAGGGAGACTCGGATTTGTCCGAGGCAACTTGAGAGGACGTAAAAACTCCTCCCAAGTTGTAACCTGACCTCCGAACCTTTGAACTCAAACCTTTGTCATTTTGTTGGGTTTAAAATTAACAAAATGTGGCGACTCCGTTAAATTTGACCAGTTCCCGTGTTTGGCATTTTTTTCTCGTGCGAACCTTGCTAGTTTCGCCCCCGAGGATGGGATCCTTACATGTGTGTAAGAATCAAGAGCTCTATATAATCTATATGATTGAGATCCTAATGAATCTTTGAGTGTTACAAGGCTTGAGATTTGCTGGGCTTGAAGGTTGTTAGAGATCTTTGAATATTTGAAGGTGAAGGCTTGAAGATTCAAATGATTCTGGAAATCTTGAGTATGATCTTCAATCACCAAGAATTTCGACAGCAATTTCTCTCTTTGAATCTCAGCTATTTTTCAATGAAGAACACAAGGCCTATTTATAGCCTTGAATGAGAGAGGTAGCTGTTTGAATTCTTGTACCAGACATAACGACCAAATTCAAATTTTGAATTTTGCAACATTCTAATTTAACCAAAGGATTTGGACACTAGTGTGACTATGGTTAATTAGAATCAAAACTTGTCTTATCTTGGGCTTTACCTAGTAGTGTGGTAGCTAGTCTCCTTGCGGTAGCTTAGACCATGCGGTAGCTACCTATGATGTAGCTACCTACATGGTAGCATAATCAGCAGCAGCAGCTTGGTGAGGTAGGCAGACTTAGCTTTTCACAGCAGCAGCAGCAGCAGTTCTTCAAAATTTGAGGGGCTAATCTTCTAAGCCTAAGTAAACTAAAAATGGACTAAACTAATGAAGTTATAAAACTTTTTACAATAAAACCTGAAGTCCATAAAAAGTAAAATAAGGTTATGGGATCAATCAAATTAAAGGTAATAGGAGTGGTTTATAATATGCATACCCAACATTGAGAAACAATGTCGTTTCTATTCGTTAATAGATGTTGTCTCATGCCCATTGGTTTCTAGCCATTGCTCAATTATCCTTGCTAATTTCTCAAGAATCATCCATTAGATTTCTTAGTAATTTCCGTTCAAGGACTACGCTCGCTAAACCCATATCTCTTGACATTTTTTCAAAATTTTTAAGAACTATATCATAACTTGCTTAATACAAATTCATTAGTTCTTATTGCAATTTATATCCAATGTCACATTAGGTAAACTTCATTCAAGTTAAACATATTTTTGGTTGATTTAATCAATATTATGACAAAACCACTCATGTCATATTTAAATAATTCACTTTCTTTCATGACAAAATCAACCTTTTGATGTCATTATCTTTGTGCTTGTTTCAAGTCATCTAGTGACTTTACTAACTTGCACACTTTATTTTAAGTTTTACTTTGATCAAGTTCATTCAAAGTATCACTTTGATCTATTTCACTCAAAGTATCCTTTGTTCATTTTCATGAACTTGACATCAATACTTGTTTTTCAATTTTTTTTCTTGGTTTTATATATATTCAAAGTCAATGAATTATATATAACAACCACTATGTAAACTCATTGTTTACATACTTCACCATCTTGTACCCAAATATCCATTTATATCCATTTTGTTGATGTTGTGCTTGTTTGAGATTATGCCTTAGGCCCTTGAGAAAGGCCTTGCATTACATCATGATCTCATTTGTTATGGAGATAACAACCCTGGATTATTATATCTTTTACATGTTTGTCATAATAATCCCTGTCCCTAGCACTTATGAAGAGATAGCATGAGTTTAATGGATAATCATATGATGATTATAGCGCATAGGATGCAGATTAAACTTGTGGGTACATGTTGGAGAACAAGTACTGGATAGACCCGTTATGAGATTTATGTCATGGTCAAATGTAATAATTAAATCTTATAATAGTCATATCATTTTATATCCTTAGACCTGAGATTATCATGGTCTTCCACATGATGAACATTATGCTTAACGTACTCAAACGCTACCTCTAACCGGGTAGTTATAAAGGCTATGATTGGCATAATCGGATTCTTGTAGGGAAGAATGATAAGTCAAGATGGAATTTGTCCCTGTAGATACCCCGGGAGGAGCCCACGGCTTGGCTAGAGCGGTGGAAGGATCCTAGGATGTCTAACTTGTTTTAATTGTAGAGTCGCCACCTATGTTATTGATGTTGGGTTTCGATGTAACATGCGCAGCGGAATTTAGCATTTAAAATTTATGAAACCCAAAGCCCATAGATCTGTTCATATGATTAAATCAAATACTTGCAATATGAATACTAGAAAACTAACCCTTGATGACTTTGAATTTAGTCTTAAAACTTGGTGGAGAACTAGAAGCTTTGATCACAAAAGTAAGAACACGAACTTTGAAGATGATAAGATTCACCCTCTAGCAGTATCCACACCACGAACAAATATCAAGGAGCTTCTTGATCTTGGTTGCTAGACCAAATTGTGAAACACGTTTTCACAATTAATATGAACTATATGGAATTTTCTTTGTGTATTATTTTGTTCTTCAATCAAGGATGTCTTAGAACAAAATAAAACTCTCTCAAACCCTTTGGAGACTTGCACAAAAGCTATGATATGTTCTGGCCTGAATTTGGCTGTTTATAAACAAGTTAGACCTATTCCAAATAGGAACTTGTGTCTAAACCCGTCCAAAATTCTTTTCCAAAACAAATTAGGAAACCTATCCCGGCATAGTGTGCGGCCGCCCAAAACCCTTGTGTGGTCGCACATCTATCTGGAAGGTTTCTGGTACAAACTAGCCCAAACTGTGCGGCCGCCCAACCCATATTGTGCGGTCGCCCACTTGTCCAGATTCCCAAAAATTCCAAAATTCCAATGTAGTCCTTATTTAAGATTCGTTCTATTGTGTGTGACCCTCTAGGATTATACTAAGTTGGCAATGGGTTCAAACATGAAACCATAAGATATGATTAGGTTCTAGCAAACCGTCATACCTACCCAAATAGTATAACTAGATACAAGTTCGCATTCCTTTAGAATATGTCATAATCCATTTGTCCATGATGTTATCGAACAAAAGTCATGGTTAACGAGTCAACTTGTTTTTTTCAATACTTCCTCGATTCCGAATATGTTGATAATCCAAATGACATTGATCTAATCAATTCATTTGAGTCCGGCCAAACATTTCATCAACATCATTCCTACGAGAGGCCCAAGCTTGACATCTCTCCGTAGAGGGACAAATCCATTTAGCTTATTATTCTTCCCTACGTGAATCCGATTATGCCAATCATACCCTTTATAACTACCCGGTTAAGGTAGCGTTTGAATATGTCAAACATAATGTTCATCAAGTGGAAGACTATAATAACTTCATGTCTAAGGATTCGAATGACATAACTAATATGAGATATATGTACGACATAGACCATGACATAAATCTCATATAGCGGGTCATGTCCAGTACCTTGTTCCAAACAAGTACCCATAAATCTAACATGATCATCCCATGATCATTTAGCCTTTATACTAGTGCTTAACAAGTACTAGGGACGGAGATTATTATAAGTTAACATGAACAATAATAATAATCAAAACATTTCTTTATTGATATGAAATAAATGATAACAATTACAACGTTTATTAAACGTGCCTAATCTCCCATGTATCTAATACCCATGGACCTAACATGACCATCATGTTTAGCTTGTGGAAGTCCCTTTGTTAGCGGGTCCGCAACATTCTCATCAGTAGGTACTCTGCATATATTTACGTCTCCCCTATCAACGATTTCTCGAATGATATGAAAACGCCTAAGTATGTGTTTGGATTTCTGATGTGATCTTGGTTCCTTTGCTTGAGCAATAGCACCATTATTACCGCAATAAAGGTCTAGTGGATTAGCAATGCTAGGAACCACTTCAAGTTTAGTAATGAACTTCTTAATCCAAACAGCTTCCTTTGCAGCATCTGATGCAGCAATATACTCAGCTTCCATTGTAGAATCAGATTTGTACTTTGCTTGGAACTCTTCCAGCTTACAGCTCTACCATTTAACATAAACACAAAACCCGATTGCGATCGGCTATCATCTTTGTCGGTTTGGAAGCTTGCATCTGTGTAAGCATTTACAACGAGATCATCTTCCATTCCTCCATAGATCAAAAACGATTCTTTAGTTCTTCTCAAGTACTTAAGAATCGCTTTTACAGCTACCCAGTGATTTTCGCCAGGGTTGGATTGGAATCTACTTGTCATGCTCAAAGCATAAGATACATCCGGCCTAGTACAAATCATGGCATACATGATGGATCCAATTTCCGAAGCATATGAAACATCATTCATTTTATCACGCTCATCGTTTGTCTTAGGACATTGAGTCTTGCTTAAAGAAACTCCATGTAACACAGGCAAGGTGCCTCTCTGAGAATTTTCCATACGTAATCTTCTAATGACCTTGTCAATGTATGTACTTTGGCTTAAACCAAGTAGCCTCCTTGATCTATCTCTATAGATCTTAATGCCAAGTATATATGCGGCTTCACCCATATCTTTCATCGCAAAACACTTTCCTAACCAAGTCTTCACAGACTGGAGTGTAGGAATGTCGTTTCCAATGAGTAATATGTCATCCACATATAAAACAAGGAATAGCACTATGCTCCTACTAATATTCTTGTATACACAAGGTTTATCTTCGTTCTTGATGAAACCAAACTCTTTGACCGATTCATCTAAACAGAGATTCCAACTCCTTGAAGCTTGCTTCAATCCATAGATGGATCTCTGCAATTTGCATACTTTAGAATTCTGTTCAAAACCTTCTGGTTGTGTCATATACACATCCTCTTGCAGTTTTCCATTTAGGAAAGCGGTTTTGACATCCATTTGTCATATTTCATAGTCATGATATGCGGCAATAGCAAGCAGAATTCTTATAGACTTGATCATTGCTACGGGTGAAAAGGTTTCATCATAGTCAATACCATGAACTTGCCTATAACCCTTCGCTACAAATCTAGCTTTGTAAGTATGCACCTTCCCATCCATGTCAGTCTTCTTCTTGAAGACCCATTTGCATCCTATGGTTTTTACACCTTCGGGCGCATCAATAAAATTCCTGTCACGACCCGAAAACTAGGCTCTATTTTATTAGTAATAAATAATTATTATTTATTTATTTGCTTATTTAATTATTTAAATTATTATTTATTTAAATATTTATGCGTGCATTTTATGTGTTATAATAATTATGCCTAGCATTTTATTCGAGTTATTTGGGCTAGTGTGGGAGTGTTGAGTCTTAATTGTTAGTAAAGAGTGTGGTATTGTGTGTAGTGTGAGAGAGGGGGCCTAAGTGTAAGTTTTCAAATCATTTTCTAACTACTCCCTCCCTACTCCTCATCTTCTCCCTCACTCCACTCCATTTCCCTGCACTCTCTCTCTCTCCCTCCTCCCATAGAAAGGTAAGTTTCTTCCTCCTTCTTCTCTCTTCATTTTCTCTTTCTTCCTCTCATCTTCTCTCATTTCTTAAAACTTGAATCTTGTTTAGATCGTCGATAGGATCGTAGGAGGCCAAAAATATTTGAAATCCATCGACTTTGAGAAAATTCAAGTAAGTTGCTTTTCCTCCCATAGAAAGGTAAGTTTCTTCCTCCTTCTTCTCTCTTCATTTTCTCCTTCTGCCTCTCGTCATGTTTGGCACGGTCGTGCCACTTTATTAGGCACGGTCGTGCCAAGCTAGAATTCTGGTATATTCTTCCCTTTTCTTCTAAAATTGTTTCCTCCATAACTTTCTCATCCGAACTCCGTTTTAGGCGTGTAAACTATCGTTTCGAAGCTCTCTACGAGTACTACAAGATGGTATAGGTTGTTCATTTAAGTTATAAGTTTTATACTTCGGGATTTTATTGGGTGTTTGAGGTTAAGAGGAGTTGTATCGATCCATTGTGAACAAGTTTTGTAAATCCAATTGAGTGACTTTATTGAGTTGTTATGATCATTTTGGGATATAAGTGATGACTTCATACTTTGAGACCCTTTAATTGAAAGTTATTTTACTGATCGGATTGATTTTAGAATGAGACTTGGTCTAGGTTTTAGGTGATATCCTATAGTACCTAGAGGGTTGTTTTGGAACACTAAAGTGCAGGGTTTAGTCCAGTCGTGATCATATTCTAATAAGGGTAACCTTTTGGATTTGTTTGGGTACTTACGGTTTGATTAACCTTAAGATGCATTCATTCGGATTTCTTATTTGGAATTCCAGGTATGATGAGATGGTTGAGTCCATAGTCCTAGTATATCTTTTGAGTAAATGTTTATGGACTTTGGTAATAGCCATTGTGCCATTGGTGAGCGACCGTTTGGGTTGTGCTCTTTATGATTAACTCGTGGGTATCATCTTTAGGATGTGTTTGGTATGGGTCCTTGTCTTGGAACCATCTTGTTTAATGATCAATGTTGTTGTGCTCTTTATGAGAAATTCCGTTTATCGTTGTTGTGCTTGTATGAGAAACTTCTTGTGTTCGTTGTTGTTGAACTCTTCATGAGAAATCGTTTGCATCTTTATGGTGATTAATTAGTGTGGTTCCCTACTTTGGAACCCTAAGTTGTTTAATTAAGCTAGTATTTATTACATAGCATTTATTTGAAAGCCCAGCTGGTATTTTGTGTGTGTTTGGGCGATGCGAAACATTATGATGGCACGGCCAAGTCCATTGTGATGTTGACCATTGTTTTGCCCCTTATTACCCTCCTCCAGATTGGCCTTGGATGTGAGAAGAGCTAGCTCCCTTGTGTGCATTTTAGCTTTACTTGGAGCATGACTTTTTGGCATGTCTCCCGTCCTTTGTGACACTTCATTGGTTATTGGTTCCGGTACCGGGGTTTTCTCTTCGGCTTTCATGCTATTATGAAGATGATGATTTGTTGATTATTGAAGCTGCGCAGCGATCCTTTATTTGGATGTACCAGTTTGGAAAACCTCGGCTATATCCTTTGTTATGTGTTTATTTCCGCTGCTATCTGTTATGTGATAAATGCTATGTGCTATGTGATATTTATTATTGCTTATTGCTTATTGCTTCTTGCATCATAGCATGTCATGTAGTTGCATTAGTAAGTTACTGAGATTTATTCTCACCCCGTTTCTTGTTTCAAATTGTTTTCCTTAACCCCCCCCAGGAGGAAAAGGATTAGGATTCGCGGATCGAGGAGGACGTCGAGAGGATTGAGATTTTGGGCAGGTTGTTTGATCGGTTTGCATTATTTAAATGTATAACCTTTTGGGGATAGTTTTACCAACAATGACGTCATTAAGATTTGTAATCTTCTGTATTTTTGGGGTGAGCTTGCGAAGCTCGTTCTAGTAGTTTGTTGTCGTTGTTAAGCTTGGATTTCTAAAACTTTGGTTTAAACATTTTGGGTATAAAAATGGAATTTTTATCTTCGGTATTTTGAGTTTTGGTTTTAGAGTCGACGTCCAGATCGCGGTCCCGGGGCCCGCGGGGTTCGGGGTCGCGACAGTTGGTATCAGAGCTATGGTTTAGCTCTATGTATAAGTATAGGTGGACTAGAATGACCTAGGAGGGTAGATGGGTTCGAAGTGAGTAACGATGAGTATTTTATGCAGGTATTTGTTTGTGATGGCTAGAAGAAGATCGGGTGAAAGTTCTAGTGGGACTCAGAATCAGAATGGTCTATGGGAAGAAAACCGTGCAATGTTTCAGGACAGGTTTGAAGCGGCCGTGAAAGCAATTCATGACCAAGGGCCGAGAGAGGAACATGTAGCACCTCCGCGATATGGGTTGGAGCAGTTCTTGAAGTTGAAACCAAGTGAGTACGATGGTGAGCCTGATGTGAAGAAGGCCGAGCTATGGATAGAATCAATGGAGAAAATCTACGAGATCTTTGGTTGCACTGATGAGGATATGGTTCTGTTTTCAGCTTATAAGCTCGTGGGGGCTGCGGAACATTGGTGGAAAGCACTGAAGACCAGTTGGGATGCGACTCTTGTACCATATCCTTGGGAGTGGTTCGTGAGGAAATTCAAGGATCATTTTATCTCTCTAGTAAATCAAAACCGGAAAGAGATCGAGTTCCTCAGCTTGGAGCAAGGCATGATGTCAGTAGCACAGTACTCAGCTAAGTTCACAGAATTAGCCAGGTGTTGTGAATACCTTGTGCGGACCGAGGAGCAGAAAGCGATGAGATTGATTAGGGGTTTGAAGACAGCTATTAGGACTCAACTTTTAGCCCAAAGAATTCAACCTTTTCAGGATGCGGTGGATCGAGCCTACTTGATTGAGCAGGATATTTGGGAACACAAAAGGAAGACTGATATGGTTAACCCGGGTAAGCAAGGAGGGCAGAGTAAGTCACAACAGCAACATTCGGATAACAGAGGTAATTCTGGAGTGCAAACTCGATTCAGAAGGCAACTTCAAGGGCAACCAACAGTAGGAAATCAAGGTTCTAATAAGGGGACACGAAATGGGAAAGTCTGCAGCTACTGTCAGAGGAAAGGTCACTCAGAAGACAAGTGTTGGAAGAAGCAAGGAAAATGTGTGAAGTGTGGACAGTTGGGGCACTTCGTTAAAGATTGTCCGAGGTTTAGAGTTCAGTCATCTGGGACAGGAACTGGAATACCACAGGGTCAGAAGAGAGATGCTTCGGGAAGACCTAAAAGTTCAGGGTAGGGTATTTGTGACCAATCAGCACTCACCAGGTAACGGATAAATTTCAGGAGGTATTATTTTGCGTCGTGAGAGCGAGCGCGTGCATTTTAGGATCATCGCATTTATGTGTTTCTATGCTTTAGTTGCATTTATTTCTTCTGAGTCTTTGACTTATGTGTAGTAGGTGTCTACTCCTATGAGGAGTTTAGGGTATCTGATGAAGTCTTATGTGCTTATGATGTGCTTAAGTATGGTTATGTCTCACCTGCTAGATTAGCCATGTTGCTATTACAAGATTTTGATATTACTATTGCTTTAGTCTATTGTTGTAGGGGGATTGTTATATTCTCCATTCCTAAATTCTTAAAACTGTTTGAGACCGTTCACTTGGGTAGAATTATACTCACCTTTCCTTATTTGGGATTTGAATATATAACTTAGGTGGGTGACAATGGGATGTCTATACCAATTATTGGGTGTATTTATCGTTTGTTAAAAATTTCTATTTTATTTCTGAATAGTACCTAGTATTGGGGAGAACCTTGGGTTAAATTGAGTGTTATAGTACAAGGTTGTAGTGCTAATCTTTAGATCAATGTCCTTATGGCATCGGTTGGGTTATAAGAGTTGAGGATTCAATGAGGATCTCTTAAGGAAAATTTTGGTCACTTTTAGTACATCTCCGTGAATGCATCGGAATGGATTAGTATGAAAAGGTGTACGATTTGTTATGGGTAATGAGTGTATGGTGGAATTTATAATCGATGATGGTGGTAAGCGTGTTAAGTTAGAAAACACTAATAAGTACATTTTGGAAGAGTAACAATTTCTCGATCTATGTTAAAGGCATTTTGAATTTTGGTTAGAGAGTGGTTCTATGGTCCTAAATCTCTCCTTGGTGGCGTTTCGCGATTTGGATCAAGGGTATGTGGAGGAAGTGGAGTATCAATACTTGGGCATAATTAAGGAATATCATGATTTGGCACTGGGTCAGCTGTTGGAGATTTAGGGATTGCTAAACTTCCTTGGGATATATAAACGCGGATTATTAATTCAAGAAAAGGAATTAGAGGAAATCCCTTGACGATAAAAAAAAAATTGGATTATTTTTCGGACTATTGAGTATTCGTAATTGTTTTAAACTTTCAAAGATTGATGTAATGTGGTGATGGTACTATGTCATGGATTTAAGTGAACATTTTGTATTAAAATTTTGGGTTTATATTACACCCCTAGTTTAAGGTGCTACCTAGAGCGAGAGCACTATAATGGGAATCCTTAGAGATATAGCCTTTGGTGATATTATGGGGATGGAAAATTTCTTTAGCTCTTCATATTTAAAAAAAAAAAAAGCTAATTTAGCTCGAAATGGTAATGTTTTGAATTTCTGGGGAATAATACTAGTATGCGATTTACAAATGGAAGTACCTTTGCGGTGTAGTTAAGGTTATGAATAAGGCAAGCTTGAGATACCTCTAGAATTATGTGTGGAATTAATTTGGATCCTTCGATGATTGAGTACGGATTTCGATTAGTAATGAAGATAATGATGGAATGATTCGGTTCGAGAGGTGGTGTTATCGTAAGCATTATTTAAGGATACTTTTAGTGGATTAGATTGGATAATTGAGGAATACAAGGAATGGCGGAACTATCGTATCCGTAGCTATTTGGTCTTTCGGGTAAGTCTCGTTAAAATTCGGGTCGAATTTTCTTTAAGGAGGAGTGAATGTCACGACCCGAAAACTAGGCTCTATTTTATTAGTAATAAATAATTATTATTTATTTATTTGCTTATTTAATTATTTAAATTATTATTTATTTAAATATTTATGCGTGCATTTTATGTGTTATAATAATTATGCCTAGCATTTTATTCGAGTTATTTGGGCTAGTGTGGGAGTGTTGAGTCTTAATTGTTAGTAAGGAGTGTGGTATTGTGTGTAGTGTGAGAGAGGGGGCCTAAGTGTAAGTTTTCAAATCATTTTCTAACTACTCCCTCCCTACTCCTCATCTTCTCCCTCACTCCACTCCATTTCCCTGCACTCTCTCTCTCCCTCCTCCCATAGAAAGGTTAGTTTCTTCCTCCTTCTTCTCTCTTCATTTTCTCCTTCTTCCTCTCATCTTCTCTCATTTCTTAAAACTTGAATCTTGTTTAGATCGTCGATAGGATCGTAGGAGGCCAAAAATATTTGAAATCCATCGACTTTGAGAAAATTCAAGTAAGTTGCTTTTCCCCCATTAATATGCTAAATTGTTCATATCATGCTTATATAATGCTTTAGTTGTTATATTTGAAGTTTGATTGAGTTTGGAATTTATTTGGATTTTTGGTTAAAAATGGTGATTATATGAAGGTTGGGATTTAAACATTGATTTTGGTTTCTAGATGTGTTATTTTGGTCATATTCAAGTTTATAAGTTGTTTTGGTTCATTGTTATGCTTATTGGAAGTCTTGATTTTGAGTATTTGAGAAATGGTAAGAATTTTGGGTTGTTTGGGTGCCATTTTCGGGTATGTATGAACCCAGGAAGAAATCTGGGCATTGTTCTTCTGGCACGGTCGTGCCCCTTTATTTGGCACGGTCGTGCCAATATTCACTTGCCTCTCGTCATGTTTGGCACGGTCGTGCCACTTTATAGGCACGGTCGTGCCAAGCTAGAATTCTGGTATATTCTTCCCTTTTCTTCTAAAATTGTTTCCTCCATAACTTTCTCATCCGAACTCCGTTTTAGGCGTGTAAACTATCGTTTCAAAGCTCTCTCCGAGTACTACAAGATGTTATAGTTTGTTCATTTAAGTTATAAGTTTTATACTTCGGGATTTTATTGGGTGTTTGAGGTTAAGAGGAGTTGTATCGATCCATTGTGAACAAGTTTTGTAAATCCAATTGAGTGACTTTATTGAGTTGTTATGATCATTTTGGGATATAAGTGAGGACTTCATACTTTGAGACCCTTTAATTGAAAGTTATTTTACTGATCGGAATTGATTTTAGAATGAGACTTGGTCTAGGTTTTAGGTGATATCCTATAGTACCTAGAGGGTTGTTTTGGAACACTAAAGTGCAGGGTTTAGTCCAGTCGTGATCATCTTCTAATAAGGGTAACCTTTTGGATTTGTTTGGGTACTTACGGTTTGATTAACCTTAAGATGCATTCATTCGGATTTCTTATTTGGAATTCCAGGTGTGATGAGATGGT